>BHDV01059194.1:0-56049 GCA_005406045.1 Adoxophyes honmai | reverse complement strand
ACAGACGGACAGACGGACAGACATGACGAATCTATAAGGGTTCCGTTTTTTGCCATTTGGCTACGGAACCCTAAAAACTACATTTGACATACATACATACAATCACGCCTCTGTTTCTAAATAGGGTAGGCAAGACACACGAATCGTGACATAGACAAAACCATGATTATGACTATATCACGCTTCGCAGCCACTTTTAGCATAGTGTTACGTTGGTAAAGATGAAAGAGGTAGTATAGTGACAAGTTGCTAGCCTGTTGCCTAAAGCATACCTACCTAAACCTATCTCCTTAGTCGCCTCTTACGACATCTACGGAAAAAATGGAGAGGTGTTATTCTAACCCGGCACCACACGGCATAAACTACACTTTAATGTTCCTTTTATTATGCAGTCATATAAAATAACTATGAATACTCGTAATTTAGATCATGTTCAAAGTGTCGTCTTGTATTTTGCAGGTGATTTTCATCAGCATCTTCTGTAGCTGAGTGGTATGATAAATAACAGTGAATTCGAGACGCGCCGAAGCCAAGGGTGCCATCATTCAATGTCAGGCTGTCGCTTCCCTACTTTTGTTTACATGTAGATTTCTGATACCGAAATAAAATGTTGAAGAGCACACATTCATCTAGGTAACTAAACAACGGGCGACACATTCACAGTATAATGAAAACTCTGTACTATTTTACACGTTCGTTTGCCTGTATTAATGAATTGTTCAATGAAATAATTAGGTACATATCTGATTATTGCTATTATTACTATCTCTATCATACATACTTATATGCGTAATACCCATTGAGGATAGAACCTATAGAGTACTAATGTCATCTTGGTTGTTCGGAAATTATTCCGCAAAACAATTGAAGTGATCGCTGTGCTCTTATTGGCCGGTCCAAGATTGCGCGTAACGCTAGTGACTTTTTCTCTACGGTTATTGGCTCTGTACAGTTTCTGTGACAGTGACGGTGACGTTTAGTATGTTGAAATCAACAAACTATTTGCGGACCGGGGTTGCGAACATTGTTTCTCTATAGGTTCTATCCTCTATGGTAATACCTATACTGTCACGCCTTTCGTTTTCTCACAGAAGTAGGGATACTACTTTGTAGGTACTAATTACCTACTTCGCATTGGGTCAACTGCGTAGGAAGTATACTTATCCCAAGCCGTCTCGCAGGTATTGATGACGTAAGTGTATCTACTTATTAATTGTAAGACACTAATGACGTCCGGTTAACCCAGAAGATTAAAGAACTTCGCTGTGAAGCTGGGGGTCGCGGGTTCGATCCCCGGCTGGTCACATGTTTGTAAAGTTAAGTTGAAATTAATACTTGATTATGATTACCTATGTAGAGCAGACATAGTGTGTGACCATTTCGCCGAACTTACCGGAGCGTTTCTACCTAAACTGTATAATTTTTTGTTGATTCCTGACCCACCATAAAAATTACAATAAACGTAAGTAACGTTGCTTTTCGACTGGACTATAAGTTGTCGGTTTAGGTAGTTAAATCAATATAAACAATCTTGACGTGTCTTTTTATTTAAACGTACACTTTATAAATCGAAATCTTTACATTTTACAATTTTGGTATGAAAAAATCATTTACTTTCATGACTGAATTGTATAGTGTAACGATTTTCATTTTTAGACTGTGTATTTCAATAAAAAGACATGTCAAGATTGTTTATATTGTTTTAACTACCTAAACCGACAACGTATAATTTCACTTTTTTTTGCTGTAGATTAAGAAGTTATAAGTTGTATTTATGCAAATGCAACTGGTCTTTGAAACTTCGTTAGCGCGATGTAGAAAGCATCATTAATTAAATAGATATTGTTTGTAAAAGTTCTACTACTCGATGATAGATGGCGCCAGGTTCGCTGCATTATCAAAGGGTCAGTTTCGTGTAAAAAAAAACTAAACAAAAAACGAGGGCAAAACCACAGAGTTCACTACGAGCCAATAAAGTAAGTTCACCTACAATTAACTGAGTAGGTACTCACTGAAATATATCATCCCCTGTCCAAAATTGAAGTGGCTTCCGAATTCAGAGAATCATCTCCCTCTTTCGTAAGTAGGTACGTTTTCATACGAATTTGATTATAATTCTATGTGGTATCTGTACGAACATCATTAATTTCACGGTATGCCAGTCGAGTCTCTACTCTCTACAGGTAATTATTGTATTGTACGTCAATACAGCCCGCAAATAGGCTGGTTAGTATGGAAGAGGAATATAATTATTGTCGCTATTTATACTTCTTTCAAATAATTTTAAGAGAGAATTGGCTAGGTATGTAACATATATTTCGTAAGTATGCTCTTTATTTGACATGCACTCAGATAACTGAATGATAAGATGTATTTATGTACCTAACTATCGGGGGGCACGGTAGTGCCCCCACCAAGTCGAGCGCAAAGCAAGCACTGCCGTACCATCCTTTACAGGAACCATTTCGCGGCATTTTCAGGCCCCTATTTGAGAACCTTTGGATAATACCAGAACGCTGAAATTTTCGTTATCTAGTGAGCTATAATCACATACTTAAAATCCAAAATTTCAAGTCTGTAGGTAATTCAGTTCCGAAGTTAAGCGAAAGCAAAGTTCCGCATTTTCGACACTCACTCACTCACTCACTCATGATCATCAAAATAGAACTAGTACTTCCCGTAAACTCAGAGAGCTGAAATTTGGTACATGGTTAGGGATTAACGACTACATAAAGGGAAAAATGTAAAAACTAGGATAATCGAAGATCTGGAGTACCTGGTGAAAACACTAGAGCCCAACCAAACTACTATAGAGTTCGACATACCTCCTTTCCAAAAAATAAACTTAGTGGGTCGCTTCATTTGATGTCAAAAATCTGAGGTCTGAAGTATCTGATGAAGACCTTGAGCTGCTCTGGTACATAAAAAATATCGACTGTAATTGCAAAAATCCAGCGTAGAGAGACACATCTTCTAATTTAAGGAACGCGAATGGGCAATACGAAAAACTGTTCCTACTGTACGAGATCAAAACCGGAAAAAAGAAAAGAAAGATAATTTGCAAAAATAAGTAAATGTGTAAAATAAGAAAATCTAACATAATTAATGAATATGCTCACGTTTCTACAAAAAGAAGTGAAATCCCATCAAAAAAAATTCTGTAAAAAAACTACCCAAGTCTCGTTGAAGCTGCTTGTTTATCTCTAAAAAGGACATTCAATATCAAAAACGTCGTATTTATTATGTACCTTTAACGTCGGGCGACAAAGGAAGCAAGACAAAATTTTTGCGTCAAATTCCGTCACGGTCAAAATGCCCAAAATAATGGATTGTATAATAGCTCTTGTGATCACAACTTAAAGGCCGTGTGTGCATCTCTTGCTATTTGTACCTACATAGACAAAATAAATTAAATTACAGACAAGGTAGCTAATTATCAAAGAGAGATCACAATTATACACTGCGAAAGCAAATATTTGGCAGCGTGTTATAAATTTTAAATACTTAATAAAGAAGCCGTTTCCTCCCAGCTAAGCAACTACACCCACGCGATTGCCAAGTGGGGGACAAACGCAGTTGGAGAGAAAACGTGCCCACCTCCCCCGACTATGTGAGTTGGCCCTGGCCGTCAAAACCGTCAGTCAAAACGGTTCCAGAGCTTTGCGGCATTCGGTCCATTTATTTAAGCGAATAAGAGTCGCTTTGGTTTTACTTAGGTCGCTCGTATTATTAATTTAGAGACAGGTGCCGTACCTACGTTCCCTCTTGTACTTACTTTTTAACCGACTTCCAAAAAGGAGGTTCTATATTCGACTGTAAGTTTTTTATTCTAGAGACTATTTCACATTGACGTGAATAAAGTTGATTAAAATACTACAATGCAACAATATCATTGAGTAAATTATTGATAAAACGTCTCATATGAATATGAAGCCAACACTGGACTAAGTACCTACCTACTAAAAATAAAAATCTAATTTTTTAGTTTTTTTTCCTTGTAAGAAACATTATTTCTCATGCGAATTTCGTAGATGCCACTAAGGAAGACGGAGCGTTTTGGCCGACAGCTTAGGAGCCTGTCTCAATTGAAAATTGCTGCCTCAATCTAACTTTAACCCTTAAATAGTGCTAAAAGCGGGCACGGAACGCGGAATCTTCAACGATTTGTTTATGTAACGTTCCGAGTGATCCGTGTACCCAAATTTGGGAATACAGGCGTGGTGTTTATGTTAATGCATTTCTTTTGATACCTACTATCCCGTCATTTGTAAAAAGTATTTCCTTCATTCTGGACATTATTCAAGGTAACAAATAAGCCTCACTTATAGAAGGAAACCAATAAGTATGTACTTGTATTGTATACCTACTAAGTATTACTAAACTTACTGAAACTCCGTTGTCCTTCGACTTCGATCCGATAGTTTCTTGTTTAATGTGAAAGACGTGTCACCGAGTTTGGGTACTTTTGGGGTGGTCAGACAAAGTTTGAAATAAAAGTCGGACAAAAAAATATAGACATAGTATATTTATTTACTTTGCACTTCCCGGAGTTGGAGTTTTATAAATTCAATATGAGGTTTCACAGTTGGATTTTTGCAGTAAAATGTCAGGACCTAAATTTGGAATGGAACTAAGGAAATAACCAATTTATTGTATCTAATTACCATAAGTAAGAAATTTTTTGACTTAAAAGAACTTCAATAAGTAGGTACATAATTCTGGTCCTGGTTTAACATAATTATAAGTAAGTTTTAAAAATGCTTGATTTTTAAATACAAATACGTTTACAATAGATAGGTACATATAATAATAATAACTAAACATGGTAAGTTCCTATCATGTTCCTATAAATGTTTGAGAAAATATAACATTTTTTTTTTTTTTTTTCATGGATTACCCATCTTTGCCACTCATTTTTATAATGATATACTAATTATTATAACAAGTTCCGTCGCTTTTAGCTTAGCACATCGATATGGTTAGAAACATTGATTTTAAAGCTAACAGTTGCTATGTATAGTAGGTACATTTACATTATGTAGTTTATATTGACACTTATTAAAACAAAAACATAGTTTGTATATTATATTACGTACAGCCATGTATAACCTACTTACATGTGTCGCAAATAATTTATTATGACTTTTATGACATTAAATATAAAAAAACGTGACTGTACTTATCATAATTTATAAACATGAATGATAAACTCACAATATAAGTGAGAATTAAAAGAAATCACTAAACATTAATGTATAATATTTATTTTAAATGGAATGGTATTATAAATAAATATTTCAGTTTTTTCACAAGCAACAAAATTTCTAGTTTAGTAAAACCGTAAAAGTAACGAGTTTAATTTAAAATGAACGAGTGCCACGGTAATTTGATAAAATAAAACTAAAACCTATAAATCACACACAACCAAAATAATACTTTTTTACTATAATTTGAAGTTAGGCACTATTAAATGATTTTATTGTCAAAAAAAGTCTCAAGCTAAATAAAAAATAATTTGCTGGGGTGTCGCTAGGGCCAAACGAAATTACGTGGCATGTAGATCACCTAAGCTTCGACGTGAAAATATAGGTTTATTAACCATTATTAGGTTCACATGAATAAATGAATTGAATATTGGTTCTGGATGATAGTATTGCATACAGTGACACATAATTTTCACTAATAACGGCTATAGGCCAATAGTGGCATACACCATTGTGACTACTACGGTGTATAATCATTATGAGTTACTGGTAAATAAATACTATAGATAAATAAATTTAAATAATAAGGACACTTAAAGCAAACCACTGAATAATAATAATACTTAACTTATTTACAACATTATTTATGATATAACACCATGAGTCATTCAAACACTTTTGACAATTTAAATGTCAAGTTTAATTTTCAAAAGTCTTCGAATAAGGTTAATAAAACGTATCTATAATTGTAATATGCGTGTATAAATAATTTATTTACATATCAAAGTCCACTTTCAAAGCCAAGGTCGTCCACCGTAAAATTTATTACATATTTTAAAACTCAAATAGACACTTTGAAACTTGTTTTCTGGATAAGTAAGATATTTTTTTTAACTCTTATCGTTTTGACAATAAGAGTTTTGAGATTTTAACAAATCGTTTAGACCTCTAAGGCTAAGTAAGCCAAAACAAGTCTCAACGTTAATATTATACAAGTTATACTTAATATTCTATACACATAAAATAAGGAAAACAGATCAAATTACATTTTCAGATCATATTTTTTAGACCTTTGTAAGATTCTCAAGCTCTATCTACGATTAATAAATAAAGACAACATTAACTACACGGATTGTTTTCTAATGGAAGAGGCAAGACTCTTTGCCTATTCAAGTATTCATATTCCCACTCTTTTTATTTTTTTACTGGTACTTGCGGAAAACAGTAGTCACATTTTTAAACAAGTACATTATACATTTTCTGGGACATTAAAATAGTGCAGCGACTTTTCACAAACAGTTAATTTAATGATTTTAGTAAAAGTACGATACATTTTTCAAGTCTTTTCCATTGTCATTGACTAGAGATATACATAAAACATGTCTGTGGTATTCTATACATTAAATCGCCTACTCAGATCTTTAGATTACAAAAAAGATTACACGGTAATTATAGTAAATAGGAATGTAAGTTAGTTACTGTGATGTCATTTAAAATGGAATGTATATGTATAAATACTAAGGCGAGATTACTTTTTCAGTGTCTTGTTAAAGTTCTTTTAATTATAAGAAAACTATTTTTTTAATTTCAATATAATCGACGACTATTATAATTTTACATCGTCATACTATTTTACTATAAGCATCTTTGAGCCCGATTAAAAACTAAAAATATTGTGCTTTTTTTTGGAAGATTAGATTAGTTAATAAAATCTCATGAACCGCACGATATTTTTTATATATTATTTTAATAGATAATTTCGTCACAATGTGATGTGTTGTTGTACATTTTAATAATTGAAATCTATAAGGTATTAATGGAAGTAGCATTTTAATAGGATGGTTCAATTTAAAAGGACTATATTATGTACGAGTAAGTAAGTGTATGAGATTTCGCACGGAGCGGCAGAACTTAATGGCACCATTATTTTATTTTGTAGGTGCTTATTCTGGGCCATAATCTGTAAGCTACTATGCTTAAATACTATTTAACGTTTATACTGAGACTATAGAAAATAAATTACTGCTTTCAATCGAAACTTCTAAGCTACTGAAACTTTTTTTTTATCTCAAACCAAATAGTGTCTAGTCGTAAAAGATACCAACCAATATCTTTTCCAACCGCCTACTTCAATTGAATGCAAAAATCACTTACCTATGAAAATGCTACTCTATTACATTTCCTGCAATAGATCGACGTTTCTAGAGTTGCGCGCATACAAAAGTTAGACAAGGTAGATGAATTAATCCTGGAACTTTATAATTTCGTAGAATTATTCTAAAAACACACTTTAATTCCAACGGTTACAATTTTTACTAATAAGATACGTAAGTAATTGGAATCAATAAGCAAAACTACTACGGAATCGTCAAAACCGTTGAAAAAAAGTGTCATGATCTTTCCATTCGCTCATTTTTACCGTGAAGTTGCGCGAGTGATTCACATCTACTGAGGTGCTGCGCAGACGACAGACTATCTGTGACGTACTTTTTAGTCTGTGAAAATAGAACCTAAGCGATTATAATATAATTTATTATGCAGTAACGCACACGACGCGTAAAAAGTCCGGCGCACAATGCATACAATCCATGCAGACTTTTTGTGCGCCGCAGACTCAATCGTACAAAAAGTGTGCCGTCTTCGCTGCACCTTATAGTTCCTAGGCTAACTTAGTGTATGCGCTAAACTACTTATCTCTTTACAGCCTGCTGACATCTTTCTCTGGTATGCGGTTGAAGTTCTCTGGGGCTCGGGACCAGTAGTAAAACGGTGGGCCGGCTGAGAAACAGTACTTTTGCTGGAGAGGAGTGTCATTCTCCACCCAGTACATTAGGTAGAAGTTGCACATTTCGTCCTTGTTTGTGGCTCTGAAATAATATTAAATGACATGGTAAATTGGGTTGGATCAACTGATGCTAAAATATACCTACCGTCGATTATCAAAATAACTGAAGTCTCAATTCGAGGTGTCGGGTTTAGAATTGCACCTATTTATTTCTGCCTTGGATATCGTAAGAGGCGACTAAATAAATAGGTAAAACGTAAGCCTTAGGCGACAGGCAGTTCTTTTAAGTAACTTTAGGATCAATTCACACCAGAAGAGCGGCGAAGCGAAACGCAGTTTCAGTGTCATGACAATTTCAACTTTATTTTTATTAAAATAAGATTTATTATCGCATGAGAAACTCTAACGATGCGCGCGGATGCCCGCGGTTCCGCGGGAATTCCAGCGCATTCCATAAACGATGCCATGCGACTGCGCGAGCCGTTGCGGGAATGCCCGAGGATGCTCGAGTATGCCAGAGATCTTGGACTTCCCGCGCATTCCAGCGACTTCTCGAGCAGTCGCGGGAATCCTCGCGCCTTCTCTACGGAGCGGGTCGCTGCGCTTCGCCGCCGTTCTTCTGGTGTGAATTGAGCCTTAAACTTAGAATTGCGCTAAAAATAACGTGAAATAGTCACGTGGTCGTCAATTGGTCGTGGTGGCTGTTTTACCTACCGTACTTGGTAATACTGGCATGATATAAGTAAAAAAAAACTTACCCGATCCTGACAGTGAAATCATTCGTGTTGTTCATAGTGCACCGAGCTGCGACGATATCACCTTTCCCAATGGGCGAGGGGTCCAAGATGGGGTAAAACATTTGGGGCAACTGAGGGTTCTTTGCGCCTAGTTGCCGCCATTCGTCACCGTTCGGCGATTTGCGGACCACGTAACCGGTTACTATCTTGCCTGGAAGAGGTGATTAGTGATTGTTACTTGTTATACTTCGGTAAGTCGTTCTTTGATTGAGAGTGGAAAATCTATCAAAATAAACGTCTCTATCTATTAAGGGGATTAGTTAAGCTACCATATTAAATAACTTAAAAAAAGGAAGATGTTCTCAATTCATCCGGTTTGAATCGGTGCCAGACAAGATTTTATTTAGGTACAGTCAATTCCATAAAGCCATCCTTCCATACATACATACATACATACTTATTCTCACGCCTGTATTCCCAAGAGGGGTTGGCAGAGCACATGAATTAAAAAATCCAGTGCCACGTTTAGCAATTTCAGGGTAAACAGCTGGTTAAACGTGACATTGCAGTGACAGGTTGCTAGCCCATCGCCCACAATACACTAACCTTCCATAACCTTACTTTAACTTTTAGCAGACCATAATCTACTACAGAATAATCTTTCATTTCGTAAAGACACAAGATTTAGTATCAAAGTTGAATAATTGTTGAAGAAGGAACATTATTCCAAAATTTTACGGTGTGCGGGTTACACCCTGTCTGTAGTCTGTATGCATGGCTTCACTTCACCTATACAACATTGCCTGTAAACGGAGCATCTCAAAATCAACCTATGGTAAACTTAAACAAGATTTTGTCTATTTCATATGTTTCGCGTGCTCTGGCTACCCCATTTTTATTTTTATATTATATGGACATAGGCATGATTGAATGTTTGTTTGTATGCAAACTTACCCAAGGCGTGAGTGTGTGTTCGGTAAGCGAAGGGATGTATGACTTTGTTCTCAGTCATGGTGCACGCTGTCTCCATATGCTCAACTTTGTTGGGCGGGATGGCACCGCTCGTGCCGAGCAGGAACACACCGGCTTGGCGAGGCATACTGCAAAGATCGTTAATCATCAATATTATTCAGATAATAGAGAATAGATATATTCAGAAAATTATGGGTCTTTCCCTGGGTTAGCACGACAGAGTAGCGATGCGCGATGGATAGATTATACCTACCCGTCACTGTCTAACTAGAAACGTTAAAGTGAAAGGCAGTCAATCCCGCGCGCGAGACAACTCGCACGGGTTGCTGTGCTAAGCCTACTGGAATGTAACTGAATTAAATGTTTAAAATAGATTTTGTAACTTATAGAAGCATTGTTTTTTTTTTAAAGCGATAAGAAATCAGCCACCTATTGATATCGTTGATGCAGATTGCAACTTAAGTTTAAGGTAAACCGGGAATTCTCAAGATGAAGTGTCCATAAATGTTTACAACGAAAATGACGATTTTTTTACTATGAATGCAGTTCAAAGGATTTAAGTTGCTTTTCAAGACGAGTAAGTTTTTTCAAGTCTTTTTCCAGTATGAGAAGGCTTGGATTATAGATTCTACGAAGGTTCGATTCAGGTTGAGAACTTTCCACAAATACATAATTGAGTTGAACCGAACAGCTGGTCGTTAATTGTGTACCGGGATTTGAACCTTGGACATTGCTTGAAGTTCTTCAAATCTTTGAAGAGAGGAATATGTTGAGGATGCTTCTAGCCTTGTTTACAGCCACGAAAGCAAGCAATGACCAAAATGAACTAAAATTCCCAATTAATTTGGATAAAAACATAGGACTTATAAAGAGTGTGTACCTACTTGATAGATCTTTGGTTCAACCAGAGTTTACCACATAAGATTAAGCAATTTTATATCTTAAGTAAAACATCTGCAATACCTATGTCCCGATATTGCGTGCGTCGATAGGTAATGGCGATTGCTAGCGCGATCGAATAATCTATTTGCTAGTTTCCCTGTCTTGTAGTACTTACCGCTCCTGGGTATATTTCAGGAAAACGCCAGAATTGTCAGTTTTGCCCTCTGAAAAAGCAGAAATGGAAAATAATTAACGAACTGCGAATAAAACCTTTGACAGCGGTAAGAATAATCTGACCAGCGATTTTTTTGCTGTTCGCTCCAGTGAAGACGGTCCTGGGTGGGCAACCAGAATCCTACTGTCAGATTATTATTGCCATCCGACTTACACAAGTATACAAAATAGCAGCTCAATGGCTAATCGGGAAGTGGATTAAAATTAAATTGCAAGATTTGATTACAAACCAACATCAAACGATCAATAGACAGTTGAAACTAAAAAAAAATGAAAGTCTAAAGTTTAAAAATGAATTTTAATAACACTATTAACACGAAAGTTAGAATGGATTTACGCATGAAACGTTCTTAATCTTTTATGAGAAAACTACTGGGTGGATTAATTGAAAATTTTCAATAAATAGAGCTTATACATCAAAGTAACAAAAGGCTACTCGCAGTAGTAGAATCCTGCGCCAGCAACGTCGGGCGCAGAAGTTAGTAACAGATATTTGAAGAACATGCCTGAGAAAGGCAAGGCCCCGAGTAATTTTACCTCTCTCAATAGATACAAGCATACCGTATCAATAGCAAATTCGCAAACATGATTGCAACTCCATTACTATGCACCTACCTACTTTGTCGCAATAAACTAGCCTAATAAGTACTGTGAAGTTTGTATTGTAACATTCTACAAATCACAGAACTGAACCGTGACAGGGTACTTAAACATTCAGCTAATTCACAGTATGCGATTTTACAACAATATGTGAGACTTATCATTCGGTTGATTTGCATTTAAAAATAAACAATGTTCATTTGTAAGGTGTTTTGTTTACATATTAACACTAACAGGAAAATAAACGCATTTGTTATGAGAGCTGGAACAGAGCGTCTCACTGCAAAAACGTCCAAGTCATTGTTTCGTTTATCTCAGATCTGTTTAACTTAAGAGTAATTTAGAGATATGTCGATCACAATGAAATAATAAGCTACATAGAAACGATTATAATAAACGTCACAGATGTCAATTAAAATTGAAGCGTTCGGATGGATATAATAGTTTGTTTCCTAAACACGCGGTCGCGCGTGGAAGCCGAGGCATTTAAACAGTGCATTCTTGAGGTCATCCTTACTTCCTTACTAATCCTTACTAATATTATAAATCGGAAAGTGAGTTTGTTTGTTTGTTTGTTTGTTCCGCTTTCACGCTGCAACTACTGAACCGATTGCTTTGAAATTTTGCAGACGTAAAGATAGAAGTCCGGATTAAATAACAGGGTACTTTTTATCCCGAAAAAAAAAAGATGTTCCCGAGGGAATGTTCGCTTTATACCGCAATATAACCGAATTCCACGCGGGCGAAGCCTCGGGCGGAAAGCTAGTAAGTTATAACAAAAGAAAACTTAGGCAGAAATATACGTTTTTAAATAAAAAATTGTAAGGGCACGGTTCAGAACTGTTTTTTTTGTGACTACATACACTCTTTATTAGTCGTCTAAACCAAAAATTCTAGATGAATCATTTGAGTTTAAACTCGATAGGATCGTGTCTCTTGTGTCCATGTATACCTAACTGTTTCTATAGAATGGTTATCAGAATATCATCCAAGTACATTTATACAAATTTTCAGCTGAATAAGAAGCCGAGAAGCGAGTCAAATGCAACCATTCCGTGTGCAACGTCAAGATATTTGTTGTGAAACTGAAATCAAAGCCTACTATAACGTGCAAAATTTACGGTCCAAAATCGAATGTTTCGAAGAGGTTGTAAACTCTTTAATTAGGTATTTTGTAAGATTTGATGACACACAGACCAATAGGCAAGTGAAACTAAATAAAATCACGTAAAAAACCTTTCTCCGGACCGAGAAATTGATTTGATTTAGTATGAATTCGATCCAATGTAACGTTATTTCAGGGGTTATCGCACATCGCTGGTATTGGGTGACATTGTTCAAATTATTAAATTACACGTGTTGTTCTAAATTAAACTCAAACATTTCAGGTTAACAATATTTTGTACGCCAACAAGTTTTGGAGGTTACAAATTGAAATTTGATCCACTTCTCTGATTTGAAATTTTGCATACCTGTGTAAGTCAGATGACAATACAATTATCTAGCAGTAAAATTCAGTTCGCCCAGCCGGGACAATCACCACAGGAAGAAACTCTAAAAGGGCTGGTCTGATTGACATGAAAATTGGTACACAAATAATTAAGAATGGGTAAGCATAAATTACAGCTGGCAAAAAGTAAAATCAGCAAAAAAAGCCTACTTAGGTACATTCAATTGAGAAAAAAAAAATTTGCCTATGATGTCCACTCTCCATTAAATTGGTAAATCATCCTGAAGTATCTATCAAAGTCTATAATAAAGCGTAAAATGTATGTAGGGATACGTCTCAAACCGTGCGAAGCTAGGGCGAGCCGTTATTTATAAATGAAGGGTTTTAATATAAGGAATCATTTACCTGGGAAACGCATCATGTAATGGACTTGCAGCACCAAATACTTGATAGGAGAGTCCTTCCCTATGAGGAAACCGACGTCTTTAGGGAGATGCAGGCTCGGAGCGTCGCGGGCCCAGGCGTAGACAATCTGGCGAATGTTACCAAGTAAGAGAGAAATGAGAGACAATTAAATAAGGGTGATATAGAAAGTAGATATAAGATTAAGTGAGCTAAAAGCATGTCATGTAACCTAAGGGCCAAAATTATGCGTTGACTTGGGCTTTCGCACCATGATGTTAACTTGACATTTTGTCTAGAGATCAAAGGCAGTTCCACGGGGCAGGTCACGGAAAGCTGAATTTACCTATATCAATAAAAAATTTAGTGTCAAAACTAAAAGCTAATTATGTGACCTCCATCCCCCTTGAATCATGTGAGTTTTCCCTGAGCTAGGGATGTTCCATCTGACTTAGATCTACCTCTGTAAGATATCAGATATCATGTTAAGACGATTACGACATGAAGGTACAAAGCTCAATTGGTTGTGCTTGTGCTCGTTTCTGTGTGGGATAAGATTCAGAACCAATTTAAGATAGAAAAGTTAGTAATGTTTTTATTTACCTGAGATCCAGAACGACAAGGACTAGCGGTTTCATACACGTCGTCAACCTCATTGCTTTGCATCTCACCGCAACCCCTGAAATCGTCATAAATTTTAATCTTCTATACAATATTGCAATAGAACTTTGCACCACTACGCACATTTCAGCTTGTACCGCACATTCTAATGTCAATCTTGATCATCTACACTTCTCAGTCAAAAAAATCTATTGTGTTGAACTACTTAGCGCTGAAAGTATTCAGGTTTCTTTGTTTGAACAATTGCCAACATCTATTGAGACATGGTATATGTGATAGGTATTTCTTAAGTTCCAATCTATTTTCAAGCCGATACAGTTTTTTTGCATTTCTTTTTTTACAAATTAGAATCTTAGTTGCCGAGGTGTGGTACAATCAGAATGGAATTAATCAATACGTATGTAAATCATGTGTTTCGCCCGCATTTTGCCGTAGGTCGCATTATGCATATAAAACAAATGCCGGCCTAAGCGGTATGGATGTGTAAGATGTGTTGTTATCGCTAAACATCAATCGGAAAAGAGGTGGTGGGACAATAGTTCTATTCCCTCTAGTTACACAGACAAAACTAGTGGGATACTGCCACTGGTTCCATTATTATTCAAAGAACTACTTACAGACTACAGAAATATGTATTTAGTTTTCTTTTCTCATACTTTAATATTATCGCAAAATATCAAATCACACTGAAAACGTCATTGAAAAAATTGTATTCTTCAATATGAAAGTCGACAATAACATAAGTGTTTTAGGCATACAACGCGAAATTAGGTTTTTTTTTACTGGGAAAACATAATTCCTACTTGCTACTTGTATTATCTGTAGTCCTAGAAATAATGGATCTACTGGGAATAGACCAGGAAAAAAGTGGGGAAGCAAAATACTAAGGGAGAAGGAACCAACCAGCAAGTGTCACCAATGTGACTGGATGAGGAAAGTAAGGAATCGCTCAAAATATAGAGTGAAATGGAAAGGAGGAAAGCAGGAGAAAAAGAAGTGCACGACTATGTGTTCCTGAATCAGCTCAATTATTAGGCAACCTATAAAGCATTGTAGTTCAAATTGAAAGCAAAGAAGGGTCAGATGATTCCAGGAGTTTCTGGAATACTCAATTTCTCTTCAGCACGCTGATGCCATTAAAAGAATTATGCAGATAGTTTACCTTACTAACCTCAATACAACCAACAATACTTTGAATATAATGTCTATTGATACAAATGTTTTCCTACTTTTGCAGTCCATTTGTTCAACTTGTTCTAAAACACTCTGAACCATTTTAATTTCATTCCAGATACGAAATTCAAGCCAACTCTATTATACAGAATTCGCAGGTGAATGATTTTCAAGGGCAACCACTCATAAAGCGCGTTTCACGTTCTGATGATGATCGCATGATTATAGTAAATTTATCTAACATATTTACAATTTATTTACTTATTTATAGCCTTTTCTCAAACCGTTATAGGATTTTTTTATCATTGGTGTTCTATAATGTATCGATTTTTGCTCATTTATAGGTCTGGTTTCTCAGCAAAGTGTTCCTCTAGTCCATAGGTTCTCAAATTTATTTTGTTTACTGCCCACTTTGAAAATAAATTATTTTTTAGCCCCGCTCCCCATTTTTTCACCTACTTAAAAACCAGTATAACACACAACGCTCTCATTTTTTTGAGTCTCTTACCGCCCCCCTTAAGGTCTGCAGCGCCCACAAGGGGGCGTTATCGCCCACTTTGGGAATCATTGGTCTAGTCTACCAAAAAAAAATCGTACAAATTAACTAAGAGAAACTGTCAAGGCAAAACTGAACTGTGTCGAAGAACTCATACTCAGCTTGCACAAAAAACGATTTGGAAAAGGATTTGTATATTAGAGAAATATTGCTACTAGACTGTAATCGATACACAAAACCAGTGGCTACACAGCTGAATCTTTCTAGAATTATCCCGTAGAGATAGATAAATAGTAAAAGGTACTCACCACACGGAATCGTTGGCTCCGGGGTCCGAACAGCCGTACAGCAGCATGTGATGAGCGGTGTGCATCGACGCATTTGGCTCAAATCCCACTTGAAAACAAAGAAGCTAGGTTAATAAAAATTTCAATATGTTTATACAGGGTGTACAGAAGTTTTAAGAAAGTGGGAATAGTATGTAAAGCGCGAAAGACCTTTCTTACCAAACACTTACGCCAAAGTCCTAATCACATAACTGCAACTTTTTATACGAACAGACACTCTTCGTATTTACGAATTATGTCTAACACTAAGCCCTTTACGTCCTAGTTTAATTTATCTTAGTAACTTTGTTTTAGTTATCTTAGTAACTTAGGACTTGAGTAACTCTTTAGTAACTTTGTTACAAAAATAAACATTTATTAAATTTACAGGTTAGATTCCTCTAAATTTTTAGGCCTAAAGCAACGAGTGGAATAATGGATACCATTAAAAGAATGAAGTGCGTTAACGTCTATCCAATTTTCGATCAAACTCTATTCGTAGTATCTATTGCCTGAAAAGCCTATCTATAAAACAGTAAACTGGATCGCATCGCTGGAGTCGTCTGTATCAATACCACAAGTTTTCAATGACCGTACTCGCTATGACTTAAACAATTAGTATAGAGAATTCTAGTTCGACAAGTAACCACCGGCGGGGTTGCTAAAACTCCATAGAAATCGTTTTCGCCGTTGACAGCAAGTACGGACACTGTAAACTCATTATCATGTACTGGTACAGTTTCGATTACAATTATGTATTTAGGTATGTTACGGTACATTTAAACTTGGACTTTTTATCGTTGAAAGGTAAATAGTGACGTAAGCGTGGTAGTTCCCCGATCTAGCGATGATGATGCTATATAGGTACATCTGTCTTATTTTAGCAAGAACGTAATAATTGGTTAAGGAAAAGTAATCACATGTAAACCTAAACTATACACTGACGAGCAAAAATAATACGTTTACAATGGACCGTGGAGATATTTTGGTCTTCAAGAAAAATGTGTCTTATTGACTAAGACTAATTGATTCAGGAGTGTTTACAATATTGTATGAAATGACAGATAAATGACTCGAGGAAAAGCAACTAGAACAATTTCCTCGCTACTCGTAGTTCACCTAATATGCGGCGATAATAAATAATCTAACTCATAACAACACAAAACGTAAACATCAGAACAAAACAAGCAAGCTAATGTACAATTCATGTTCTACATTTTCCTCACGATTTCAACATAAAGTTAACGCAAGATCTACTGATACTAATATTGCACTAATCTTCAAATAATTTAATAGATTAAGATTGCTAACGGTCTTGTCTGTATGGTATCGGGTTTAGGATTACACCTTTAAACTACCAGAATGTCGTAAGAAGCGACTCAGAAAAATAGGTTAAAGTATGTTCAGTCTAGCAACCTGACACTATTGTATCTCTTTTATCTGAATATAAAACTGCTAACTGTTTATAGGCTTTATCTACAGCGTTTCGTGTTCTGCCTACCACATTTGGGAGTAGAGGGGTGATGTGTGTATGCAAGACTAGTAAGGCAATAGCTCTACCTATGTAAGTGCATACCTGCTTCTGGAAGTCACGTAAGCATGAACCATGAACTAAAATTATCCTTTAAACAATTAAATTAGTGAATTAGATGACTGTAGGTAGACAATGTTTTGACAAAATGCTTACCTATGTAGTAATTATGGTTCGGAGAGATTCTGATAGGCGTGCAGAGATAGAGCTCATCCTGAAAGGAAAAAAAAACAATTAAAATGTATTTCTGGATGGATGTCTATAGAGAATCACGAATCAGAAGAGAGTCACTCTTATCCGATTCATTCATAAGTAAATTTGATTTGTTCTAGAGTAAAGAGCACCAATTCCAAGATCATTTTTTTTATTTTTGTTTAGTTGAATCGACTCCATATCAAAGAAGATTAAGGTATACCCGGTAGTATACCATAGTATACCAAGTGACAGTTTCGAAAATGAAAAGACTATTCTATGTACATACTATGACAATATCAGGGAAAACACGGACAGCACTAAAATATATACAAACAGCCACTGTGTGTCAATGTGCAGTATTCATCGTCATAGTGCAAACACATTTCAAAGGATAAAGGATTAAGAGACAAGATAAATTTAACTCAACTTAAGATGATACATAGTTAATCATAGGTAGGTACTCGATTTATAACGTGAGTTATCCGTATTTTATAAGACATAGTTATTCAGTTGCGCGTTTGTTGCGGCTAACTTAGTAATTTAGAAGGTAACATAGATTCTCAGAAGCTAATTATGCTATTAAAAAGAATCTGTATAATTACTACCCTTAATTAATAGATTCACTATCCCTGACGGTTCGAATTAGCATAGAAATTTCACAACAATGCAGTAGTAGAAGCTGCACGCAAATCCAAACAATAATAAATCGTTTCTTCCTAATTGTACTTAACTATACAGCACTTATCCTAAACAATGATTTTACTGCTTAAAGGACAGTCAAACTTATTATCTATTGCCACATTGTGATCTTCTGCCGCTTGACCATCACCAGACTCGTTAACCTCGAAATTAAGGAAGTTGTCTACTTTGATCCTTATAGTTTAAGCAATGCGCCGCGTGGTGTGTTACTCATGTAGTTACGTGAACGCATGCATTTTCCAACCAACGCAAATACAAGCCTTTTTTGGCTATGCATGTACAAACGCACTGACGTCGGAAGCTGGACGGCGCGGAGCGGTAGGGCGGCTGAGCGTCCTATTTCTTATGATATCGAACATTACAACCAATCCCGCTTCTGCTTTACTGCGTTTGGAGCTTGATGGTTGATAGGTAATAATATATACCTAGTAATAAAATGAAAGAAGATTGACTAAACAGATTTATACGGGAAGTGTGAATGGGTGTGTTGCGAGGGGAAGACCTAGACGGGAGTTCCGTGACCAAATCGCGGACGTTTTAGAAACAGGTCAGGTCAAGAGTATCTACCCGAAATCGACGAGCATGTATGAAAAGACAAATGAATGTGGATGAAGCAAAAGAAGAATGCCAGGATCGTAGCAAGTGGAACAAAGTGGTCTCTGCCTACCCCTGTGGGAAAGAGGCGTGACTTTATGTATGTAATAAGATGAAGTAGATAATGAAGATTTTCAAGAGTTCTAGAATTATGGTAGGTAGAGTTAGTGCCAAATCGGTACCATTATGGGCATAACCGTGTGGTGTTGCAGACACCTCTCTAATTCTTCCGTAATCGTCGTATAGGGTTAATAAGGAAAATAGGTTAAGGTATGTTGTTTTAGGCGAAAGCTAACAACCTGCCATTGTTATTTTACTAACGGTAAAACCTAAAAATACTTAGTCACGGTTTTACGTAATGCTTCGTGCGCTCTGTTTACCCCGTTTGGGAAAATAGGCGTGATAACTATGTACCTATGTTGTATTATGGGCTTTACTGTGTCTATCTATAGGCCCCGGATTTACTGTCAACCCAGTCATTTAAAGAGAATTTTGGAATAAACCCACCATTATCCCATTTAGTCGAGGGCTTATTATAAGTACTATCTACTAGCCGTCATAACATCACCACCCCACGCGTTCACCAATCAATATCCACTTATTAACACAACCAACGTCACAAAACACCCACACATTAAAGATCTCGTCAATGCAAACTGTTTAGTGTGCATTTTTCTAGCGGAACCGTTGATCTGCGATGTGAAACTTGTCAGTAGACAGAGATTATTTGACGTAGCTCATGTGGTCATGAGATTCGTGTTTTCTTTTCAGTTTATATTTAACTAGCTTTCCGCCCGCGGCTTCGCCCGCGTGGAACTCGGTTATATTGCGGTATAAAGCGAACATTCCCTCGGGAACATAATTTTTTTTTCAGGGATAAAAAGTACCCTATTATTTAATCCGGGCTTCTAACTTTACGTCTGCAAAATTTCAAAGTAATCGGTTCAGTAGTTACGGCGTGAAAGCGGAACAAACAAACAAACTCTCTTTCTGATTTATAACAACAATTAGTAAGGACTAGTAAGGATAGTAAGGATAAAAATCAGCTTCAAAGTTACATAGGCCCAATGTATGCCGTTTTATTGTTTCAGGGTCAGGTTTGGAGACATCAGTAACATTAAATTAAATTCAGTAATATCTAATTTAAATCTTCAAATAGGTACTCGTAACTGGTGTAAGCTTCACCCTTGGTTATTAGTGGGTCCCGCTACGTAAACACACACAACTGCCTAGATTGGTTAGATAAGATTTAAGTGCCATTATTTATCGGATTATTAGAATTGAGAGAGTATTAGCATTCTTATTTGCCACTAAATATTAGATATAAAAAGATTCATGGTCTTTTTGACTCCTCTTTGTATCATTATACCTACATATCACTCATCATTGTTTCGTAAAAATTTGGAGACGTAATACCAGGCAAGATCATCCTACATCGTGCGTAACTTTGGTAAACTCGTACCTTTCTATTTCTTCCATGGCTGTCGTAAGAGATGACTAAGGATAAATAGGTTTAGGTATACTTTAGGCGACAAACTAGCATCCTGTCACTACTGTACCTACCTATCAACTTAAAACTGAAAAATAAGCTAAATACGAAATGAGAAATGGTTAAGTAAAGTTCCCCTATGCTCTGTCTGCCCCATTTAGGAATACAGGCGTAACGTACAGTCACGAACAGGGATTGTTGAGCCACTTACCACTGTTCGCAATTTAGACGTGTAATCAATGACTGATGTGACTGACAGATGTTATCTATTGGATTAGTATTACACGACCAAGTTACAAACATAGGTAAGTGGCTCAACAATCCCGGTTCGCGATGGTATGTGTAGGTGTACCTTCGTGAATTTAATATCAATAGGTAACAAATACTGGATAAGAGCTCTTATAAATCTATTCAACTATTTGACTGATCTGATTGTTCAACGTTATAAAACAAAATCAAAAAAGGTGACCTGAACACAAAACTAATTTAAAATGTATCCGAGCATGTCATGAAAATGTAATCTAAATCATGAATATTTTTCTGAATCTACAAAATTCTTTATGGCAATTGAACATTCAATTTACTAGGATTACAAGCTGTAATATTTAATTTGATACTCAATTTCCTTTTCTATAAAGCATTTATTTAGAGTTTTATTTAAAAATTAAACTTTAAAGAGGTGCGACGGTATGTTATGTATGTATGCATGGATTTTGGTTTTACTTAGGACACTAATCTACGCCACAAAAACATAACCAAATCAAAAGTCAATAAACCTTCAACATTCAATGGAAAGGCAAAATCACACTTTGACTCTCAAGCATCTCACACAACACATCATATTAGACAGGATGAAAACCAAATTAACTAACATCAGAGACCCAGTATCCAACACTGCACCAATAATCAATATTTTTACTCTCATTTGATGCCTACAGTAGTGAAAAGTGAGCCGTGGTAGCCCAGGAGTTCGACCTGTGGCCTCTTATGTACCGGTCTCACACCTCTGAATTTTTCGGAATTTATGTGCGGAATGTAATTTGATATTTACCATGAGCTATTTTGTGAAGGAAAACATTGTGAGGAAACAGCGACGAAGTAATTTAATGTTGTCTGTGAAGTTCCCAATCTGCATTGGACCTGTGTGGGAACTATAGCCCAAGCCCTCTCATACTGAGAGGAGGCCTGTGCCCTGCAGTGGGATGGATGATTGATTGATTGATAAGTGAAAAGCAGAGTTCCAATAATTGGCATTAAGTTGATGAACTTTGGGTAGTTTATGTTAAAAGCACATTAAAATTACAGTAGAACCCGTTTAAGACGATCACGTTTAATACGATTTCTCGCTTAATACGCCACTTTAAGTCAGTCCCTGCGACTTGAGACATATTTTCATACATTTCTTAACGCTTAATACGATTCATCATCCCGTTTAATACGCCGGAGCCCGAGCCGAGATGCTCGTATTGTCAGTCTCGAGAGATGCTGTTCGAGGCATTTGCCCCCTTCAGCGGGGTCTTCCCGCTCCCGAGTGGGCCCTCAGGCCTCTTCGGTCGTCTTCTGTGCTACGTCAGACTTCTGGTCCTCCATTCGGTGACGTCGCAACCCGGTTTTAAAAGGCGCAAGGCTGGCGGTGTTCACTCCAGGCGTGCAGTGTGTGTGGCTAGCCGTTCCAAAATAAATGCCACTGAGTTCTGGCCGGCTTGGATCTCTTGAATGAACAGGATCAGCTCCTGTGTCGGCTCTCTCTCTCGCCTTCTGAAGTGTCCGCGAGCTTCGCTCTGTCTTCTTCTTTCCGGGGGCGGCCGGTGACCGCTTGGCTCGATCCGGCTGTAGGTGCGGGCTGACCTTGGCGGAAGCTGCCATCTTGGCTTTTTTGTCTCCGCGCTTACGCCTTCTCTATTGACAGGAACAGCTCCCATCGTTGGCTTGACATGAAGAGTATATATACCAAAATTAAAACATGTAATATGTTTTATTTTCCCTTTCCCGCATAATACGCTTTCTCGCTTAAGACGCCTTTTTGTTAGGGTCCCTGAGAAATCGTATTAAGCGGGTTCTACTGTATAACAAATTTAACAGTTTCAGATTTATTATTTTGCATTCAACAAATGACCTATTCACATGTCAAATTTTGACTCTCTAACTCATCTGGAAATGGGTTAGAGATTTGATCTTTAGATCAGTGATAATAATGATTATTTTAGGACATTACTAATATTAGATAATAATATATAAACAAGTGTTTGAGATGTGTTTAAGAAATTTAAAGCACATTATGTTTAAAATTTGCCCAATTTTTACATGTTTAAGTAAAATAGTTTTTGAATTATGGCAGTGCCAAAATTGCCTCTAAATGGTTTGTGTAATATTACACATGGTGCTGCTCGGCAGTTCTGTTACTAGATCTTAGCTTAACACTCTACCACATTTTATCGAGTAATAAATTTCATATTTAACAGTTTACATAAATGAGAGTCCGATTATTTAATAGTTATTCAAAGTATGCTTAGCTGATTTGGTTATGTAGAGAGGATGGATGAAAGAAGATTGACTAAACAGATCTACGCTGGAAGTGTGAATGGATGTGTTGGGAGGGGAAGACCTAGACGGATGTTCCGTGACCAAATCGTGGACGTTTTAGAAACAGGTCAGGTCAAGAGTACCCAAAATCGACGAGCATGTATGAAAAGACTAATGAATGTGGATGAAGCAAAAGAAGTATGTCAGGATCGTAGCAAGTGGAACAAAGTGGTCTCTGCCTACCCCTGTGGGAAAGAGGCGTGACTGTATGTATGTAAATTATTCAATGAATAAGAAAAATATTAATACTTTTACCAACAATAGCATATACTAGGCTCTATTCGGAGGAATGGAATTTCTTTTTCACCAGAAAGTAAGCAAGATAGTTGTTAGGTGGATTAAAATAAGTATTTCAAATAATGACTTTAAACAGCTTACAAATAAAATAAACTCATTCTTGTGGATGAGGCATGTCAAAAGCAACAAAATGAAGAATTAATGATGAATGAAGTTCATTAAATTAAATTAAAATTATCACACACATACATAGATACATATTCTCACGCCTGTATTCCCAAGAGGGGTAGGCAGAGCACATGAATTCAAAAAAAATATTAATCATTGTTTTAATACAAATTAGGTCGAATAATCGATAAAATAGCTTTATTCAGTTATTAAATATTAGGCAAGCGATGCAGCGGCATACGATAGTTAAAACATAAATTAAAATAAATTCCATAATTTAACTTACCTTGTGTGGATAAACATTCGGCATAAGAAATTCGTAAGTGTCGATCTCATACGCGGAAATTTTACCGCAAATTGCAAGCGTAACCAAGAGAAAATTAAACTTTAACATGTTTTTGTTTTTAAATTATTTAAAAATGGAATAGTTCCTTGCGGTCCACCGACCAGTTCACACTGTGCTCTCAGAGCTATTGTAAATTAGTACAAGGCGGATGTTGTAATATTGTTGGTTTGTTATGATTCCATTTAGCGGTAAACCACGCAGTCGTATTGTTTGTACAACGATCTCAGACCGCACAAGCTACAAGTGTTTATGTGAACTATTTTTATTCGCGATCGATAATCGCTGCGAACGTCATTCGCGTGTTGCCAACGTCAAATGTTTCCGAACGTCCTGTCTAATTGTAATAATAAATAATTATTTGATGTGGAAATATTTACTACCCAATATTTAACTTTGAATTTTTTCATAAAATAACAATCAAGAGGATAAAACGTCGATTCAAACCACGAAAATTTTTTTTAAATTTGCTCTACGGAATAAATACTTTTTGGACTGAAATCGTTATAATCTGCATTTTTTTTAGTGTTTCGGTTAGTCACGATTTCATTTTTAATTTTTAATTTATTTGTGATTTTTATTAACTTTTCACCAGCTTATCCGCGGAATAAATTATGAATACACTGGCAATACTTCCACTTTTCTGAGTTCAGAATTTTCATGTCGTTTTTTTTAGTTCATGTTCATTATTATAAAAATACTTATGAAATAAAATAACTCAGGAAAAAAATACTTTACTTGCTTCACAATCGTTAACTTAATTTTACAAAACATGCGTTTCTGAACGAACATAGAAACACATTAGTTTACTCGATATGCAAGAGATGTCGCTATAGTCGTACTGAGCATTGATGTAGGAAGGTCCCATCTTGCCAATGCCAAAATGAGAAAACAAGGTGAAATCGCAGACTAACCGTGAGAATAGTAAGAAACTCTGTTAATAGATGGCGCCTCTAACATGTTTCGCAATCAAAATTATAGGATCCGTACTTGAAATAGAACGTACGTAGGATGGCTTCCTCCTGTTTGAAATTTGATGTAGGTATGTACTTACAGTACTTACTATATTTATTTGATGTATGTTGTATGTACCTAGGCGCCAGGTGCTACTAGCACCCGGGTGCTAGTAAATAATACCTATACTATAGGTACCTACATGCCTACCAATACTATACCTACCAATGAAGTTGCAACTAGCGATTTTTATTCATTAAATGCATTTTATTCCATTATTTTCAATACTTTTGCGATGTAACCCACAACGCCGAGTAATGGAGATATCTTGTATAGTAATAACGTGCTGTCAACTCTCAAAACTACCGCTCCCCTTTGAAAAATTCTATTCCGTTTAGTGAAATAAATTGGAGGAGACAACTTCAAATTGAGTTTAAGTAAAGCGCTTACTTTGGAAAGCTTGAGGTTTTAGAACTACGAAACTTTCTAAATGAAAAGATGAACTACTATGTAGGTAGGTAGGTAAATACCTACTCGGTGTTGATGAAAGGACAGGTCTAGGTACCTAATAGTTTATTCCTACTAAAGACGCGGTTCGGTTCGGGGTTTTGGAGTTCGGTTTTCAGCGTATTCGGCATATTTTTCATTGAGCAAGTAGTATTTAATTTATACACATATAGGTAGGTACTTGGTATATTGTACCGAACTACCGACTAGGTCGGTACCTACGCGTATCGTATATTTTACCGAATGTCAAACGAATACCTAAGTAAAATAAAATATAGGTAGGAAGCCAATTGAAGATAAACTTAGGTAATGGGCAGGTAGGTAGGGGAAAGCAGGTAGGGTTCGTACACCAGGAGCATTCGTACAGTGGCCATATCTAAGCTATCGAATACATCACAGTGTTCGTGTTTGTACGCGTGATTCCCGTTCATACGCGCCGCGTACCTGTGGAGTGGGGGACAGTGCTGCCACCGGTTTAGACAGAGCAACTCGATATGTGTTTTTGCTCTGCGTGACAAATATTTGTATTCATCTTTGAGCACGCTTAGCGGGTATAAAAAATTCTTAAGCTCTTCAAGTCGTTTATTATATTTTGTGCTTCACAATCTTAGTTTCATATTTAAATGGTTATTTAATCTTATCTAGAACGGTAATTTTTATTAAAAATTTTGTTGTTGGTTTCTTGGGTTGGGGTACTTTCGTGCAGTTATGAGTGGGGTACATTAGTACAGTACGAATCTACCCCACTCATAACATTACTTGGCAATCCTGATTATACTTACTCTATAATCAATAGTGCTTTGTGAATTAAAGGCCGTAATAAGGATATTACTAACGAGACTCTGTTAGAAGCCCGACGCCAAAGGTCTTTTATGACTCAGGTTTGTACTTCCTTTACTGCCCGTAATATGCACTAATTTTCATCACATTTTGCGAGGTAAAAAAAATATTACTGAAAATTCATGTCGTCACGCCACCGCGCCGCGCTATTCCGCTTGCGCTATTTGGACTGTCAGTGCAAATGCATTGATTGTCACGTTTTTTCGAATCATATACCACAGACATGAACTAAGTTTCGTACAGAATTTGAACAGTCATAGCTACAGCCAGATTCTATCAAAAAGATTCAAACGAATTTATAAAAATATAGAAAAACGTGTTCAGATACATCAAAAGTATTAAAGTTTCATAATGCGTACGTACATTAGTTTTGAATTTTTAAGTTTTTATGTCCACACATCCCACATGTATAGCTTTGAAAAAGACTTATCTAGGCATAACCTTGGTCTGCTAACTATTTGTTTTTTTGGTAAGTTTTAGTCCGTTTACTTTTATTATAAAATATGTGTAATATGTGTTGATTTATTAGTGCATTTATTGAGGAAAAACTATTATAAATTCGGTCGGGTTATATCGCATAAATATAATTAGAAGTTAATACTTAGAAGTTATTATAATACGTAAAATCAGTTTATTTTGCAGTCCTTACATAAAGGTCATTAATTATTTATTAATTATTTCGCGAAAATTGATAAAATGTTTTATTTTTATATTTTATGTATTGCTAGTGCAATTTTTTTTTGTACTTTGACACGAAGGCTGTTTCTATTCATGAGCTCCTCTGTTTGAACTGGGATAAATATGAAAATAATTGTATTATTGAGTTTTGGTTGCTTTAAATACAATAATTGTTTGATGAAGACTGATTCTTTACTTATTTTAACCTCCATAAATAACTTTTAGACATTGAATAAATGACATTTTCATTGACTGTACGAAGGCTCCTCACTATGTACGAACGTGCCCCACGCTGTGTACGAAGCTACCACACGCTTGGGGTGCTTTCGTACGTTTCTCATTTTTTAGAAAAAAAATCGTAGCTTCTGTATTCTATTTAATTATGAAAACATTACACCACCATTTTATAGCCAGATATATGGGCAATGTATCAGTATCAAAATAAATTCGTAATAGCTAATAGTTATTTTTTAAAAATTCTCAGAGTAAAAAGTGTACGAATCCTACCTGCTTTCCCCTACCTACCTACTGACATATTACGTCGTAAATTTAATTTCAAAGTCATAAAATCAGATGAAGCGCATAATTTTCTGCAACATTTGGCTATGCTATCAGTGGCAACACTGCAAGTCAGCAGGGGTCAGGATATATTACCCCGAGGGTGCCTGCGCTGTCCACCCTAAAACTTAAAAGAGCATAAAGTATAAGAAATGTAATGTATTTAAGACCTTTTGAAATAAGCAAGGTATGTAACATTTTTTATTGACCAACGGTAAATCTTCGATGCAACTTGCATGGGGTGACAGATTGGCTTTTAACAAGAATGTAATTCATGATGTTTCTTAGAACTGCCTCAATTTTCAGCTTATTTTCCGATTTACTTAAATTGTCTTTTGAAATGCAGTTTTTTTGTAATATTATAAATCTAGGCACAATAATTCGAGAAACTTAATCGTATCTATCTTTTAGTAATTAAAATAGTCCTATTCGTAGCTTCATCGGACCGCTACTGCGCAAAAACCTAGCTACATATTTTGTAACCATTATTTTTTAGGTTTCTATATATTTATGCCAAACAGTGTACTTACTTAAAAATAGTCCATGAAATTATTTTTTAGAGATATGACTGAAATTATTTCTACTAAGTACAAGATGAATCTAATAAACCGTAACTTCCACTAACAAACTCTATATCGATCTTTGTGTTTACATACTTGCTTAGTCTGCGGTCTAGACGCTATTATAGGTACCTATATTAACATTATATTGAAGCAAAGTCAGCCTACGATCGGCAATCACCTTGTTGCCGGCAGATTTCGTGACAGAATTTTAATTAATGTACCGATTATTTGGTTTTAGACATTTTTGTTTCAGTTGATAGAGTGACGCCTATAACCATTAATTAGGTCGTTTTATAACTTCACCTCTTGAAAGACTTGATGGTGCTGTTGTCGCTACACTACAACTACCCTATGTTTGCCTAATTAGGGAGATTACCTTGCTAAGCAATAAAACGACGCATACCATATCTAACCAAAAACAAAATACGGTCGTCTTTCAGTTTACATAGTTTACTTATAGGTACCCGTTGAGGTCCAGGCTGGTTGATTTTTTTTTTGTTTTTCGTCTCATCAGCGACCAATAAACAAAAAGCAATTATTCTTTCGCTTGCGCTTTTGCTATTCAACTTACTGGCCGTTTTTTCACAGATGCGATAAAAAAACTGAAAAAACATGCCTTCCAACCAGCCAGCATCCGTGGTTGTTAAAACAAATCACGTGCCGATGTATCGAGCCATGCATCAAGGCGGAACACGTCCGACCTTGACGTGGATTTACGCGGTGACCCCAGCTTTGTGGGTGAATGGGCCATGATTGTGCCCTTTATTGATATTGGAGATGTTATGGATAGTAGAGGTTTGCTTGAATTTTTATCAGTCCTGGATTTAGGAGAGAGCGATTTGTCGATCGGGGTGATAGCAGTGGTCTTTGAAACGTAACCAGCAACTGAACAAGATTTCTGACCGCCCTAGGCTAATAGGCATGTGTAAGTAGGTTAGGTACCTACTGGATTAAAAATGTATTATACTTAATGATACATTTTTAATCCACATGAGACACATGTTCTATGGTTTATCATACATACATACATACATACATACGCCTGTATTCAAATGGTTTATCAAATGATTTTATTAAACATCGACAAAGGCGTCGATCATCAAACTTGTGCTTGTGACGTCACGCCGTGGTAAAAATTGTACCACGTAGTGATGTCACTCAAAACTTTAGAGCACTGTATCCTCGTCATTTTTTGTTTGTCAAATATACCTAAGAAAAAGTAGGTTTACAATATTTTTTAGTCATCTATCTGACGGCCTACGCGAGACGCGACTTCAGCGGGCCCCCATCGATCCTCACGCTTTACGCTGCAGCTACCTAATTAGCCTAAAGGTTAATCAGCTCCAGAACGTAACACAACATACATTACGCGTCAAAAAAATTTCGCGCGCGTTCTGAAAATTTTACGCTCAGAGACAAACCCTAAAATGAGAAGCTTTCTTCACGAGTTCAAAACTAAAGCTTCCTGTACAACCGACGCAATTTTTCCGAGGGGTCGCACAAATATTTACATGCGCAGCCAATTTCAATTTTTTCACAGAAATATTTTATACCCCAATAGACACGACTAACAAGGTATTTATTGGACCTCGAATTGAGCACGGAATTCTTGTCGTTTTCCTTCCGACCATGAAAATCCTGGATATCGGGGCGCAAGTTAAAAGCGATAGGCGGTTATAGGTTCTGTTTTACGTCACAGACTTCTAGGGACTTACCACAGCTTAGTTTTTTGTGATTGTGCACACTAGGTATTGGTAAAAGTCAAGACGGACACGGCAACTACCCGGTCGGCTGTCCCAAATTAAAAACTTTTTTGTAAATTAGGTTTTTCTAATGAACCCGCATTATATTTTGAGACGCGTCGAATGAAAAAACACCTGTGTAACGATTTAGACACTTACCTGAAAGGTGATCCTTAGAAATGGTTCTGATATCGAAATTATTATTGATTTTTATGATTTATGTACATGTACTTAGGTACTTACGTCCTTTGGTATCGTTGTAGGTTGAGCTTTTGTGTGTTTTCCTTTCAGGTAGTGGCGCACGAATCCAACCATTCACCACGCAGTCGGTCACCAAGCAACCAATCATTAATCACTGACTGCGTAGCGATGGTCGCTCTACAGACTGCATGTGGTGACAGTCCGGTTCTACTAGTATTTAGCCTGGGTACTGGTACTTTTGATGATTCTTCTAAGGGTTAAAATAACTTCATAGACATAGACTAAGGTCTCGCTACAAGTACGCTCAGCACAGAAGTAGATGAACAGTTTAACAGCTTGTGCATAAAATTTACTTCACAGTATACATGCATGTATGTAAGCAGAGAACAAACGATGAAAAAGTTGGGTTTGTTCGCTCGCTTTTGTTTCCAAACTTATACCTTATTCACCCCTACGTCAACTCGAGTGAAAGGAATCAAAATACCAACCGATACATACATTTATCAGTGAATTGCAATCGTTGCACCGGACCCACGCGAATGGGACCCCCTATGGGCCCCTCGTACGCGTTTCTTACGACCCCTAAAAAGGGCTGTTTCTTGTTATCTGTCACGTTATTGGTTTTATTTGTTGTAGTGGAAAAAGTTTGAAGGTTTAAGGGGTAAGCGACGCTTAGGTGTCAGGTTAGAAAGAAAAATATGTTTTTTTTAAAACGCATAGGTAAAATTTTAAAATTAGCTGGGATAGATTTATAAGTTGATAGTGTGATTGGTACGAAAACAAGCGTGTTACCTACAATCATGGACACATTTAACAAAACGAAGCTTACTGCACCGTAATAATCGTTTTATTTTACTATAACTGAGTCTCTGGGTTGTTTTAAGTTGCACTGTAGGTACTGGCTATTTTTAGATTTGTTCAATAAATAATTATACATAAATACTTTCAATCACACATCCACCCTAAGGCCTCTTCACATCTGAATAAAACTAAAGACACTCACAATTAAATACTTAAAACGACTTGATTACTTTAAAATTCGGTCATTCCTAGACAAGCTCGTGAAACTCGTACTCAAGGGAACTCCATCAGGCTATTACCACAAAAAGGTCTAGTTGATAACCTTTTAATTAAGCTGTTCCGAAGACACGCTTTACACCTATTTGTCACGCAAGTTCGCTACAGACTTTTTGACGTCACTGCCACAGAATAGGCAATTCATAGACAGAATTCATAATTTTATTTCTGCAAGTTTCTATTGGCTCTTTCGGAAACGCCATCGTTTTGAAGAAGAACTGTCGTTGTATTTTCTTAGATAAGGACGCCATGCATGATGCAGCAAATAATAACTACTTAATTTAAGGTCCATTTAAAGGTGAAGCTAGATATAAACAAAATCAAAGGCATGTATCGTCGACTTGACCAATGTCACGCGTTGGACAAAAACTCTCACGGCATCATGTCTTATTTTGAAAACATACTGTGGTGTGGCATTTGTACAGAATGAGAAAAAAATATGATAAAAATCACAAGACATAGGTAATGACAAAGTGTAATCTTGAACTAAAAAGTACACTTATCTAAACATATCAAAATAAAATTTAATATTGTTTTTTCGGGCATTTCAGTGAGTACCTACTCGACTTTTTTGTTGTAATACCTAGATACCTACTCTCTATAACTAATTGTTATTGTACCTATTACCTATTTGAATACTTACACCCTCGGTGTCGGATTCACAAGAACGCCTTTCCAATTCTTTTTTGGATGTTCTACAAAATCTTTTAAGCTTAGGCTAGTAATGTGGGCACGTGTGTTGAAGATTTTTATAATTCATTGAAATTACGTCCACTAGCTCTGCTGCTCGCGTAAATTTAAACTAAAATATAAATCTGAAATTTTAAATAAAAGCCAGAATATTTACCACATTCGCCCCGAAGTTAGGCCAATATTTTTACTCTACGGCCGCTGGTAATGTATGGCGGTACGTTGAAGAAATTTATGGCATAGTTGCGTGCTTAGAGGCCATTTTTGCATTGAAAACATCTGTCATACGACTTAACTGGTAAGTACCAGGTCAGTGGGTTAACGGCTTTATTTCGGGATGAAATTCGGACCTTGTTGTAGGTTATGTTTGGATTTGTGAAGACTTGTCCAACGATTGCGTTAGTCCATTACGTTTTACAAAGTAAGTAGGTTTTGAAATATACAAAAATATAACATAATCACGCTTGTGTCACCAAAGAGGGTAAGCAAAGCACAAGAAACGTAAAATGTACGTTTTGAGGCCATATCAAGGAATTGTAGAAAAAGTGGTATAGTAGTAACGTTTCTATCGCCTATCCTATAATATGCCTTAACCCATTTCCTTAGTAAGTAATAAGTGGCCACGAAACGTGAAATAGTCATCGTTTTGTCTATGTAGCGTTTTGTGTGCTCTACCTACCCCTATTGGGAATACAGGCGTGATGTTATGTATGTATGGATGTATTTCCTTAGTCGTCTCCTATTGCTTGTCTTCTATGGAAGAAATGGAAACATCATTTATAATCGCTAAATTACAGAATTCTCGCCACAATAAGACGCAGGCAACATTGGAACCCCGAAAGTAGATAGCAACCGGTTTCATCATCTATTAACAGCCATGTTTTGTAAACAAGGGTACCATTATCTAAGGCAGCCTTAATTTTCACGGAACAAGCCCAGAAACTCTCCATAACCAAACATTTCGCCGGGCATCCATCACGGCTATTTCCAAGTTAAATGTAGCATGAAAAAATAAACAGCTCAGTGTTTCCCCGCGTCCCTCGCACTTGCCGTCATCTCGGACTTTAACCGGATCGTTTTCGGTCATTCTCCAGACTTATGTCAAAATTCTAATTACCGCGTCGCTTTTTTTCCGCTTACTTTTCAGTGAATATGATATTAAATCCTGAAATACATAGATCATTGGAATGTTTAACTATTCATATTCCAATGATCTATGTGTTTCAGGATTTAATATCATATTCACTGAAAAGTAAGCGGAAAAAAAGCGACGCGGTAATTAGAATTTTGACATAAGTCTGGAGAATGACCGTTTTAAGGTCGAGTTGGGTCCGAGTTGTACTCAAAAACGGGAGTGGTACCAATCCGTTTGCAGAGACGAATCCCTTCCGGTCCGCTAGATTTTCCATATTGTGCCCTGTGCCGGAAACCCGATGCTTTCCTAATTTGAAATTTGTTTGTGTTCCCACTTGATTGACTTGTGTATTGTTCTGAACTTCTGGGTACGATTTTAAGTGGGTTGTTATGACGCGAGTTGAATCGCTTTTGTATAAAAATAATGGTTTATCTAAGGGCTGGTTCAAATCCAGTCACTTCGCATAACTTTGTAAGTAAACTCTGTAGTCTGTATAGGTGAAAAACTTAAGTAATTCACCTGCTGCATGTAGTAGAGTACAGTTTGCAATAAACAACATAAAAAATGCGAAGACAATCACTTAGGTAATATTGACAACTATTTATTTTATATCTGACGTGCCAGTATGACAATCATGAGTGGACAGGAATAATCAAACTTGAAAGATAAACAAATATAATGAGTTTGCAAACCATACGATATATTGCAAATTTTAAAAATAGAATGTCTATTCGCAACATAACATTACTCACACATACAACAGATGAGGGGTTACTTAAGTTGTTCACAATGTTCACCTATACCTAGGTACTCTTCTGTCACACGTATCAAATAATACGAATAAATTCAGTGATTTTACTTATATTTGGATAGCGTAAAATTACAGTTTGCTTTCCACCGACCGTTCGGCAAAATCAACAGCGAATTAAAGCAATATATTCTCCAGGGTTGTTAGTGCGTAACTGCTAGCTGTACCTATAACGATGAACCAATGATACAAATGTATCCCAGAACATTAACACAGACATGAATTTAGGCATAAATGTACGCAGTGGCCCCGTACAGACGCTTTTAATGCAATTAACTACGAGCAGGGAGCGTTCAAAGCATTTGCCTAATAATTCGATCAATTTAAATTATCCATAGAAACTACTGGAAGGAGTTTTCGTCATTTCCATGTCACGTCACAAAAATTACTCTTTTTCGTTTCAGTTATGAGTTTAGTCCCAATGTCTTTCTAACTTTAATTTTAATTTACGTGAATTCAATTTCCCAGAAGTGGTTAGTTACCATGTGTTTTCCTAAAATTGTTACTTTCCCGTTGAAACTAAATTGTGAAAGGTTTTCGACTAAAAAGTTTATATAAGAACTAGCTGTTAGTTACCCAAAATTTCGTCTGCATAGAGTTGCTTTACAATCACCGGATTTTTTTAAATTTTTACGGGATAGAAAGTAGCTTACATAATTTACATAGTTAATCCGGGGTATCAGCTTTCTGTATACGAAATTTCATCAAAGTTGATCCCACCCTTTAGGGGTGAAGAGTTAACAAACATACACACACTTAAAAAGTTATGCAAATATAATATTTTAGTGTTACTAGTCGTTCCCGATACTTTCTGTGCGACTAGTCCGCGTTGAATATTTCCTGTCCGGTAACTTGCATACCTACTCGTTCGCAACCCTTATACAAAAATTAAAAAAGTCTGTACCTACATGTACCTACCTAAATACATATACTGAGTAAAGACTAAACAACAGTATCTTTTATGGTTATCAATTGTGTAATGTACCTAAGCAACAAAAAAGTAATCAGAGAGATTTAAACTGTCGAACGTTTTCATTTACGATTATTTCACTGTGACATTTCTAGACGTCGATTATATTCTGTGGTGTTTTATTTTTAGTCAGTGAGGATCAAAACAAGATGAAACGTTTTAATTAGCAGTAAATAAATCCTTTAAAACGTTTATTAAATTATTTCCGGGTTTGCTACAGCTTAATTTTTTATCGGCTTTAATTTTTATCAGTTTATTTTTCCTTATTTATTCCGTAAACTTGAGATAAGCAGGAGAGTACCTCGCTACTTGTTGTAACAGGGGTAAATAGTAACAGGGTCTTTTTTCACTAGGACCTTAAACTTTATTAGAGTAATATTCGGGCGTTTGAACCGCTGTCATTATTCTCAACACTTTTTTTGTCAGATTTCTTAAGAAATTGATACAATAAGGGTGGCATGTAGTGTCTGGGTCTTATAAATAGGTACACACTGGACTATAATATACGCATTTCTTAAAGAATCTGATTAAAAAAGTGTTGAGAATAATGACAGCGGTTCAAACGCCTGAATATTTACCCATTGGCGTGTTTCTTTGACTCGACTTGATCTATAAACCGCGCCGCATCATGTTGCCATAGCCGGTGTCCCGCCGGCCGACATAATAAGCGGAACTGTATAAATACACGCTTCATTTTTGCCATGTAATTTAAAATTGTACTATCGTAAATTTTGGTTTGTAATAATATTATCAACTAATTGCAAACTTTCTATTTATTATTTACGAAAAGATTTTTATCTATTTCTTATAATGTGTAACAGTTTTTGAGATTAATAAATTGTTTAAAAAGTTAGGTATCTTGAAATGTTAAAAATCATACCATGGGGTTAGTTGTAACTAAATCCCGGGGCTTTTTGTAACGTGTAACATACATACCATACTTGATACAACACCGATAAAACCATGATTTTAATAGGTACATTCAATAGTGAAAGATTGCTAGTCTGTTGTTAAAATATAAAAATATATCTTAAACTATATCCTTAGTCGCCTCTTACGACATCAAAGTAAGAAATGAAGAGGTTCTACACCCAAAGACGAAATGGAATAAGGTGGATGTTTATAAATAAATGTACAACTAAACTACTTAAATGCTTGTGTGACTCGAAAAAACAAAAATAGCGTCATTCTGATTTTCTCGAGTCACACCAAGCGGCGTCTTTGGCACCCTGTGGAGGCCATTTATATTTTTGACACTCATTCTGACTCTGACTTTGCCCTTTATTGATTGTCGCTGTAAGATTGCGATTTTCTTTTTTTTTTAGGGTAAAAACGGTACCCTAGTACACTGATATTCCACTGTCCGTCTCTCTGTCTGCTTGTCACCAGGCCGTGTAACCGTGACAACAAAACAGTTGAAATTTTTAAAAGTTCAACGGGAAACCCTACATGCTCAAGTTAGACTTGGACTTAGTCGGTGTTTTAAGATTCTGTACCTCTTAAAGAAAAAAATAACCGCTTTTTTCAGGAGGGTGTTGAGATAAATGTAACATTGTAATTGATACCAAATACTAAATGCGGTCTGCAGTCTAAAAAAAAAATCAAACTCAAGTCTACTCAAGTAATCAAAAGATAGCCGTTTATGTCGGATTTTCTATGCATTGCAAAGGGATGAAAAACCTATGAGATATTTCCCAAAGACCTACCTACAATCATGAAATATTAATTACATGTAATTAATGTCTCGTTGGTACAAGTTCTCAACACAAGTAAAGAAATCATTCAAAAATTATAAATTTGTTTTCGCTTTAATAAACTACTTCTATGCGATTACAAAATTATTTCTGCAGTAGAGTCCTCTGCTGATTTAAAAAGTTTGTCTCAGAATCCGTTATCTGTGATAAAATTTTTGCTCAACTTCAACTCATTTTTAACATACATACCTACCTAACGGTTTTTTCTCACTTTAACTTGCGTTTCTGCCGCGGCAATGGTTTCAAAATAACCACTACCCAACGGTTCAGCCTTTTAGAGACCGTTTTAAAATTTGCCGCCAAACAAATCTACGTTTGAGCATTAATTAATATAATCAGGGCGGGACCCGCCGGCTAAAAGCCTCGTAGGTAATGTCATTACTTTCGTTTTCCGAGCACGACATAAACCAATTACTGGGTTTCATGCAGTTTTCATATTTTATATTTGAAAGGGTTGAAACCTTAGTTGAAACGATAGTGCTTAATTTATGAGGTCAAAACTTGACAATGAGAAATAAAATCCGTTTATCTGCATCCGTATCATAATACCCGTACCATACGTTCAGACGCAGTTAGCACATGTCCTAAATTAAGAAACTTGTTTAGGTACTGTTGTAGCATTATAATGATAACTATGATTATAATACATTGTGAATTAAGGACAGTAATTCCTTTACTGCCCTCGATACACACAATGATTTTCATCACTTTGTGAAGTAAAGGAAATATTGCAGAAAATGCATGACGTCAGTCCACCGCGCCACGCCGTTCCGTTTGCGCTGTCAGTTCGTTTGAATTGATTTCCACCTTTTTCGAATCTTATACCACAGACAGGAATCTATTTCCTTAGTTGCCTCTTACGACATCCACGCAAGAAATTGAGAGACACAGAATATCGTAAAATATATATTTTAAAACACAATGATTATTACTATCACCGCCTGTTTGTTCTCAGTAGATACACAGCAACGAAATCCTCAATCTAATATCCTATGTAGTTACTCAAGCAAACGAAAGTACGAATACAGGGTGTTCGTAATCGAAACGTCCGACATTTAATTAACTGCGTCACACAAGCGTTAACGCGGGCAAACAGACTGTATTAATGCGAGAAGGTCCGAGATTGACCACCCTTTAGTAAATACAGAGTGTTGGTCTGGCTGTAATGATATAATTCGTTCTATTACGATATTAATAGCGTTTATCTAAAGCCACTCCCCCGTGTCGGGTTTTGAAGGACTCACATACACATACATATCCTCACGCCTGTATTCCCAAGAGGGGTTGGCAGAGCACATGAATTCAAAAATCCAGTGCCACGATTTCAGGATAACACAGATGGTTAAACGTGATATTGCAGTGACAAGTTGCTAGCCCATCGCCCACAATACACTAACCCTTTCCCAGAGTCGACTCTTACGACACCCACGGGAAGAAAGGGGGAGGTGCTATTCTAACCCGGCACCACACGGGAAATATCATATCCACAAATAATGCTGACGCAACTCTTTGCTTAGTGGTGCTCTTAAAACCACCATCTACAATCTCTGGACTCTGGATACGCATTTTGTTCATTACGATAGTGGAGGCACAGCACTATGGCGCACAAAAACACTGCATGGATTTTATTGTGTGCCGGACTTTTTGTGCGTCGTGTGCGTAACTGCGTATAATTTCATACGTTCTATTTTCACAGACTAAAAAGTCCTTCGCGGATAGTCTGTCGTCTGCGCAAGGCCTATTTTGGAATTGCAAATTGACTTGCTGGCAATGCCATTTTAGTACTTATTTGAGATTAAAAAACCGCGCGTAAAAACGAACATGCCGTTAAAATTGGTTATTATGCTTGTGTTTGCGACTAAAATCCTCTTCCAAACAATCCAGAAACCCAAACCATTCGATATTTAAACAACACGAGAAGAATCCAGGCACGATTTATGTGAGATCATAAAGTTAATGGTGGATACAGGGAAAAACTTTCTGCACGTACGTCACTAATGTTGACCCCGTAACTTTGCACGGTCGTGTTTACTGTCCGTCTTACTTTTAACACGGCTTATAAATACTGATAAAGGCCCTTTTTAGTCTTCGTACTTAAAGGGTAAAAACGGGACCCTAGTCACCCCTAGTTGTTGCGAAGACTTCGATGGCTGTCTGACCGTTACCTGCAGTGTTTGATCTTAAAAAAAATATGTATTTCTGTTGCCTGTATGACAGTATAATAATAATAATAAAAAAACCGGTCATGTGCCAGTCGGGCTCGCGCTTGAAGAGTTCTCTACCAAAACTGGAAAACACGCGTTTTTTTATATGCGAGGAAGCCTCCCTTAAAGACTTATTTTATTTTAATTTAATTATTTACTTTTAAAGAATATATAAAACTAAGTAAATATTCTGTGAATATTTCAAGTACCTATCTACCCGTTACTTATGTCGACACCAAAACATACAAATACATACTCACATACAATCACGCCTCAAATGGAGTAGGCAGAACACACGATAACTGACATAGATAAAACTATGAGAACAATTTTCGATACAAAAACAGATAAAAGAGGTATAACAGTGACAGGTTGCTAGCCTGTCGCCTAAAATTTATCTTGACATTCCCTTAGTCACCTCTTACAACCTTGGAAGAAATAGGGAAATGTCATTCTAACCCGACAACACACGGGCATTTGATTATTATTTATTTAAAGCAGATAAGTCTGGTTTCACACACGGGGAGTTTCAAATAAGAATTAACCCTTGTAGTGCCGTAGTTCCGACGGCCCCTAGACACCCTAGGCTCATAATTACCCCGTCTGGGAGATATTTGAACAGGGAAGGAGTTAAGGTAGGGACACAACGGCAAATGGATTAATTGGACTGATGTTAAATTGCTTTAAAATTGGGGTGGTATCGTCGACGAGAGGTGTTATTGTTTGATTTGGATTAAGGGTCTTCGACCAGACGAGATTATAATGTAGTCGTGAAATAAATCACTCCATCAGTTTTTTTTCATAGCAATCGATATATTTATTTTTCATAGGTAGTAAAAAGGAGAATTTGTCTAACATTTTTAGTTCTGATTTCTTTTAATTATTGAAAATAGTTTTTAGAATTATTACTTTGATAGTTGGGTTGGCAACAGTTTCTTAGCTAAATTTCAGAAAAATAAACCAACCTCAATACCAATACTACCTATACAGATATCAAATTCAAATTACAGACAAAAACTTTAATGACTTTCAACCACTCAAAGGATGATTGGCAGAGACCCGTTTAGTTCATGTTTGTCTCGATATCTCGATTGTGACCTGATATTCCCTTATTTTTGTACACTTGTTTGATTTCTACTTAACTTTTAAGTTCTATAGATTGTTAAATCCTAGAATGGCGATTTAATCCAAAATTGCCCAACGATAATCACATTTTCAGATGCGTTTTAAATTACATCCGTGTGCACCCCGCCGATCGGCCGGCATGTATAGCGTTAACGCTTCTCTGGCCACGTTAATTGAAACTGGATTGGAGGTGACAGTGTAGAACGAGCCTTGCATTTTTTTTATGCGTGCTGAAAAGCATTGAATGCGCGTAGTCGTGATTCAGTTTTGTTCTTGTTATTAACGTGCATTGTTTACAGAGTGCGTTGGAATTTATAGTATTTTTGTGAAGCAAAAAAGGTACAGATAGTGCATGATGTTATGTTCTCGGTAAATTGCATTGCGTAAGAGAGACATATTTTTATGTATTAAGCTTCAATCTGGAAATTTTGGTAAATAATGAAGTTTACTTAAAAAACATGGGTAAGTAGATAAAGTTTAAAAAAAAATATTCAAACTACTTTTATGTCCCGATTAGTGATTATCAAACATTATGTACGGACAGCTGCAGAGAAAGGTAACACCTTAGCAATGAAACATTGTATGGGAGGGGGTTACTTTTCTCTGCAGCTGACTGTAATTTGCTTTGTAATTAAAATTAAAGCCTTTTTTCAATATATATTGTTAGAAATGGCATCCATCTTTATTGAAAGTTCCAAGTGTTCATACACTGAACCGTGTAGTTTTAGTTTTTGGTGACAACGGAATTGTGGATACCGATTTGACGATTTGTCATTTATTATTTTAGCGACGGCGATTAGGGGGATATTTTTAGTTTATAGTTCTAGTTTTAGTTTTTTCTCATTGTTTTAGACCTAGATATATTTTATATAGTTTAGTATATTTCTGTAATTATTGAATAAATCTTATTGTTAAACTAAAAAAAAAATATTCTGTCATATTCTAAAGTTAGCCCGGTTTTCTTTTGCTTAAATTCAATAATGAACATTTTCAGGAAATATTTTACAGGGGTTTTCAGGTGAGAATATCCGACCACTGTTTAAAATATTTAAGGTAAATTTCCCGCCATCCTGTATATTCAAATGCTCAATTAAGTCTAACCGACGAAAACTTTCTAACACATTCTTCACATTCACACAAAGGAATATAAAATGATGAATACATTCTAACTTTACTACCCATTCCGCGAAGCCATTGAACCAGGCTAAAATGTCTACGTGTAAATTTTTCAATACAATGTAATCTTTGTTCTAATACAGGAGGTGATATTTCGGAAAATGCGACGACACGAAATTCAATGTTCAGTGCCGAGAGGCTGCGGCCTCTGGTGAGATAAATAGAGTTTGGTCCAAGGGAAGAGAGTAATATTAGTAGCTGAGGATAGTTAATATACGTACAGAAGGTCCACACCCGAACATCTTTAGGCGTATAAATATTGTTGCCCGTGTGGTGTCGGGTTCAGAATAACACTTCTCCATTTCTTCCGTGGATGTCGTACGAGGCGACTAAGGACATAGGTTAAGGTATACTTTAGGCGACAGGCTAGCAACCTGTCACTATTGTACCTGCCACCTCAAAACCTAATAAACATTATGCTAGAAGTGGCCACAAAACGTGAAATAGTCATCGTTTTGTCTATGTGGCGTTTTGTGTGCTCTGCCTACCCCGTTTGGGAATACAGGCGTGATTGTATGTATGTCTCTTTCTGCCGTTAACTGTTTGGATTAGTCTCGCCAGCTGAGCATACCTTCCTAAACTGTGAAGTAGATCTCCCCTGTTAAAGTGTCGTGATAGGTAAATACGTTAAAATGCTAAAAAACCCAAGATACCTAGTCGATTCAAACTTTAATGCCTCGAAAATATACTATTTTCATAATACTTACTGCTAATAATCACCGCTAACACCTTTGCAACACAAAAGCGTCAAAAAATATTAAAAAACTGTTTAGTTCATCACTTAGATAACTAAAACCTATAACATTATGGAATTGTATTGGGTTCCTTTATACGCTTGTGTTCTCATATGAGGTAAGCAGACCACATGAAGCATGGCATAATTAAAATCATGACTATGTTAGGGGCAACGCAGACGACAGACTTTTGTGCGATCGAGTCTGCGGCGCAATAAAAACTCTGAATGGCGCGCAGAAAGTTCCATTCAGAGTTTTTATTGCGCCGCAGACTTGATCGCACAAAAGTCTGTCGTCTGCGCTGCCACTTACGCTTCACAGCCACTTCTATCATAATTTTAGGTTGGAAAACAGATGAAAGAGATATTGGTAGTCTGTCGCCTAAAGCATATTTCGCCTTGCAAGCAAACCTATTTCATTAGTCGCCTCTCCAAAAAGAGAGTAGTGACAGGTTGCAGCCTGTCCCCTAAGGCGCAGCGCAGACGACAGACTTTTGTGCGATCGAGTCTGCGGAGCAATAAAATCTCTGAATGGCGCGCAAAGAGTTTCGATTCAGAGTTTTTATTGCTCCGCAGACTCGATCGATCGCACAAAAGTCTGTCGTCTGCGCTGCCCCTAAAGCATATATCTAAACCTCTTTAGTCGTCTCTTCAAACGCTACCGCTTTACACTTGCAACCGCCCTAAAGGGCCAAATCGCCATTCCGAGCTCCGCTCGCGCGTCAAAATGAGATATCACCCGGTATTGAATGACGAGCGTTACAGAAAGCGGTTACTGATATTTCTTCCCTTTTTGCGGACAAAGGGTTCCCGAAACGCCGATGCTGTAATAAAGTGTTGGTTTAGTTATTGTGAGACTGATTGTGTTTTTGTGTTGGTTCTGATTGTATGGAGGGAGTGTTTGTTTATGTGGTTGGTGAAATGGTTGTGTAATTACGTTGTAAGTTGCGTTATTAGCAGTTGTGTTGTTGTTTTCTTGATGATAATAAGAGAAGTGTTGTGTGGTGATATCAATAAATAATACATACATACATACATATGTACATATCGTCACGCCTCTTTCCCACAGGGGTAGGCAGAGACTACTTTGTTCCACTCGCTACGATCCTGACATACCTCTTTTGCTTCATCCACATTCATCAATCTCCTCATACATGCTCGTCGGTTTCGGGTACTCTTGACCTGACCTGTTTCTAAAACGTCCGCGATTTGGTCACGGAACGTCCGTCTAGGTCTTCCCCTCCCACTGCACCCATCCACATTCCCCGTATAGATTTGTTTTGTCAGTCAGTCAATAAATAATAACTGCTATTAAAATATTTTATTTTTATTTATGACCATAATATTGTGACAGTACATTAGATACAAGGTTCGATACACTTATTCCGTGTAACCTTACTTCGATACACTTATTTCGTGTAACTTTCGTTTACTCTGCCTACCTCTTTTCCATAGGGGTAGGCAGAGACCACTTTGCTCCACTTGCTACGATATACCTCTTCGTTTTTATCAGTTTCGGGTTTATGTAGGTAGGTATGCATATAGAAAATAAATGTTGTTATAAGTCCCTTATTTTACCATTTGTGATACACAAAGTTTATTTATCGAATTAAATAATGTCTAAATAGATTATCCTTTTGTATTGGAGAAGCACTCATGTCATATGGATAACTGGGTCTCTACTTAATTTCTTCAAAAATTACCCAAGCGCCATCTTTCGGTCGGATAGTAATAACTGCAGCCACATCATACTCGAGAGGGTATTTCGTTTTCGGTGAGGGGGCCATTTTGAAATGCTCTAGTACCTTTATCAACGCAACTTTTATTTGTAAAGTCGCAATCCTCATGCCTGAAAAAGAAAAAAAATGGTATTGAAACACCGTCAAAGAACTTGCATACAATCACGCCTACGTCCCAATAGAGTAAGCATACCAATTTTAGGTTTCGTAGTCTCTTCTAGCATAATTTTAGGGTTTAAAACAGAAGAAGGTGGAATAGTGACACTTTGTTAGTCCGAATCTACCTAAAACTATTTCCTTAGTCATCTCTTACGACATGACGGGAGAAATGGTGAGGTGTTGTTCTAAATTTTCGATACCACATTGGCTACACACTATACTATACCACTACACAGTACTGTAATACGCTACCTTATACTTATAACTGTCCAAGCAAGAGCGTGTGTACGGTCACCGGCAGTTTTGGTATTTTGAATACGCATCAGTACTAGGTATTTCTATTATCTGGATACGTAAATAAGGGCAGTGACTATACATATAACGCATTTTTGACTTGCCCATGTACATTTTTGAGTGTAAGTCATGTCAAAACCTTACCCATGCATTTCTTCGGTCCTTCACCAAAAGGTATGTAAGTAAATTTCGGTCTTTTCGCGATCTCTTCTTCTGTAAATCTCTCTGGATTGAACGTTTCTGGGTCAGGGTAGTATTTAGGGTCCATGTGGATGCTGCTAGCAGGTATCACAACAGACGTACCCTTAGTTACTTTTACTGGATTAGAATTTGGTACAGGCAAGTAACAATCCTGAGTGCACACTCTGGTTGATACAAAACTGAAAAATCGGAAAAGTTCTGGAAAAAAAACATAAGCACGTTATAAAATTCAAATTCAAATAATTCCATTCCTAGTCCACTTTCTTGTTTCACGATCTCTTAAAATCGTTTTCCACAACTAACTTGATGACTTCACAATTTGATAGAATGCTACCACATGGGTAATTTTTTGTGACTGTCATGTGGCACTCTTTTAATATTTTTTCAGTGGTAACCATTGTCAATTGTCAATCAGAAGTAATGTTAATGACATTTAACTGGCACTGTCAAAGTACTAGATGTTAGATTGTCACTTTCAGATAGACAACTTGGATCGATGATTTCCACTAAAGTCAATTGAAGGCTTAGGTATTTGTAGTGTGATAAATTAATTATACTTATGAGAATAAAAGTAGTAAAGAAATCAGATTTTACATTCATATAAAAATTCCCAATTAGTGGGTATTCGGTATGACGTTACGATATTTTCTCATGGAAAGGTTAAAATGCCAACGCATTTTGTTTTTTAGATAATACTAGCTTTTGCCCGCGGCTCCGCTTGCGTTAAATTCGGGGTAGCACAGAAGAACACATGAATAACATAGTTTAAATTTCGTTACCAGTTTTATTAACGCTTAAAATGTAAAAAAGTAGTTAGTAGTTAGTAACAAAACTATAATAGTTGAACATATGCTACCGCTGACTTTTTTGTAGAAATTGATAAATATTATTGATACGTTTTTCAATATTGTAGAACATTATTTTGTTCTATTGCTAACAGATTGGGCAGCGCATTCGCCGAACAAAACTTTTAAGCTGATTTTTTTACACCCTTGGTTACATTACTGACGATTACCAAGGATCTCTACTTTTTTTTAAAATGAAACGTAGCCTATGTCAATTCGAAAGAATATAGCATACAAATAGCGAAATTTGTTTTTAAATCGGCCCAGTACTTTTTGAACCTATTCACTACAAACATACAAAAATACAAACAAACAAACAAATCTTTCAAATTCAAATTCAAATTCAAATTCAATTTCCTCTTTATAACGCATGCCTGTGTATTTTTTTTTTTTTGTATTTGAAAAACATTTTATTATTTATTTTTAAAGTAAATATTGAATTTTATTTAAAACATTAATTACAAATTTCTAGAAAAAATATGACATATTTATGATGATAAAACAAAATACTACAACTAATTAAAACTAACTAAAAATTGAAATGGAAAACATCCCCGAGACCGCTGCCTCGGGGAAAGGTGCCCAAAAGGCTGGCGGCGTTCCCTCTCTGAATGGCGATACCAATTCGTTGCCCCAGGAACGCGCCAGCCCTCTGGTCTCCTGTCATTTTGATTAAATGGTGTTTGAGCACATTGAAAAATTTGTGGGCATCAGGTCCCCACGGGCCAAGTGTTTCAACCCCAAACGCCGTAAAAATGACATTGTCACTGAGGTTACAGTATTTACGGCGTTTTAAGGCCTCTGCGGATGTCGCCGCTGCGCCTGCCCTTGAAGCCGTTGAGTTTAGATAGGACGGCGCTAAAGTATCGACGCAGGTAGCGTCCCATACTAAAGGCCGTCCTAGTTGCCACGGCACCAACGTCATTCCGTCGGGCCTCTTGCATAATATTAGTAAAGATTAGCATACTTAGATTATGTCACTGTACAACACAATACTATATTTGTACTGACAGTATACAACTTTACCGTGTCTAAAGCATCTTTTCAAGTTAGGTATAACAAAACATTACCACACAACACCATTTCCAGATATCTTGCATTTTCAATGTTCTCGATCGTTAGTTCCCCATTGTTCTGTGATCTGATTTGCTTAATTTCGTCTCGAAGTTTTTCTTGAATTTCTGGGTGCCTTGAAAGCTGTTAATTGGGAAAGAATTTTAAATTGACTTCTCTTAAAATTATTCTCTTATTATTTATGCAATTTCAATGTTATAATTACGTATGTTGAGGCCAAATCTTGCAATTTAAAATTCGACCTACTTTCCTTTAGAGGGACCAATTTGTCGACGAGGTTGAAGTCGAGCTGTCAAAATCAGCTGTCATATTGTCAAATTCGACAGCTCGAAGTTAAGCTCTAAAATACTATCATAGGGCCTAGGGTCGATTTGTGAACTGGATGTAAATACAAGTGAAGTCAAAAAAAGTTGTGAAAAAGTTCAAAATTACAAGGAAAGCAAGCGAACTTAATAAGACGCTCTATGAGGAGCACTGCGTTGCAGTGGGCTTCAAAGATCTAGTGAAATGTGGTAGAGTTATACAACAGTTATTGGTGATTATGTGACTTAAGTCGTAGTAGTAAAAACTTACTTTGTATAAAAATATACAGATGGCGTTGCTTGATGTATCATACAAGTCCGCCATTATGGTAAACACATGCCCGCTCATGTATTCATTTGTAATAACTGTAAGAAAGTAAGAGCGATCAATATCTTAAATAAATCATCATTATAAGTGTAGTCAAAATTTACCATAAATATTTTAACCACTGGTCGGGTTCACGCAAGAAAACACCTGCAAAATATTTCTTGAAAATGTTCTCTATTGACTTTGTGAGACACAAATCTTCCATCACTTTTCAGGTTATTGGACCCTGCGTTTTACTGACCTAATGTCTCACGCTTAACGTTGCCATCATTAAACATTGGCTGTCAGTGTCAGCTGACAGTGGCTGTGGCATTGGCTCTTCTTCTTTTACTACATTTACAACATCAGTTTTACAAACATCTTAGGCCTACCGCCCACTAGGGCAGCCTGGCTATCAAGCAGCCAGTAAAGCATATTGATATGATGTTGTATGGAATTCTCCTCACTATAATGTTTCACTGGTTGCTTAGTGCGCGGGGGGCCTTATAGCGCTAGTGGATTACCTCCTTCAGTATCATTTTCCTTTAAAGTCACGAATGATTGCATCAAATCGTTTCTCTTTTCACCGCTTGCAATCCTCTCTTCTATAATTGTTGATATTACGGACACTATCATCTTCTGTAGCTTTAATGATGTGAAACTAGAAAAAATATCGAGTTTTATTTCCAAGACCAAGATTTCCCAATGTATCGTCGTATCCTACGAATAGGGGCGTAATTACCATTAATGCCTTTTTCCTCTTCTTTGATAATCGAATTCTGTATTTTTTTCCACATCTACCAGTCTTAAAAATATAACAAAGTCATTTCATTTCGAAAAGTTATTCAAGTTTTTCAAATGAGCCACAATTGCAATAGCTCTATTTCTTCCATCGAATAACGCCTCTATAGCCGTTAGAGACCTTTTTCGCGGAGAAGTGAAGCGCGGGGAGTCTAAATCGCCGGTCGTGTTCGCCATTACGAACTTTTACATGCGGAGTGTTTGCACTATGTTGGCCTAGGACGGTGTCGTAATAACCTTTACGCCCCTTTTCCATGGAGATAACGTGTTTACGACACCATTTTTTTAGGCATTAACTAGCTTAACGCCTTTATTCCTCGTGAAAAAAAAAAGTTTTTTATTAAACTATCGTGGTAAAAAGAATTAGGGTGACTGCACCAGTAATGGACATAGAACCAGTAATGGACAATGACTCTTATTTACTACCCACTAAAGAAAAGTCATTTGTTTTAGAACAATCAATTCACAACTCTATCGTCTTTAAATTATGAATGAAGTGTCCATCACTGGTGCTTGTCAACTTAAACCGTCCATAACTGGTGCCGTCACCCTAGGTGACATATTTTACATAAATTACATAAATAATAAAAAAAATATTTAACCATAACAATTGCAAGGCGTCAAGTATTCTTACTTTTTAATTTTAGATTACTAGGTTTTACGCTGATTTTTTTAAACAGTTTAAAGCGTCTCCTGTAAAATCAACTTTTTGTAGTTACCCCCCTTTTCGTAGGATACGACGGTATGTGTATGTATAAAACTATTTATTGTACAAACCACACGAAAATAACAAGTACAGAATAACTTTTTATTTTTTGATTAACAATTACAATTACATGTAACATTAAAAAAACTACTAAGTAAGTTTAGGTACTCACCGCGTTGAGAAGAAAGATCGAACGAAAGGTATTTGATATATAAAGAATTTCAAATTCTCCAACAAACTCATTTCAAATTTCATTTCTCGAGTTATCTTTGCAAATAGAGAGTCCGAGTTCTCAAAAGTGTTATTCTTAACACCAAAAATAGCGTTCGCAACGACATCCGTCGTAAATCTTGATGCTAACTGGAAAAACGTGGAAAACAAGTTTCGGTCAGCGTGCGTTAGATTTCCGTACCAATATATAAATGTGAAAGTGTGTTTGTTTGTTTGTCCGTCTTTCACGGCTAAACGGAGCGATGGATTGACTTGATTTTTTAGGTAGAGATAGTTTAGGGCATGGAGAGTGACATAGGCTACATTTTGTCTCTTCAAAACCCCCCATTTCCCTAAAGTGAGGAGTGGAAGTTTTCAATGTAGAAAGCTATAAAATTGGTATGTGTTTCATCTCTTCTGTGATACCCCGAATTTAACGCGAGCGGAGCCGCGGGCAAAAGCTAGTTATATTATATTTTATGATTTGCCTAAACCCAGTACATACAGCCTTAGCCAATAAATGTCCTGAACACCCGCCAAATTTTCGTAGAAAAGTCCAAAGTTTGAACAGCTTTTTTTAGTGACACTTTTTTACGTTTTATTTTAGCTGTGTTAGTAAAATTTTCAATAGCACGCTCCGATCGAAAGTAGGTTTATTTTATGGCTTTGGATTTTTCATAAAATAAATACTTTGAGTGGTTGTAAACGAAATCTTCCTTAGTTTACATGAACTTAATAAAATTTTGTGCATTTTAGAATTTTGTACACAACATAGTAGTTTATCATTATCAATGAAGGTTTTTTTAAGTTACAATGTTGCCTTTTATACAAACACCCATAATTAGTTAATAGCTGAGAACGTATGATGATATTCAAAAGGTCGACTCGTCTTTATGCCACTCAAATAGACAATAGTCCACTTTAACTCAGTATGACATTCAAGGCTTTAAAAGATAATTCTACGTGTCCACGAATAATTACAGGCAGACAAAATTGTTTGTCTCATACTTAGTTCAGAACGCAGTATTTAGGTATATTTATGTGTGTTTAAACTCTCCATTTTTGTTGAATAGGTTCAGAGTTTTGCATCAATTACAGAGACTTTGAATAAAATTTTCTCGGTCTGCGACTGAAGACCACATTTTAACACCACGGAAGCAAAGAAGGTTAGGACTGTAAGTTTTGTAAGAAGCGACAAAACAGTTATTGTACATCTTTCATCAATATTTGAACCAAGAATTGAGCTTGAAGTGGCTACGGAACATGAAATAGCAATAGCGTGAAATGCGGCAGAAGTTTTGCCTACCCCATTTGGGAACACAGGCGTGATGGTGTTAGGACGGTGGTAAGGTACGTTCTCCGTAAATAACAGAAAAAAAATTAGCCCCGAACTCACATCCCTGGTCTCCAACTCTGGCTTATTACTCTTTATGTATCTGACCAGTTCGTCACCGACGCTTAAGATACTCGGCAGATAGGCCTTCAACTTGGCAAGGGTCAGAGCCGGTGTTACGCGAGCTCGGGCCGTCTTCCATTCATCACCACTGAGGAAGAAAGGGTTGTAGCCAGCAAGGGGATCAGTGTTCTTGTCCATCTGTGAATTAAAAAATTGACTATCAGTAATCTTGATAAGAGCTTGTTTTCTGCATTGCTTGTCAGCTCTCTGTTCGCGCGATTCAAAGAGAACGGTAACGCGCAGTGCGGATTAAGTTACTAGCCAGAAACACGTCGAGCTAATCTTGACTTAGGAAACGAATTCCGCTTTCCGAATTTTTCTTTAAGAGTGAGTCTCACCATAATTTCTTTAAAAAAAACTCATCTTTGTTGAAGACTGATTGTTTGGAGAGAGATAGGTACAAATACAAATACAAAAATATACATACATACATACATACAGTCACGCCTCTTTCCCACAGGGGTAGGCAGAGACCACTTTGTTCCACTTGCTACGATCCTGGCATACTTCTTTTGCTTCAATACAAAAATTCATACAAAAATATAAACTGCAAAAAAGTTCAATTTGAATACACAATAAGAAAAGCGCTGAGACGACGAGCCATTGTTTTAGAGCGATGTTTGCTAATCCATCCTTAAATACCCAGACAAAGTTATCTATGATTATAAATCGAATAATCCCTGTATCCAAGAAACTTTAGTTAAAAAACTGGCTGCTCAATACGATAGTATAAACATTTTTAAGCTACAAGTGAAACTCACACTAAAACCATTCGCGTTAAAACTGCCGAATTCAGAAACCATGACAAACTTGATGAGGTCCAAATCTTTCAACACCAATCCCGGCGAACTCATGACGTAGTACCCAACTAATGGAGCATCAGGGAACTCTCTGTAAATGAAAATCGTGTGTAAATGATCAATGCTTAATAAATTGATTACATTTACTAGTAAGATGACAATATTAAATACATTATATGAGTAGGAAACACTTGTTAAAACGTAAAAAGTGTCACTAAAAAAAAGCTGAGAGATGGATCTCTCAAACCACTTTTTACTTACTATCTCATGAAGCTGTCGTGTCTAGATCTTTACCCTATTACGAATGTCAAGTTTTTTTTATCAATCTGACTATCAATAGCTGAGCGCTGTGTCATCATAGAAATAAGCCTTCAAAAGACCGCAATAGATCACAAATGATCACAATGCTTATGTTCACCTTTACATACCTGTACATTGCCCCGTAAAAATTATTCACGTGCTTCTTCACAAATAAAATGGGCCTAAAGTGCCCGAAGAACCATTCACACCCGGAAGCTGTGGGCACTCCATTCTTTTCCCAATAATCAAACTTGCCACTTAGTAAATATATTGCAAGGGCTATAAGCCCGAGGGCTAAATATAGAAACATCTTGTAAACAAACTAGCTGACTGCGTCGTGCGAGACCGCGGCAAGTACTGCGTGCATTGTAAATAATGTAACAATAGTAGGTAAGTATATAAACATAAGTACAGAGGGCGGGAAGCAAATGATTGCATACAATTAAGCGTGTCACACACTAAGCAGATACGGTAAGATATCTGTTACTGAACAAGATATCTGTCAATATTGCTCTTTATACAATTCAATGAGCTAGCGCACACAGCGCAGATTTACCGTCAGGTATCTGTTGGCACTGACATATGGGAAAATGGCATTTATACGCAGATTAAATATTATTATCGTATAATGCGTATGACGAGCTTTAGACTGCCGAGGGGCTAGCGGAGAAGAATAAAGTTAAAAAGTTTCACGTCGAAGTAGGCATTGTAGTTTTTCCCTAACATGCAATGGAAGGCTGGTTTTAGTGTCATACGGATCGTCCATGCGGTTCGCTCCGCTCGGACCAATATTTATGTATTATTAATTAACGTGTTTGATAAGGATCCTAAATCGCAAAAATACCAAAAAGTCTTATGATACTGATCCTTATCATACTCATACCACGGACGCGTCGTGCGGACGGCTGCGGAGCTCTCCGCGCGGATGGCCACCCGTACGGACGCGTCCGCTTCACTCTAAAACACTCCCTAGGCTTAATACTTACATATTGGTCCGTGCGGAGGCATCCGCGTGGACGGTCCGCATGACACTAAAACCAGCCGAATAAAAATACAAAAAACCGGCCAAGTGTGTGTCTGATTCCTTCTCCAAGGATTCTGTACTAAAAACTTAAAAAAAACAGGTTTTTTGTATGGGAGCCCCGTTTAAATAATTAATTTATTCAATTATTTACGTTTTAACTAGACTTCATTACTTAATATTCTGCGAATATGTCAAGCGCCTACCTGTTACCGTTATTCATATTGACTCAAAAACACCAAAAAAATCACGATTGTTCATGTGTGTGTGTGTGTGTGTGTGTGTGTCACAAAATTGTATGAAGCGTTATGGTGATATTGATGATAGACCATTTATCGAGGAAGGCTTTAGGCTTTATAACATCACGCTGCGACCAATAGGAGCGAAGAAGCATTGGAAAATGTGGAAAAAACGGGGGAAATTAGTCTCTATTCCTCGCGGAAGGAGTCGCGGGTGCAGCTAGTAGTAATATAAATATATAATAACATAGACCGTAATAGACAAACTAGTTTATATGTTGACAATGTTAATAATCATAAAGCGCTTATCAAAGATTAAACAACAATGGTACAAAGACAGACACTCTGACATTAAGCGCGTCACACACTAAGCAGATACGGTAAGATAATCCGTTATGGAGCAGATATCTGTTAATATCGCTCCCTATACAGTTCAATGGGCTAACACACACAGCGCAGGTTTACCGTCAAGTATCTCTTGACACCGACATATGGAAAAATGGCATTTATACGCAGATAAAATATTATCGTAATGCGTAGTTGTGACGAGCTTTAGACAGCCGAGTGGCTAGCGGAGAAAAATAACGTTAAAAGGGTAACGTTTCACGTTAAAGTAGGCGTTGTAGTTTTTCTCTAACATGCAATGGAAAGCTGGTTTTAGTGTCATACGGAACATCCGTGCGGATCGCTCCGGTCGTTATTTACCGTCAAGTATCTGTTGACACCGACATATGGAAAAATGGCAGATAAAATATTATCGCATATGAGTAGTCTGTGACGTGCTTTAGAGTGAGGCCGATAAAATGAAAGTGTTTGCTTGTTATTGAAGAGCACACTAATCTACGCAGTCTGTGGAGGGTCTATGACCTGTATGATACCTATATCACAACAAGCAAGTTAGTACATTTATATGAACCATGTTCAATGTTCAACCGCCGAGAAAAAGGAAGTGTGCCATTGAGATAGTCTTTAGGGTTCCGTACCCAATGGGTGACAACGGGACCCTATTATTGAGACTTCGCTGTCCGTCTGTCACCAGGCTGTATCTCAAGAACCGTAAGAGCTAGGCAATTGACATTTTCAGAGTTGATGTATTTCTGTTGCCGCTATAACAACCCTTCAATTAATATTATGCGTAAAAAATATATAATATGCCTAATGAGGATTGTGCACATCACTATTTCGGTGAAAAGCATTACGCGTACCAATATTAGTATAAATAACTTCATGCCTTTCAATAGAGAACCAGATAATAACCTACATTATGGAAAACCTGTGAGGTGTCGGAATAGAATAACACTTCTCTAAGTATTTCTTCCGTGGGTGTCGTAAAAGGCGATTAAGGAAAAAGGTGTTTTAGGCAGCAGGCTAGCGACATGTCACTATTATACTAGACTTATATTAGTCTCTTTTAAAATCTTAAATATAATTTTATGCTAGAAGTGTATTGTAGGGATATTTGAATAGGCGGTATACATAAATGCTGTCTGAAAACAAGCGATTATATTTGAATTTTAAAAATGATTCCAGATTGATTGTGTCAGAGACTTGGCTTGGAATCGGACGGCATTGATAGGAGACCAGCCTTAGGATAAGCTATTATTATTGTAATACTTAGTTAGAAATTAATGAAATATACCACTCCTATTTAATTACAAAAGTTCACTTTTATTCAAATAGCATAGGATCTTGCAAGTATGTAATAGCTTCACGACCGTAGTAAACTTTCATTCAAATTCCTCTCGTATGAAGTTGTAGTGTGGGCTGCGCCACACTCATACTCTCCCACTATTGTACTTATATATAGGGCGCTCATATTATAATTAAAGAGAGTCTTTACGCAACACCTGAAGTATCACTACGCTCCCACATCGCTCCTTTCTACATGGCGACCCTGCCAGTGCCGTTGCCTCGTGCGGTGCTGGCGGCGCACTGCGCCACCAGTGGTTAAAGTTATTTATTGGACTTAAAGACTAAAGTGAAAGTGTGGAAGAAATATATTAAAAAGACAATTAAACTTAATATTAAAATTAATATAATCAAAAATGATTAGTTAGTTCGATAAGAAGACACGTGGAAAGAAATTATGAAGAAAAAAAAGAATACCTAATAAAGATAAACACATACATATAACTAAAAATAAATTGAAGAAGGAAAAGAAGATTAGTGAAGAAAAATAACTATAAATAAAGCAGTAAAAGAAGAAGGAAAAAAAATTGGGAAAATTGAAGAAAACAAAAATAAGTCAAAAGATGGTAGAAGATTACGAAGGTTAGCTTGCAATTCGGAAGGATTTGGAAGGTTTGGATTGGAGTAGTATGCAGCAGGGTAGAAGATGGAGTCATTGAGGATGGAGCTGGACCTGCTGCAAGGGAGTAATGAAGAGACCCAGAGGACCAGACAGATCAGCTAGATAGAACCAGCCAGCTTAGGAAGAGACGTGCCATGTGTTTGTTATTTTTTTTTCTTCGTTGTTAATTTCAAAAAGGTATTTTTTTTTATTCGTAAGTATACACCGATGTCAAGTAGATTATGTTTGTTTTTAAAAGTTTAAAAGTTATATTTAGAAATTGCCGCTTGTTGACGAAGATTTGAAAGATTTAATTAATTTACATTTTAAAGTTAATATATTTTTAATTCAATTGCATTTGTTAGTCTCTATTCTAAAAATAGATAGAAAGATTCACACGCTTAAAATCGGATGATGTCATGCGCGTCATCAAAATATGGATCGGAATGTAAGGTGTGTAATTACGTGTCAAATTTCACTAGGCAAGTCGGTTACTGTGCGCTGTTATTAGAAGGTTTTAATTATAAAGTAATGAAATGATTTCAAGTTGATATTTTAACAGTTTAGGATTTGAGTTTTGTAGGATTTTTTTTGATTTGCATTTTTTTTTATGTTGATGTTTGATTGGTTTTATTAATATCTCTCTTAGAATTTTTTTTTTAGTGTTGGTATTCGATAAATATTTTAAGATCATTTGAAATAGCCAAGGTTGTCCCTTTTATTCAGCTGCAGACGGGTAAAAAGGATGACTCAAAAATAATTTGTTTTTGTTGCTAGCTTGATCACCTGGCTTCCATTGCAAATTATTAGTACAATATCAATAGATAGTAACAATGTTAGAAAATATAGATTGTTTTTTTATTGTTATTTTGAGAATTTGCGTATCGGACTTAAAGATATATATTTTTAATGGTAGCTTAAAACTTGATAATTAATTAAACAAATCGAATTTTTTGTACGAATATTATGAATCGTTAATTTGGTAAAGTATGGAGTTTGAATTGGATTTCAGATAGATATGATGATTGGATAGCAAGTGTGTTTATTTTTTTTGAGATGGTATAGGAAAAGAATAGTTTTAATTTCAAGGTCCACCAGGATATAAGGCTAGGTAGCCGAATCCTTGATATTGCATCGTGTTTCGATCGAGTTATCATTCATGACGATTCTTGGACACAAGGTATGATAAAGATGAAAGGAAGTGTTAAATGAAGTACCTAGAAAAGAAAATAAATAATGTATAAATGAATAATATGATATGAATGTGCGCGCACGAAAGTAAATAAATAATCCTTATATCCTGAACTAATAAATAAATATATTTATGAAGTAAAAGTCTGGCCAGACACAAAAGGTATAAAAGTGCTGTGGACCTTGGTGACTTTAAAAGTCTTTATGAGCTTAACAGAACGAAAGAAGAGAAAGAAAGAAGACAAAGAAGGGCTGATGATGATGATAATGATAATTAATGATGATTGTGATGCCAAAGTAGCTCACTAATGATGAAAGAAGGTATGGAAACGAATTATAAAAATAAAGGAAAGTTAGTATGGATTTTATGGAAGAAAGTAAAGACGTTAAAGGATAGAATTCAATGTGAAATTAAAAATCGTACTAGGGAATAGAAAATCAATTTTAATAAACAAATGTTTTTTTTTTGTTGTTGTTGAATTATGATGTTAAGAGAAACAGATAAGATTAACAGAGCACAGTATGAATAGCCGAAAATTAATATTTTTAAAGAAAAATAAACTAATGTATCTCTCGTCAACAAAGCGTGCAAAATAAGAAGTTAATATTGTTTGTAATGGAATATGTGTTTAGTTAAATGTGACCGTCCATGAGAAAAGGGTCCTTATGGCAGTTTCT
>BHDV01059184.1:308432-319232 GCA_005406045.1 Adoxophyes honmai | reverse complement strand
AAACAAAAAACACTACCGACGCGTTTCACGTTTCCCGCGCTTTTTCATGTTTAACATTAAAAATCGGTTTCGACTCTATAAATTCAAAATTCGAACATCTCAAAATAAAGGATGATTTAAAGCAGAAAACGAATAATTTTGAATATCGAACGAACTTCATATCAGCGCTTTTTGTGAACCTGAGATGCCGATGCGCATTTGTTTCTGTAATTCTTTGGTGTTGCAATTTTAGCACGCCATTTTTGGGGGTGCACGAATCGAATGTATCTTCTTACCTACAATTGTTTTGTACACATGAAATGAACAGCGGTTGGCCGTTTTAAGCAGAGTCGTAATAAACGGATGTACTTTCATGAAAGCTCATATTAAAACTAAACTTATGCTAAGACTTCCGTCGGTAATAACGGTTGGTTGTTAAATGTGAAGTCTTACTAAAGTTACTAAACATACTGATGTTGTGTTCCTAGAAATGGGTAGGCAAAGCACACAAAACGTTGCATAGTTTCAATAATTATAAAATATGAAAGAGGTATATAATAGTGGCAGGTTGCTAACCTTTCGCCTGAAACATACCTTCGTCTACTTCTAATGTTACACTGTTTTACACAAAAGTTTAAAAATAGACCCATATTCTACACAAATCCGTCTTAGTGAATGATTCAAACGTTGCCATCGACGAGAGTGCAAAAAAACTGCTAGCACGTCAGAAAATTGGCACAACTCTTCAAAGTTTCCTCGTCAGCGAATATTTTTCTTCGCACATTCTTTCCACTCACGTACTGATTTGCTTCGCGCATGACTGGGTCCAGTATTTCTTTCTCTAGTGGATCCAACTAATTAAAAATGTGCTGAAGTTAAATTTGTTCAGCTAAATGACCAGATCGATGCCCTGATTGGGTTTGCGATTTCCATTTTGGTGGCGTATTAAGTTTTTAATTGCTTGTAGAAAAAGTAATTCGTATAATTAAATAAAAATCTGTATTATCTTTTCTACGAGTAATAAGTTGAACTTGTCTTTCAGACATGGCCTCAGCATCAGTGATTTACTTTACCTTTATGATAGTTACGAGTAAGTTGATACTAATTTAATGGTGTTAGACGTTATTTATAGAATAAAAAAAAACATTTTTGGAAAGATGGTAATGCTCGTTTAAACATAAACTGTCGTGAGACTCACTCGTAGTGAAATAAAATGGTAGATCCGTTTTTTTTGAGATGAGATGATGGGTCACAAACTGGCACGAAACAGGTTAAGCTAATCTGGATATAAAAACGTGAGTAGATCCGTTTTATTTCACCATGGGTGCTCGTGTGGTGTTTCAGCATTCTAAGATAATTATATTATTATTTTCTTCGTCGCGCAATACAATGCCACTATAACGTTCACTGTCAATAGGTTCCACGGTGGTTCAGGAATCAATACATTCTGTAGTAGGTACGTTAGCATTGTGAAATAATCAAAATAGTTAAGAAGGTATATGTTTAGGGACACGTCTGCCGCATGCATCCGGATCGCTGGGCTAAAATTGTCTCCGACTGGGTCCCCTGCGACGGGCACCGGAGCAGAGGTAGACCAAAGAGGAGATGGCGGGACGATTTGGAGCGGTTCAGATCTGACTGGCGAGATCTGTCAAAACATAGAGACGAGTGGAAAGAAAAAGGGGAGACTTTTGCCCAGCAGTGGGACACCCTACAAGCTAAATAATAAATAATAAAAAATAAATGTTTAGGTCATTCAATCTCGGATGGATAGATAGTTGAACTTAATTTCTACCCATAATCTAAATTATAATTTTATTTTTGGCCTGTCTGTTTTGTATCTGTCTTTGACAGAGAGATTTTAGATTTCAAATTTACAGTTGAAAGCAGGTTTAATCGAGTCCTATTTCAAGTTTTCAAACTTTAGGTTGTAAGCAATAAAGAGCATAAGCATTTCTATCGCAAAGCATTTCAACAGACCGTCACAAAAATTTCAGTCCAAAATTTCAAAGACAAAATGTTAGCTAAATTATCAAAAAGTAGGTACGTGTGTCTGACCACTGCCACCGTGGCGCGTTAGTCCTAATGATGAGTCTCGAATTGGCCCGAAACAAGTCAAGCCGATCTCTATAGTGATAAATGTATAAAAATCATGAATTATTAAGATGTTATGTATCGTGAGTGATGATGAGAGTCTCGCGGTAGTTTTAAGTTTAAAGAGGAAATATTCAAAAGTAGGTACTAAAAAACATGTCACATTTCCGCATTAAGAAAATTATCATCACTTAAGCAACGGTCCAGCTAGAAAGCGTAGCATGCATAAATTTTAGGGGTCTCAAAGGGATACCAAAATTTTTAACTCAGCACGTAAGACCGCATCTTTATCTCAGAGTTAAAGTATTACTTTGGTCTCGACCGCATGCAGCTGCATACGTTGACGATATGCTGCTTTGTTCGTGTTTTCGGACTCGACCGCATGCAATAAATAACTATGTATAATGCTGTTGACGACATTCACAGAGCAGACAATCTTAGTTGTTATGAAATATTACGGCTTATGCCTTAGGGAAAAATTGAAAAGTAAGGTTCACGGGTGAAATCTGTAATGTTGTCAATGTGACATTTTAAAAATGTACTGCATCTCTCCTGTAGCAATCTCTCCTGATGATAATAAATATAAAATATAAATATAAATATCTCTGGACAATTTTTACACCAATCATCTAGTCCCAAAGTAGGCAATTTAATGCCTGTGTTATGGGTACTAGACAACGGATAAACATACTTATATATAGATAAACATCCAAGACTCGAAAGCAAACATTCGTATTCATCATACAAACATCTGCCCTGACCGGGGATCGAACCCGGGACCTTAAGCGTCACAGTCAGGTTCTCTAACCGCTGGGCTATCCGGCCGTCTAAAATAATTCATAGGGGTATATTTTATACATAAGTGATTCTGGAATAGATCTATGAAAAGTGTTTGGAATGCTTGTTTCTTCATAAATACCATATTTTTTAACTCAATTTTTTACGCTTTTTTCATTATTTTACGGACGCACGACAGTTGAGAATCAAATGACTCGTACTCGATTTCATGTCACTTAGAAAATTAAAAGTGTCTGTGTTGTGCAATACTATGCTATATATCTCTTTCATCTTTTTATAAACGTAAAATTATGCTAGATATGGCTACAAAACGTGATTAAGTCTTAGTTCCTTCACGTTTCGCTTCCATGCCTATCCTGCTTGGGAACAGCGAATTGCATGTAATGTAGATGTAAAAATGCATAAACGCCAGTAATATAATATCGTCGACGACATGAAACCAGCAGCTGCTGCGTGCAGTCGAGATTGAGATCGCACCTTAAGCTGCAAGAGAGTACGTGCACCACCGGAGGGTCTTTTTGTCTGAAATGTGACACCTTTTGTTAAGAACGAGGCTTGCATGCATAACCAAGCCAGAATGTGCCTTGGAGGGTTTTCGTGCTGCAGTGCTGAGAACGTAACAGCTGTATTGAATATAAACTGGCTTATAACTTTGCTATTGAGCTTGAAGCAGTGTTATCACTAAGTAGCTGCATAAGAAATACATAGAACTTGGACATTAGACAAGTTAAATGTAAAATAAAATGACGAATAAATACCCACGCTGTTCTAGTGACCTGCCTTTGCTAATTGAGGCTTTTTGATTTAACAATATGTAATTTTGATGTAGCTAGAGACTGTCAAAACTAATTTTAATTTTGTGAAGTAGTTTCATCTACATTTATATCAAAATCTCTCTAGTAAATACACGTTCCGACGCAGTAAGCTAAATAGTTCTAGTTAAGAATCCTGTATCTGTGGTAGCATTATAATATTTGCATTATAGGATCGATATCGATTCCATAATGTAAACGATTCTGTAATAAAATGTGCAGTAGCTCGCTTTGATAGGAAATCGGTTTATTTTAGGTTTCAGATTTTCCATTACAAAAAAAAACTTGGTCAACAGGAACTTGGTTAATGTTTGCGAATTATTGATTTTTGTTTTAGTATATAGTTTTAGTTCAAAAGTAATGGGCGAAATACCTACTCAATATTTTTAGCCAAAGCTGTATAAAGCCTCATCTCATCCTTTGTTTAAACAGACTAGTAGCTAGGGATACGTCCTAAATACATCTGATCTTTCCTCCTACAATGTTTGGCTAGTAACTTACCACTTCGACAGAAGAGACGAACAAATGTACCTACATATGCCAATTACTTGACTAATAGCATAGAGGGTAGAACCTACAGAGAAACAATGTTCGCAACCCCGGTCCGTAAATAGTTTGTTGATTTCAACATACTAAACGTCATCGTCACTATCACAGAAACTGTACAGAGCCAATAACCGTAGAGAAAAAGGCACTAGCGTTACGCGCGATCTTGGACCGGCCAATAAGAGCACAGCGATCACTTCAATTGTTTTGCGGAATAATTTCCGAACAACCCAGATGACATTAGTACTCTATAGTTCTATCCTCAATGACTAATAGTTATAGCGTCTCATTGGGAAACGACTATACTGTGCTCTTAATCAGGAATAGCATGGTGATGAGTCTTGATTTCAGGTATTCAAATGCATAGTGCAGAATATGTAAGCGCAGTTGAAAGCAATGCTAATGATGTAATCAAAGTACTACGTCACTAGTCGTCTTCAGACGATATTCTACTAAATTAGAACCTTAATGTTAACTCCGCGTTGTGTCGGGTTTATAAAACCACCTCTCCATTTCTTCCGTGGATGTCGTAAGAGGCGACTAAGGAATGGTTAAGGTATATTTTAGGCGACAGGCTAGCAACCCGTCACTATTATACCTACCAACTCAGACCTAAAAAAATATGAAGAAGTGGCAACGAAACGTGAAATAGGTCATGGTTTTGTCCATGTAGCGTTTTGTGTGCTCTGCCTACCCCATTAGGTAATACAAGCGTGATATACCTATGTATGTATGTATATCAAATCACGTAAATATCTTGAGTAAAATCGTGCGTAAAGTTTTTTTTTCGCACCGGTGATTTTTACTGTCAAATTGTTAGAGTTTCATAGCCAAAAGGCAAAACGTAACCCTTAAACAAAACCTAAAAGAGGCCATGAAATTCGAAGTATTCACGTTTCTGTCTATGTAACATTTTGTGTACTCTGCCTGCCCTATTAGGAAATACAGGCGTGACATATGTACCAATTTTCTGTAAGCATCTCCTGACACCATTTCCGTAGTAATATAATAACACATTCTTAAAGCGTTGCTCAACAAATAAAACATACCAGCACGTAATATTATGAACAACTCAAAGTAAACATTAAACTTGCTCCCAAATTTACTCCTATTTGCTTGTGCCCACCGGTTATGGGCGCGGAGTAATGAAATACAGAAAGTTTATTTCAAAACAAACGTTTATGATGACATTTTTATGAAACTCGTAGGAAGAAGACTATTTTTGTTATTGCTTTTGTTTTGTGACTTCTATTAATTCTAGTTTGTTTTTATTTTTTAGTTGCTTAAAAAATATTTGTCTGAATGTCTGTTTTTGGTATAATACCAACATAAAAACGTAAAACATCATGCACGCCCTATATTCCAACTGGGATAAGAGACAACAGAGCGCCATTTGCTTTTTTTTCTGTGATACTTCTCTCGCTTAATTTATTGCATGACTTTCAAATTAAATCAAAAGTTTAAAAAATGGGACAAATGAGGTAAACGTCGCAGTGTCGACTTTGTACTAGTATTCGTCGCCATACTTTGAGTTAATATTACCTATTAGAACAAAAAAAAAACATTACTTTTTAACCTTAGTTTTGCGATAGCAAACACTTATGCTTTAATATTTTACATTCCAATGAAAAAAGAACTTATCAGACAAAATTATACCTACTAGCAAACCAAAGTTAATAAATACTTTTTGAGATGTTTTGATTTTATTTCAATTAAATTCCATTTAACAACGATTGGGCATTTATTTTGAAAATACCTGCAGTAGTTTTGCGTATACTTTGACACCGCAACCAGCTTAATTAGTACAGCAAGGCGCGAGTAGAGATACCCGCGAGATAGACTATACCTGTCACTGTCTAACTAGAGACGTCAGAAAAAGACTGGTAGATTATCCCGCTCGCGAAACTACTAGTGCAGTGCTAAGCCTACAGTTTAATGTCGAAATTAAAAAAAAACTTCAGCTGTCAAAGCTATAAATAGACATTCTGAGAATATCTGTGCCGTGTTGCGTATTTCACACGCGCGGAATTCACACGGAATCCACAATTAATCTAGTAATGTTTGCTTGGCGTGCAAATAACGATGCTTTGTGCTTTCTCTCTTTTAATTGGGTTGAGGAACGCAATGGAACAAGAGGATTTAGAATTGTGCTAATGAGATCGGTTGGCATAATTAATTGTACGGTTTTTCGTCAAGTTTAAGGTTGGTAGGACCTTGCGTAAGTTCCATTGGGACCGCTACCAACTTTCCCGCTAGTCCTGCCGCAAACTATTTACTATTTAAACATAGCACATTTTATTTGCATCTTAAGCGTCTTGGTTGGTAAAGCACGTGCAATCAGTCTTTCATAGTAGATATCCATGGGATATGTTGAATTTACCATCAGGTACTCACACATTCATGTGCCTTCTTCATGGTAAAATAAGTTAAGAGAAAAGTTTATTACTTTATTTGCCCGTGTGTGGTCGAGTTTGGAATAATACTTATCCAATTAATTCGTGGATGTCCTCAGAAGTATCTAAAGAAAAATATTTAAGTATGCTAACGTAACTGGCTATCAAAACTATTACTACGTAACTATTTCTTCAATTTTGAAACCTAAAACTGTGCTAAAACTGAATATATTTTATTAACTATATTTGGCCTTTTAGCGGTTTAAGGGAGGAAACTTTAAACAGGCTTACAAACAGATTTGCTGTTGTATTTACAAAACTAGTAATAATTACAAGTAAAAATTCGAAACACTTTACTTACTTCATTATCTTTTTTCTTACCTCAAAACACCGAAGACTCCCTTGTAACTAAAAAGGCCAATAATTCAAGTGCAAAATCGCGCTTCTTAACACAAGTGTAGTCATTTGTAATATTTAGTCAGCATTACTATTCTGTAAGGGCGATGTTACATTAGTGTTGTAAAAGACTCTACTCAGGATCAGAACTCAAGTGACGAGTCTTGTGCTCTAAGAAGAATTCAATTTTAATATTAACTAGCTTTTGCCCGCGGCTCCGCTCGCGTTAATTTCGGGGTAGCACAGAAGAGATAGCTCATCCCATATACCAATTTATAGCTTTCTACATATAAAATTGCGGTATTCCCCACAAACTTCCACCTCTCACTTTAGTGAAATGGGGAGTTTTGAAGAGACAAAAAGTAGCCTATGTCACTCTCCATCCCTTCAACTATCTCCACCCAAAAATCACGTCACTACGTCGCTTCGTTTAGCCGTGAAAGACTGATAAACAAACAAAGTAAACAAACACACTTTCCCATTTATAATATTAGTATGGATTTTAATTTATATCCCGTGTGGTGCCGGGTTAGAATAGCACCTCCCCCATTCTTCCCGTGGGTGTCGTAAGAGTCGGCTCTGGGAAAGGGTTAGTGTATTGTGGGCGATGGGCTAGCAATCTGTCACTGCAGTATCACGTTTGATCATCTGGTTGCTCTGAAATCGCTAAACGTGGCACTGGATTTTTGAATTCATGTGCTCTGCCTACCCCTGTGTATTTTAATTTTGCGCGCTATTCGAGGGCGTTTTAGTAAATAGTAAAAAGACAATTAATCTTCTTTGACGAATCAAAGCTGAAGAGTTTGTTTGTTTGTTTGTTTGAACGCGCTAATCTCAGGAACTATCGGTTCGAACTGAAAAATTATTTGTGTGTTGGTTAGACCATTTATTGAGGAAGGCTTTAGACTATATAACATCACGCAGCGACTAATAGGAGCGAAGAAAATATTGGAAAATGTGGAAAAAACGGGGGGGAATAGCATGGGAATAGTCACTCATCCACGCGGACGGAGTCGCGGGCACAGCTAGTTATTCATAAACCAACAATGTATCAAAACATCTAAACATCCAAATAGGTTTTATGTGGCCAAGTGGCTAGCTGGCTGGTGATAAATATGCCGTAAATAATGTCAAAATTTGTCAGTTCAGTATAAATTTTGACAGCCGCGTATCTTAGGGAATAAGGGTTAATTTATTAACGAAATGTAAGTAACTTTCGCCGTAACGACATTAGTGCTGAATAATATAAAGTACCTATTTTACTCGCAAAAAAGCGGGAGACGTATGAAAATCAGCGGCGCTTCCGTCGTTCTTGAGCTAAATAGAGAAGGTTTTAATAAAAACGCGTAAGATGTATGAAATATTGCGGCGCTTACTGTTTTTTGGAGTTGAAAAATTTGTATGGGAGAACGATTTTTTAGTTTTCTAGTATGTTACACTATTTTTTTCCACACTTTCTCATCTTACAAACCTTCCCTGAACTTCAACGAACATTTTAAAAAAAGAATTGGCCAAATCGGTTCGTGCGTTCTGGAGGTATTTCGTCAGGAAGGAAAACACGACTTATTTTTATATAGTAGATAATTACCTTACTTTTCCGTGTGGTGCCGGGTTAAAATAGCACCTCCCCCTTTCTTCCCGTGGGTGTCGTAAGAGTCGACTCTGGGAAAGGGTAAGTGTATTGTGGGTGATGGGCTAGCAACTTGTCAATGCAATATCACGTTTAACCATCTGGTTACCCTGAAATCGCTAAACGTGGCACTGGATTTTTGAATTCATGTGCTCTGCCTACCCCTTTTGGGAATACAGGCGTGAGAATATGTATATGTATGTATGCACTTTTCCGTTAATTTTTGCGTCATAATATAATAATACATAAAAAAAATATGTATTATTACAATGTTCGTCATATTTTTGTACTAAATTATTTTTTGTTTCTGCTTTTACTAACGAGCCGTTTCTAATTCCAACAAGAAAAAAGGTGGACCATAAATTCCATATATATTTTCCAATTTCCTCTTATGTAACCCGATACATCCGTTTACATTATCACAATGAGAAGTAAAAAGTTCGAGATAGCCGTTTTTTGTTTTGGAATGTAAAGAGCTGGTGATCGCGTTTTTGAGTAAAACTAACGTCAAAGTTGCAAAAAAATTATAAAAACATACATACATACAATCACGCCTATTATCCCAAATGGGGTAGGCAGAGCACACGAAACGTGAAATAGACATAACCATGATTATGACTATTTCACGCTTCGCTGCCACTTCTAGTATCATTTTGGTTTTGAAAACAGATGTAAGAGGTAATATAATAGTGACAGGTTGCTAGCCTGTCGCCTAAAGAATACCTAAACCAATTTCCTTAGTCGCTTCTTACGACATCCACGGAAGAAATGGAGAGGTGCTATTCTAGGCCCGACACAACACGGGTTACACAAAACATGTTATGACTTTTTTTTTAATGCTCATACGCTGAAACGCTAATTATAAAAGTATCCCATGTATTCAAAATAGTATACAGTGTGTTACCGGCGTGCGGGCATTTATTAAAACTGACGATTATGCATCAAATTAGCAATCGTTTGCAATTATTAGCATATCATAATTATTTAAAATAAAGCCACAAATGAAATTCTTCCATTTTCTGGGTCTTCAATGTATGCGTAACTTAACTTCACTTAACTTCCAGTTTAATACTAAGATGACATTAGATTTGTCATTTTGTGACAGAAACTTTGTTGTACATTGCTTGCAATTAAACTTTTCTTAGAAAAGTAACGCCATGTGAAATTTTGTTTTTTAATGCAATTAAGTTAATGGTTCGATTAACAAACCGCATCTCTTAACACTGCTTCAAGAAATGCCCGCACGCCGGTAACACACTGTATGTAAACCATTAAACCAATTAATGGTTTAAGTTACGGTCCTTTATTTACCCTTAAAATTTAATGTCTTGACTTTTTTCTCTGTGTTAGCTGTTAGCCGATAATCGAGTCGAGTCTACAAAATCAAGAGTCCAGAACTCGAGTCTTTTACATCACTAGTTAAAACTGTCAGTGCGGCCGCAGTCACGTAGTTGTCGTGGGCGACGGCCATTTGTCTGGCTTACCCCACTTCCTATGACGTAGCATTGTCTTGGGTGGGTGAGAAATTTCCGATGTGTCGATAGATCATTTTTTGGGACGCAGTTTCTGGGAGCGCTGGACCTTGACAACCCTAATTTTCTTCGAAGTAATCTCTACTTAATATTATGAATGTCATAGTCAAATCGGTCTGTGTATGTTACTTACTTACGCTTCATCTTTTTTTTTACAAATATGGTTGAGTTCTGAGAAAGGGCATGCTACTTTTTGGCGAAAAATGAAAGTTTTTTAAACACGTTGTGTCCAGTTTAAGTCAAGCGGTCGGTCGTATGGTTTGTCATTATTATTAAACGGAGGTCACTTTACTGAATACGACTTTTAACCCTTAACCACCTACGTCCAATTTCTGTAAAATAACAACCTACGTGCGGTCCTAGAGACCGCTCGTGAATAATCATCTCAAATTCGGGATTTGTAATATCAAGATAGCATTTCAACGAGTAAAATACTCGTTTATGCTTTAGACTTTTATTTTAGAACTTCAAATAACATAAACTATAATAAAATCTTGAGATATGGCATAATCTTTCAAGACTGGTAGATTTAACAGAAAAATCGACTCTGATTACATTAAAAGACCTGATAGATATAGGAATTCAAAAAATCAACCTTTTTTTATTCATTTCTATAAAAT
>BHDV01059184.1:290550-308268 GCA_005406045.1 Adoxophyes honmai | reverse complement strand
GACTGTTAAAAAATACAGTAACCACCTTCATGCGGTCTCACAGACCGCCGATGATGTTTTTTAACTCACCAAATCAAAATGAGCATACGTCTGAACAAGTAGACGGCACGGCTGGTACTGCGGGAGGGGTCAGCAAAGGTACAAGGACACAGACGCGTGTGCGACATACTCACGTTTAGTTATTGACAATTTTGAGTAATCTATTGTCTGTGAGACCGCACGTAGGTGGTTAAGGGTTAAAACAGAAAGCGATAGATGAATTTTATGCTAACAGAGTCGCCGCTGGCAACAACTAGTATTAGAAATGAGAAAATACCTCTGTCAGTCGGTTACTATTACACGCTTTAACCGCTAAACCTATGCGGACGATATCTTGGTTAGTAAGGGTCAAACAAGCATGCAAGATACCAAATGGAAAAAAAATATACCTGTAACGTATACATTCTTTGGATAGAAATTAACATTCTTGATTTTTTTTTGCTACATATGTCATGACAATGTGTCATGATTATTTTAATGTTCATTTTGATCATCTTCAATTTTCGATAGAAAAAAAACATAAAACCACCGTAAGACTCACTCATAGTGAAATACAACGGGTAAAAATAAATAACTATTTAGATAAAAAATTGCGAAATAATTTACACCATTTCTAGATGGCATAAGTTCTTCCATCGAAAGATACCTACTAAAGACCAAAGGAAAAAACCAAATCAATTAAAACAAAATTTTATTCATCATTACTTCGACAACTTATTTCAGAAAAGATTTCTCATAGTTCTAGAACAGTATCTATCAGAAATACGTTAAGCGAACGATGGTGAAAACTTTCAGCAATTAACAAAGCTTAAAAGCATTTTCATAATCTCGGGCAGCTAATGAGTTGGAAGCTGAATGTTCTCATAAAACCAAGACCGTCTTAAAAACTAACTTATCTTTCCTAGAATTGAGTTACTGTGTTCTTTTGATGCCAACATAAAAGTTAAGTAAGTGCCAAATGCAACGATTCAAACTTTACTTAAAAAAAAAAGATATTTTTCAGAAACTTTTTGGAAAACGTACGACTCTTAAAAAATGTAGGCAAAGCGCATGTCACATAAATATACAAAAAATGGCTATTCTACGTTTCATAGTCAGTTGTATCAAAGTTTTAAGATTTACTTTAGATAAGAGAGGCGTAGGAGTGACATGTTGCTAGCCAGTCGCTAAACATTTTTTAACTATTTTCCTTGGTCGCCTCTTACGATTTTATGGAAAAATAGGCACTGTTATTATAAACCTACCTCTAATTCATACCGTGATGTGACCGAACAATGTGAAATACACATCGATTGATCTATGTAACATACGATGGTTTTAAACTTGAAAATGGTCTGGCCAGACTATGTTCAGAGAACACAAAACTGAATAAAGCAAATCAACTTGTATTGATACTGTGTCTGTTTTTGTTTATTTCGCTAGATTTTCTGCATCAGTCGAAAAGACAAAAGACAATCTTTGCGCTCTGAATGCAATAAGACAAAATACATTTCTTAAAGCTAGGATTTGAAGCAAGTATTGCTACAAATTGATCGCTGATCCATCATACAGCGCTCTGGTACTTAGACGTCGAATGGTGTCTCGTTACTTTTACTGAGAAAATAACTATTTACAGCGAATATGAAGGCGAGGTAACAAACAACAATTTATTGGCAAAACACAGCAAACAATCTCAGTATTCCATTGAGAAATATTCCAACAAAACAACTTAAATTGTGTCATTTCTATGAAAAACGTACACAGAAGTCGAGGACACTGCAACTTGTATCTATTCAATTCAATGAAGTACCATTCAGAGTTGATATTACGATGCTTGCGATACGAAATCATGCAGTATTCGTGTAGTCACGACGTCATATCATCTAACTGCAAATCAGTAATGTCATATATACAGCGGAGCTTTGATAGATTATTTTTGAATAATTCTTGGCAAACCATCTCATTTTACGTAGCTCTATATTGCTTTATATTGGTAATTCGTGAATAAAGCTATTTTAGAGATACTCAGATTTATTCTGTTAGTCCAATTACGTATTGACATTCAAGATTGTATTCGTATCTGTGACATTGTTATTATTTTTTATCGTATTTAATATTTAAAAAAAAATTGTGTAAGACCTACTCAACTTTACAATACACTGTTCTTTTGAAATTAATAAAATAATACTATTATCAGTCCCAATAATTCGAACCCTTTCATTAGTCAATAATGAAATCCAACATCCATACACATAAGGTTATCAAGTCAAACAATAACCGTTGATCGAGTCCGTGTACATACCGCCTAATTTATCGCCTGTAAACATTACATATTGACGTCGGATAACCGCACCAATAATAGCATAGTGGTGGCAAGCTCTCGCCCATTAGTTGCCCATTGATGCGTGATTGTTGCGATTAGTTGTTTATGATGACCGTATGAAATTATTGTGTTACAACTCGTTTACGTGTTACACATACGTACATACAATCACACTTGTTTTTCCGAAATGGGGTAGACAGAGAGTAGAAAATGTAGCCAAATGACCACTTTCACTTTTCGCAGCCGCGATAGGTTTTAAGTTAATAAAGACTTACAGGATTACCAACGATCGCCTAAAATATACCTTCACCTATTTCCTTAGTTGCCACTTTCTACATCCACGTAAGAAATGGAGAGGTGTTATTCTAATATCGACACAGCATCATCAAAATATTGGTTTTGCGTTTTCAGGTAGGTATAATATTGTTATGTAACTATTTTTCACCGTTGTTACAGTTTATGTAAATACAAATCAACGTTGTAATCCAATTTTTTTTATGTATCTACGAGTATTTTCAGCCTGACAGACAGATCCCATTATACTGGTACTAAGTTGACTTCGAAAGTTCTAGAGCCCAGGAATTAGTCTAGAAACTGAACAGCACTGAAAATAGTTATACAATTGTCGTTAAATTTGCATTAGACAAAGTAATTGGCAATGTTGTATGTTCATTTATTATGTAAATATTGAACCGGAAAGCTGTTGTACAGTTTAGCTAGTGTAACTGTTTTCCATTTTTAACCGACTTCAAAAAGGAGGAGGTTCTCAATTCGACCTAATTTTTTTTTTTTTTTTTTTTTTTTTTTTTTTTTTTTTTTTTTTTGTGTGTATGTTACTCGATAACTCGAAAACCCGTGGACCGATTTTCAAAATTTTTTTTTTAATCGAAAGGGTATAACTCGAAATTGGTCCCATTTGCACGACACCAGGATCTGATGGTGGAATCTTGGAGAAATCGAGGGAACTCTTCAAATTTTATATGGAGATGTACGGCGTTTTCGGTAATTTGTTGATGAAGTCAAGATTTTACATTCAGTAAACAGAATACTTTCAAAATATTGCTAACTAGTTGTGCCCGCGACTCCGTCCGCGTGGAATAGTGACAAATTTCCCCCGTTTTTCCTACATTTTCCACTGTTTCTTCGGTCCTTTTGGTCGCAGCGTGATGTTATATAGCTTAAAGCCTTCCTTGATAAATGGTCTATCCAACACAAAAAATATTTTTCAATTCGCACCAGTAGTTTCTGAGATTAGCGCGTTCAAACAAACAAACAAACTCTTCAGCTTTATTATATTAGTATAGAATTGAAGTCGGTTTTTTTTTGTTTAAAATTATGTTAAACAAATACCAGTAAAGACAATCTGTTAGGATATTGTTTCTTCTTCTATTCTATTGAATCTTGTTTATTTAGATTATATTTAGAAAAAAATACTTTTCTTTCTTCTAGGCAATCATGGTCGGTTACCAAAAAAACGAGAAAAAGAGATGTGACATATTATTAATGACATAGTATTAAGCTATATATACCGCTCTAAGCTATAATATACATGGTGCTCGTGAGCATTGCGAGAGATTTCAACCACGAATTCCAGAGGCTATAAGAAGTAATAAATGTTATATGAACTTAGGTCGAAACACGATTGTTTTACTATTATTAAGGCACGTTTATACGACATTAGCAATTATTATGTATGAAAATTATAAAAAAAAATCGTGTTTCGACCTAAGTTCATATAACATTTATTACTTCTTATAGCCTCTGGAATTCGTGGTTGAAATCTCTCGCAATGCTCACGAGCACCATGTAGGTGTGGTATCGGTTATAGAATTAAACATATCCGTTTTTTCTGTAGATGTCATGAAAGGCGACTAAAGAAATAGCCCTGCGTATGATTTAAGCGACAGGGTTTTTCATACATTTATTCATACTACCACATACTTATATCATGCCTGTAATTCCCAATGGGCTAAGCCAAAGTAAAAGTCACATTTCGTAGCCACATTTAGTCACAGTTTTGTGTTCGTTAAATTTCGTGCGCTCTGCCGACCCCATTTAGAAACATAGGCGTGATTCATGTTGTGTATGTAAATACATAATTATGTACATAACTCTTACAACAAAACCATGGAGACAATAGGCTACCTTATCGTACAAGGATCTCTACAAGGTAACCTTAACACAGAATAATAGGTACAAAAGAACAAGTTTAAGCAGGTTTGAAATTATATACGACAAACTTATATACCTAAATCAGGAAGACTCAGAAATGACTATGAAAGTGTACTGGTCAGTTAACTAAAGCTGGCACGTAAAACAGACGTACGCATTACGTTTGTGTAGGTGAATTAGCTCGCGGCGTGACTTTCCACTGTATACTTTTAATGAAAAGTCTGCCCGATTTGATCAAAATTATGTATTAATTTTAAACATACTGTTTAGCAAAATTGCACAAGTCTGAGTACTGTGAACGTGCCAGCTTTAGTTAACTGACTTATATACTTTTAGACGCAACAGCATAGTATCATTTAACACAGTTCTATAATTAATAAAATGTCCCACCGCTTTTCATACAGGTAGGTAAGGAGCACAGAAAAATAAAAAGTTTGTAAAAGAGTTTACAAAAAATTGCAGTTGGAGACGAAATACAGTTAACAAATCGGGTGACCGCATGCAATAATGAACAGGATTACTGTCTAACTCATTGCATCTAATCACTAAGCCACCCACAGAACCCGTGGGTTACCACAGCTTTCGCTAATGCAGGCTTAAATTAGTAACCCGAATGTAGTTTGTCCTAGAAATTCTGACATGGCGATTCAGAACAAAGAAGAATAAAGTAACATTGTTTTTAGGTTTCCGTATCGAAAGGGTGAAAACGGGACCCTATTACTGAGACTTCGCTGACCATCTGTCCGTCCGTCTGTCTTTCATCAGGCTGTATCTTACAAACAGTGTTAGTTAGACTGTTGACATTTTCATAGATTATGTTTATGTATTTTTATTGCCGCTATTTTAACCACAATATACTTGAAATAAAGTAGAAATAGTATTTAATGGGGACTCCCATACAACGATCTGATTTTTTTGGATCCATAATAAATAATGGTAGCCTAACTTAACATAAAATAGTCTCGATTTAATTTCGTAATGTTTAGTGTACTCTGCCTACCCCAGTTGGGAATACAGGCGTGTTTTTTTATTTATTAAGTTTTTACCAAGTTTCTTGCCGCGCATTTTTCCTGACAATCTTGATTTTTACGAAGCGCTTGGTATCTTGAAACATAAGATGTGCAGAATGGCAATTTTGATTTTGAACAAAAACAAAAAGTGAATAGTAGCCATTTTCGGTTTTTCTGTTAATACCTGTCACTAATATATGTAGGTACACATCGTATTTAACTGAGTAAGCAACTATCCAGTTATTAGAGGAAACCAGCGATCCGTACTAGCTTAAGTCATGTTTTCCGCTAAGAGCAATAAATTTATTGCATACCGTCTATATTGCTCTACACCGTAGCTCATATCCAAAACGCTGTAGCCGTACAATTAGATACTACGATATACTTCCCATATGAACACATACGACGTTCTTGTAGCAAGTAGAGTGGAGCAGTTTCACCTAATTAACTAAAACGCGCAAACGTACGTTTGATGAATTATTCTTGAAGCGTGAATTTAAGTTTATTGCTTAATTGAAAATACCGCGGGTGACAAGTTGAATGTTAATAAGTTTTTTATTAAGTCAGGTGAAGGTTTTTCTAGATAAAAAATAGCTACGGCGAAATGTAGATAGTTTTGTAAGAAACTGTATGACATAGTATTCTAAATTGAAATGACCTACTTTCAACTTGCATGATCTTTTGTGCGTTTAGTTCGCCGTGCGGTGTCGGGATTTAATAACACCTCTCCATTTTTTCCGTGGATGTCGTAATTAGTGACTAAGGAAATAGGTTTAGGTGTGCTTTAGGCGTCAGGCTAGCAACTTGTCACTAATTATACCTCTTCCATCATTGCAAACCTAAAACTATGCTAGAAGTGGCTGCGAAGCGTGATAAAGCCATAATAATGGTTTTACCTATGTCACGTTTGGTATGCTCTGCCTACCCATTTCGGAACACAGATGTGATTGTATGTAGTTTTCAAACTTTCAGCTCTCGAATCATAATAGATTATTGTCACTACACTGGGACCACGTAATTTTCCAGCATTACCTCTATGGCCTTATACGTAACATAACTTGTTTCGAGAATTAAATCACAGAGCGATTGTTCCCGCAACCAAACAGTTGATAGGGCATGTAACGCTTGAGTGGCACATCTTGCAATGGGATTTACCAGGGTTTAAGTAAGGAGTAAATGAGATTAATGGTACGTATTTCCGGACGTGTACGATGAAGGGCTCTTTGGGGTAGTAAATGTGCTTTTTGGATTTAGCCAGCTATATCATTAAAGTTGTTACTGAAAAAGATCCTGATCGCGTCTAAAAGTAAAAGTTATCAGTTTTTTCGAACGCGTCGTAGTATCCATGGTTTGAAAGGACGCAATAAGGACCCGTTATTTTTGTTTAATAACAATATGCGAAAGTAATGATAATGATGAAAGTTTAAATCACTACATCTTTATGAAGTTGATGTGTGTATTTGTGATGTAGATGTGTGACGAGTTGATGACGTCACAATGTGAATGCTGCTTCTTCTACAATTATTTTTACCTTTTTGTTAATGTTCATCAATAATTACGCTTTACTGGCTCTTTCAATGTAAGATGTTAGATTGCGTACCAATAGCAAGCTGTGCTTAGTTTCGTACCGGATGATTTGGTGTGGTTTATCCCATGGCATTTACTTACCTATTTTTATTGATTCATTTAGATACACCTAAGCAAACACTACTCCCTGCGTATCTAATACTTTCATTAGGTTAATCATCATCATCATCATTCATCATTTCAGCCATAAGACCTCCTCCTGCTAAACATAAGCCTCCCCTTTAGACTTCCATACCCCTTTCCGGCCGAGTCGATACAAGCGTGCAAATAACTTAAAAAAAATCCTGAGTGCGCGCAAATCATCTTTTCGCGACAAGTCCGAACCCACACGATCGTGCAGTTAAGTTTTAGGATGATTTAGAGCAACAGGATTTTTTTTCGTATTTTTCTCATAGATTATGGAGCAAAACAATACAATTCATTGGCATTTTAGTAACATTTTCGCAAAAAGACTTTCTCGGCCGGAAAGGGATACGTACCTGTTGGAAGCGACTCACATCCAGCTATTTCCGACGACTTTTTACTAGGTCATCTGTCCATCTTGTGTACGTCCTACGCTGCGGTTGCTAGTCCGTTGCTGCACTCGATCACTTTTCGCTCACATTGGCCGTCTGCTCTTCGTGCAATGTGGCCTGCCCATTGCCACTTCAACTTGCTAAACCACATTGGCCATCTGCTCTTAGTGCAATGTGGCCTGCCCATTGCCACTTCAACTTGCAATCCGGTGGGCTACATCGATGACTTTAATTCCTCTACGATCATTTCTGATTCGATCGCGTAGACACCCCAAGCATAGCCTACATTGCTCGTTAGGTTGGTCACCTACACAAATACGTCCAGTAAATCATGCCATCCGCCGCATGCGTCCATTTATAACCGTAGACATTATCATAGTCGAGCACTAACCTCATATTCGGACGTCATTTGTCAGCGGTGGCTATCTCTTGATACATATGGCTTCAGTGTTCCAAATACTAGCCTTATCAGCTCAAGTATGCTTATGCTAATAAGCAGTTGCTTTTAGAAATAGGTCAGCATGGGTTTAGTCATGGGTAGGCATGCGAAGTTTTTGTAGGCAACACGCTCATTTGTTTCTGGTACTATATGAACAATTTTGTTTATAATACGTTAACTAAGATCAACATCGTAGACAGTCTGGTGATCCTACATAAATGAGTTATACAACACCATACGCCAAACATCTCCATTTCTTCCGTAAATGTCGTACGACTCAAGATAATAAAATGTTTTATTATATTTTTTCAAGGTATTTTAGATGATAGGCTAACGAATTGTCAATACAGTAGCTATGAACATTTAACGTAAAAATATGCTAGGAGTGGCTAATTGTTTGATAGTCATTGATTGACCTATGTAGCGTTTTGTTTGCTCTGCCTATCCCAAAATGGAAAATCGGCGTGATGTATGTGTGTGTATGTCCAAGTAGGCAGTTGGTTCCAACACGACAGAGTTTTGTGATAACAAACCAATAATGAACTTTTCATGTATTTATTTTGAAGTAATAAAAAAACCAGACCCTACAGTGTTGCCATCGACGAAATCTCTATGTCGGTGTCAAAATTAAAAAACAGAACACGCCTGTACACAAAAACACACTTTAAGTAAACATTTACCGAACCGCAGATACGAAAACAACAAATTGCGAGCAATTAACGTACAAAATCTCACTCCTTCCTCAATTAAATACCTCGGAGAATGTGAAAATAATTCCATTGTTATTCTAATAAACTGTTTGGTTTGAACTCTTCGCTTGCTTGAACCCTGTCGTTTGTTTGATTTTAAATGGCAAGAGACAAATCGTTTGTTTCGGAACAAGAAGCGCCCCTGTGTATTCTACCAGAACTTATTATAAACAAATATTTACGGTAGCAGGAAGTAATTTGTTTCGCAGATTAAGTTGTTTGAATCCTGGTTATTTTATTGGAGACATTTACGGTGTTTTATTGAGATTTACGGGTGTATAATATACTGTTTCCGCGTTTGGTGTTGGGTTTAGAATAACACCGATCCATTTCTTCCGTGGATGTCGTAAGAAGCGACTAAGGAAATAAGTTTAGGTATGCTTTTGGTGACAGGCTAGTAACTTGTCAATATTACTACAACCTCTTTCATCTGTTTTTAAACCTGGAATTATGCTATAAGTGGCTGAGAAGCGTGAAGTAGTTATAATCATGGTTTTGTCTGTGTCACGTTTAGTGTGCTCTGCCTACCCTATCTGGGAACACAGGCGTGATTGCATGCGTGTATGTATTATATCTATTGCTTTGGTATTTTTTCTTTTCGCAATATGTTATTCTAGGTTAGATCCACACCATTCACAATATCCGTGTAAGTTCATTTCTTCTGTGATTGTCGTAAGTGGCCACTAACGTTGGGTAAACTATCAGCTAATTAAAAATCAATAGTTTCTCAGAATGACTCGAAGCGTAAAATAATTAAAGATAATGGTTTTTGTATTGATTCCTGTGTTTTAGAAGGCTTATATAGTTTTTCATGTCCAGCAAGCAATGAAACCTATTTGCTAAAAGTAACTATGAAACTGTTGTCATGGTTTTGTCTATGTAGCGATTTATGCTCTCCCTATCCCGTTCAAGTATACAGGCGTGATGTAAGCATGTGTTTATGTGAATTCAAGAATAAAAATATACAGCAAGAAAAATGATATCATGAAAAGTTATCATGAGCAGAAGTTATTTTACATTAACATTAAATTTAAACCCGTGTGGTGCCGGGTTAGAATAGCACCTCCCCCTTTCTTCCCGTGGGTGTCCTAAGAGTCGACTCTGGGAAAGGGTTAGTGTATTGTGGGCGATGGGCTAGCAACCTGTCACTGCAATATCACGTTTGGCCGTCTGGTTACCCTTAATTTGCTAAACGTGGCACTGGATTTTTGAATTCATGTGCTCTGCCTACCCCTCTAGGGAAAACGGGCGTGAGAATATGTATGTATGTATGTAACATTAAATTTATTTTGATCACATTCGTACGAAATTTTGTTCTGAATAGAAAAACGCGGCGTGAAACTTTCTTAGAATGCAAGCCGCAGATTAATCATTCCCCAAAATACCACCGTATCAATTCAACGAATCGAATATTAAGCGAAAACTCAATTTCCGATGCTCCAAGAAAATTTATAAAAGAAAAACGTGCTGTTTTCTCATTACCACTGCTCAATATTGTACGAAATTAAATGTTTATTGGCTTAGCAGGATATTTTATTGGAATTAAATTTTCTGATGGAATTTATTTTCGTTTGTATGTTTTAAATACTAGAAAGTATTTATCGTTTATGGAATGATAAAATTTAATCTCAGACATATTTTATATTCCTAACATTAATCTAACTGTATTTACATCGGAGGGTGAATTTGAGTGAAAAGCCTATCGTCTAAAATTTACCATGACATATCTTCCTAGTCACCTGTTACGACATCTACGGAAGGAATGGCGAGGTATTGTTCTAAACCCAACCCCTTACGGCTATTAAGCACTATTCTCTGTTCTCTCAAACACTAAAAACAAAAAGTTAGGCATCGACACAATTGAGCTGTGCTTGAAATATTGCGTGACAAGAGTAGGTATTACTCGTTCGCGTTACTCCCGTTACTCGAACATTGGGGGAACCCCGTTTACAAATTAGGGGATCATTTTCAAGTGCTCGATACCTCAAGAGTCATCGATGGGATTGGAAGAGATGGGATGAAAATGGTCGCAAAATACTGGGCCCCTTATTTTTCCAAGAATAGCGACATCGTCTGGCTTAAGTTGGGTCGATTGTACTCATAATCTTGGTATATTCTTTTTAATAAGACTTGGCAATTGTGGTCACTGCTGTTTCTGTCTTTCCGCAAATTTTAATGACCATGTGTGTGTACTCACAAAAAAAATTCAGCAAGTCATAATGAATACACTAGCGGTTTCAATCCCGTTATGCATATATTTTTTCTCGCACAAACCTTGTTCTGATAATGACGAAAACAATAAAAGAAAAGCTTCAATAATCGGTCACACTGAATACTGTGAATACTGTGATTAAGTAATATATCCCTATAATACTTTTACAAATTTAGTTAAAATGTAGCGAGAATAAAACTCCGTACAGTTTTTCAAATGAAAAATTGTAATAAAGCACAGGATTGCAGCTAAATTAAATATTTATGTTTGATTAAAGTGGAAGTTTACACATAGGTACGCACGCTCTCGTGTATGTAAAGTAAATTTAGTTTATAAATGTTCACTGCATTCAGTTAATTTTTTGAAAATAATACTTCATCGCGTTCGTATTCTACCTTTTTGTAAAAATTACGGAAACTGGTAGATTGAACAAACATTGATAAAATATTTAGATCGCTTTGAAAATAATTATGAATAAAAATATTATAACCAGTGGCCGTGTATCATCATCATCAGCCTATATACGTCCCACTGCAGGGCACAGGCCTCCTCTAAGTATGAGAGGGCTTGGGCGATAGTTCACACGCGGGCCCAGTGCGGATTGGGAACTTCACACACAACGTTGAATTACTTCGTCGCTGTGTGTAGGTTTCCTCACGATGTTTTCCTTCACCGTATAGCTCGTGATCAATATCAAATTTGATATCGCACATAAATTCCGAAAAATTCAGAGGTGCGATCCCGGGGTTTGAACCCACGACCCTCTGCTTGAGAGGCCACAGTTCGAACCGCTGGGCTATCACGGCTTAGTGGCCGTGTATACGCGTTTGAAAACCCTTGCAAAGTATTTCCTGAAAATTTTCGTGATTGAGCTTGTGAGAGACAAAATGTTTCATCGCTTTTCAGGTGAATGCACTTGTGTATCAGAAACATAATGGTATACAAAGCCACACTAGCTTCGCCAATACCAAACTATACATACCTCATACCTGTATTCGCCTATCATGCGTCGAAATGAAAGAGGTATAATTAGAGGTACAGTAATGCCTTTTTATCCGTGGATATCGCAAGAAGCGACTTAGGAAAGTAGGTATGATTTAACCCTTAGGTGCATGATTTAATTTTTTTTTACGAAAAAAATATATGTGGTTGGGAAATATGGGTGAATGCCAGGAAAAATAGTAAAAAAAATCGTAATCATTTTTTTATATTTTTTTTTTTACGAAAACACTTTGTATCATTTTTGATACTCCATGGAGCAAGCACTAAAAAATATGTTCTAAAATAATTAGTCAATAAAATATAAAACTTCAAAAATAGAATTTTAACAATCGCAAAACATTAGCTATAAATGAAATTCATGTTTTTGTGTGTTTATGGGTATATACGGATCTTGTAAACTCGTCTATGGCCTGTTCTCGCTTAATAAAATGAGGATCTGAGGATCTTAGTTAAACCAGGTTTTTCTATAAAATTGAATTCTTCTGCCATACTTGTAGGTTCTTCTGTTGTCTCTTCTTCCTCGAGAATTGTTTGTAGGTTTTCGAGTGATTAAGAAAACTCCAGATCATCTCCTTCGGACTCGGCATTGTCTTCCGATATTTTTCCACCTTCTAACTGAATCAACAGTGCTTCTACGTCCTTTTCTAAGACAAACCCTATGTGGTGATGTTGGGCATGTAAATAAGCTTTTATTAACATGCCCACACTACTTGATAAATAATGGTAAAGTATAAAAAACTCAAAAAGTTCTGTAAACCATGCTAGTAGAAAAAGTAAGCGTAGTGCATGGAGTATCATTATTGATAGTACAAAAAAAGTCGTCATCGCATGGAGTATCATTTTCGATACCAACTGGAAACTCAAAAACTATTGTATTAACACAAATCTCACAAAAACTTCTATAATCCCCGATAAATAGAAATACTAACCTTTCTTATACATATTTTTCCGATTGGAAATATCTCATGATCCGCCAGATAAAAAAAAATGAAAACTTGCAATTTCACCTTTTGCAAAAAGTAGCCGCACAATTCATACTTTTGACACTTAGTATAAAAATGGCTTTACTAGGATTGACAGTTCTTTTTTTTTTTCTTTGAAGTATTTGAGCAAAGGTAACAAAATACTGGTATTAGAAGGTAGCGAGAAAGAATAAAAATATTTTAGAGTGGTGAAAAGACATGGTATCATTTTTGATACCGTATGCACCTAAGGGTTAAGTGACAGGGTTTTATAACATACTAAACTAACCCCATAACATTTTCAATGATACTAAGTATGAAACACTATTTTTAGGGTTCCGTAACCAAAGGGTAAAAACGGGACCCTATTACTGAGAATTCGCTGTCCGTCTGTCTGTCCGTCTGTCCGTCTGTCACCAAGTTGTATCTCACCATAAAACCATGACAGCTAGAGAGTTGAATTTTTCACAGATTTCATGTATTTCTGATGCCGTTCGCTATAACAACAAATACTATAATCAAAATAATAATAATAATTAAGAGGGGCTCCCATAGAAAAAACGTGGTTTTTTGCTGATTGGTACGGAACCCTTCGTGCGCGAGTCGATTCGCACCTGGCCGGTTTTTTATTAAACTTTAGAAAAATGATACGTAATTTTATACAACGTCTTACTTTTGGTCAATATTTATTACGAGAATTACTTACAAAACATGAAAAACTGGAAAGCTGTGTGGACTATGAGTGGAGCTAATTACAACATGACCTATATATTTTTTCCGGGCAAGGGTACTAATTAGCACTCTCAGACATTACGTCACTTTATCTTTGTTAACTTCGTTACTGGAGTTGCTATAGCATAATATTTCCCGTTAAATTTGCATTTGGCAAAGAATAATGACGCGTGATGCAAATTCGTTCCTGTTTGTGTTTTTATGCATATATCACACCTGTATTGTGCCAAATGGGGTAGGCAGAGCACACGAAACTATGAACCATTTCACGTCTTGTAGCAATTTTAGCATAATTTTACGTACCGAAGTAGATAGAGGATGAAAAATAGATGATGTAAAACCTGTCACAGATTGTTAGCTTATCGTTAGTTAGTTACCTAGTTACTTATTTTGGCTACTTGCTTCCACATACCATATTTTCGTATACAAGCACACGCATCATTACTTGACCAAAACAAAATGACTCGTAACAAATGAATGCGATATCCATTCTTGCGATCCACCGGAACTACCAAATAAAACCAAACCGTTTCATTCTAAAACGTTTCAATTTCCCGTCCAATCTCAAACACGTACGCCCTTTTAGATCCCAACGTACGCATATGGACCCCTTGGCTAAGGCGACATCTATTTGTAACAATAATTTTCTCACTAGCGAGAAATGACAAGCCTCATTAGAGCAAGATTAATTGTTAGGGACGGGAAAAACGTGGTTTAGTCACTTAACATTAATTTTATTAAATGCGAAAATTATTCTTGAACGGCTTTTTACGAAGACGAACACTTTCAGCCAAGTTTAAGTTTGCGTTAAAACTATTAATCTATACTAATACTAATAGGTACCAATACCTACTAATTATTAATATTATAAAGCGGAAGAGTTTGTTTGTTTGAATGCGCTAGTCTCAGGAACTACAGGTTCGAATTGAAAAATTATTTTTGTGTTGGATAGACCATTTATCGAGGAAGGCTTTAGGCTATAAAACATCACGCTGCAACTAATAGGGCCGAAGAAACATTGGAAAATGTGAAAAAAAACGAGGAAAATTTACCACTATTCCATGCGGACGGAGTCGCGGGCACAGCTATAGTGAAATAAATTGAATCAATTCATGTCCTTATATCGAATTTGATTAAGTCATCAACAAGTCGATTCGTGACCCATAATCGGGATCAACGCGCCTCGATAGCGAATAGACGCTGACGAATCGGCCCAAACATTAGCTAAAGTCGATATAAAGACAATAATGACACTATAAAAACGTCAAAAAAATAGAACAACTTCGACTTAAAAACACAAAATCTAAAAATAGTTCTAAAATTAAACTAAAACTGCTCGGAATTATGATCGCTTTCAATTTGACACATGGAAACTTCGAAACTAATCTCCCTTTCAAATTGTATTCTATTAATATTGCTCCATTGCTCATAATAATATTTAACAAACCACAATGAGGCTTATTTTCAGAAAACCTCATTACCACGTATCAAATTACACAATTTTCCAATTATTTTATTCTTTTATGTCAATTTAAGAGTAAAATCCGCCGTCGGGGTAATTTGGCGCTACAATTTTTCAACCTCGCCATAATGGAATCATGTTTATTTTAAACGCCAATGTACACGTTTGTAGTTTCAATTAATTTAATTTAATGAAAACACGTCCTAAGTAAACACATTTCATCATGTACGTTTATATTTTACGTTTTCATAAATATCACGGACGTATTTTTTAAATAGAGTAGAGTACACGTTACATAGATAATTTTAAGCAAAAAAAACTGACTTCAAATTAGCAATATTTTGAAAAGATTCTGTCTACTGAATGTAAAATCTTGACTTCATCAACAAATTACCGAAAACGCCGTACATCTCCATATAAAATTTGAAGAGTTCCCTCGATTTCTCCAAGATTCCATCATCAGATCCTGGTGCCGTGCCAATGGGACCATTTGGTCGAATTGAGAACCTCCTCTTTTTGAAGTCGGTTAAAAAACGTCACTGAATGACGCAAGTAGGAAGTATAGGTAGGTATAGTTTAAATACACGATTAATAACTGCAAAAGTTTGTGAATGTGCGTATGTTTATTACTCCTTCATGCCCACGCGACGGGATAAAATTTGATGAAATTTGGTATGCATGCACGTATGACTCATAAGTACACAGGGTGGTTTTCATCCTGCAATGACAGGTACTGGTTAGGATTGTCAATGTAAGCATAGGTACGAAAAGCTAAGCTAATCCGTGTGGTGTCGGGTTTAGAATAACACCTCTCCATTTCTTCCGCGGATGTCGTAAGAGGCGTATATTCTAGGCGACAGGCTAGCAACCTGTCACTATTGTACCTGCCACCTTAAAACCTATAAAAATATTATGCTAGAAGTGGCCACAAAACGTGAAATAGTCATTGTTTTCATTGTTTTGTCTATGTAGCGTTTTGTGTGCTCTGCCTACCCCATCTAGGAATACAGGCGTAATTGTATGTATGTACGAAAAGCTAAAACGGATACAGGACTAAACCAAGAACTTGTAAGTAAACTGACAGCACACCATTGTCATTGCACACTTGTCCATTCAACGACCTGTTCTAAAGAGCACTGGGAGTCCAGAAGTTTCTAGGATATGCTAGGAATAGTTTGAATTCAGTTAGTAGAAGATGGCGGAACTGTGAGCTTTCCGGCTCGTAACGAACGACCGACCGTCGACGCGTATATATCACTTGGATGGTAAACAAAAACAAATGAAGGCGGTATATTGTAATCTACATACGTAACCAGTTTAATTTATTCGTGCTGCGATCTTGCAGTCCTAGTGGGTGCTTTTTGTTCTGACATAGTTTTATCCTCATAGTATTTTCCTTGAGAAGCAGCTAACGGTTTAGAACTGTGAAATGGGGAAAGGAGATTCTAGTTATGCGTTCTTTCTAAAGGAAACCCCTCATAGGATTACTTTCTTTTACAATTATTTGCTCGTGCAAAAGCAGGTGAGAGTGACATAATTCTAAGACTAAATCATTTTGCGCTAAATACATTAAAACCCGTCACAGACTACGCATATACGATAATATTTTATCTGCGTGTAAATGTCATCTTTCCATTATGTCGGTGGCAACAGATACTTGACAGTAAATCTGCGCTGTGTGTGTTAGCTCATTGAATTGTATAGGGAGCGATATTGACAGGTATCTGTTCAGTAACAGATAATATATCTTACCGTATCTGCTTAGTATGTGACACGCTTAAGACTCAATTATTTTTTCCGTGCAGTGTCGGGTTTAGAATACCTATCAATTGTCTATTTCACTCGTGGATGTTATTCCTTGTGGTGTCGGGATAGAATAACACCTCTCCATTTCTTCCGTGGATGTCTTAAAAGGCGACTAGGAAATAGTTCAGGTATCTTTTAGGCGACAAGCTAGCAACCTGTCACTATAATCTAACCTCTTCCATCAGTTTTCAAACCTATCGTCGTGCAAGAGGTGACAACGAAGCATTAAGTAATCATGGTTTTGCCTGTGTTGCCAGAGTGCTCTGCCTACGTCTACGGAACACAGGCGTGATTGTGTGTAATTAGCTCACGGGTTCACTGACCCCAATACCTTTGCAAACATACCTAAATGTAATTCCGCAAACATTATACATGTAACTTCAGAGTGATGTAGGGTACCTTTGCGGGACGGAGTGTCAGTCGGCAGTTTCTCATTAAGGGAGCCTAGCTTTGAGTAAGAAAGATAGTTGTTAACCTTTTCTTTGCTGAGCTTGAGAAGTTTAATAATTTAGAAAGTTCCATTACAAGTTTCGATGGAAAAAGTATGCTTTTTATAGCGTGTTTATTCTAAAAAGTTTTTGCTTTCTTCATCACGCCTGTATTCCCAAATGGTATAGTGTTTTATACTATAGGCACTCGGGACGCTAATACATACATACATACATATTCTCACGCCTGTATTCCCAAGAGGGGTAGGCAGAGCACATGAATTCAAAAATCCAGTGCCAC
>BHDV01059184.1:239783-286584 GCA_005406045.1 Adoxophyes honmai | reverse complement strand
AAATGAATTTATAGGACGGTTTTTTTACGCTCCTGAAAACTAGGCAATTTTCACTTATTGCTTTCTTCCAGGAAGGGTGCGATATTATCTTTGTTATTAATTTATATTATATAATATATGTTCACACATTCCTTAGAAATAGAGTATTAACAGAGATACAGAAGGACAACAAAGAGATCATCTAAATATGTTTTTTCCGTATGAGTTTCGGAATACTAAAAATGGGAATTTTGACTGGTTTCCTGGAAGCTACAAAGCCGGAATTTCAGAGAAACGCGACAAAAATATCGTGTTATTCCATAAAATACTCATTTCTTTTTAATATTTTGTTATTTCACGAAATTTTCGTAATTCGCGTCTTATCAACATCAAAACAAATTATGTAGTAAAGTTTCAAAGAACCTTATTTGAACCTTATAAACCTTAGTACAGAAATATTTCGAAACGAAAGTTATCTTGTCTGTAGTAGTTTGACCAACACTACAAACAGTAATTGTTGGTCAGCCTTCGATAATTACCCTTTGACTTTTATTGTCATAAACCTCAACTAATGCCTTGATCACTTGTACCGAGTAGAGTGGCGAGAGAGTGTTCTCGGCCGAGTACTCGGTTCGTGTGTAGTATGAAGGCATAATACTACAACCTCACACAATCACATACACACTGGCACAAAACAAGGGTGTTTCAAGTAATTTTAGTATTACGTAACAGGTCTTGGTTTCGAGTATCTCAAGTGTATCAGTTGATAACCGCTGCTGCCGTATTGCTTTGTTCTGGATTTTGGGTCAGAAAGTGATCCAAATTAATGTATAATATTGCTTCACCATGCATCTATCTTCAACTAGTTTGGAATTGCGAATGTTATGGGTGATAGCAATCTCTTACACAAGACCAATTTACTCATGTGCCTTCCTTACGGTTCAAAGAGCCTTGTCCATCTCCTCAAACGTCTCCTAAAGCCTGGTTTAACACTAAACCTTAATAAGAATAAACACAATTTGCCCCTAATAAAGCCTACCATGGAAATATTGCATCCCGCTTGATATATGGTTTTACGAACACGCGCCGTATACCCATACTATCCAATCTAGTTGATTTACAGTACCAATAATCTTCGTTGTCACGCCGCACCCGTCAGGTGTCATGCGGAGCTGGGAAGCGGCCATTGTCACGTAGAGTAACTGAGTCGACATACGGTTGCGGCGGCTTCGGACGGCGCCGCTTTGTATGTATGTATGTAACTCTTTATTGTACAAAAAAGACCAAATAACAAGCACATATCAATACAGAAATACAAAAGCAACATATCTCTTAAGAGGGCTCTTCCTGCTGATCTTCGAGCGATTGATAAAACATGCAAAATTAGAGTAGACATTGAGAGAAAGTTGAGAAAAAAAAAACACTAACGTAAAATAAATTAATACAAAAGTTTGTTTCCAGCACAACACCACCTAGCAAGCTTATTGCATGTATCTTAACTGGATATTCCAGTTGAGACACATTGATACTGATGGCTTATAAATTTTGATTGACGTCAAGCATGGTGTAATTTTTGTCTGAGAGTCTATATGAAATAAAACGGATAATCACGTCTCTATATTGAGATTAGCTTGACTGTTTTAGGTCAATTCGTGATGAACCACGAAGAACAATGCGTTGTGCGGCAGCGCTTAGATAAGCATAATTTTACTTTGAGCGACTCTCGCGGTATTTTTATATCAGAGAGTAACGTCAGAAACGACGAGTTTTATCATGCTGCTTGATCAATTAATACCTGTCTCCATAATTTAACTAAATGGCATGAACATACATATTTTAACCCTATTGTCAACTCTATTTGACAGAGTTTACCGTTATTAGATGAGATGTTTTTTTTGTAATAAAATCATAAATAAAATTTACTATTTTTTAACTTCTTATAACTTTTGCTTAAGTTAATTACATTGCGTAGTTTAAAACAATTTCACACAGTTTTAGTGTACATTTCAATTTAAAGAACCGTCTCAGACGATTCATAACGTTTCAATTGTTATGGCTACAAGTACTAACTTTAAACAAGCTTCGAGAATTCTATAACAATGTACCTACGCGTACACTTAGCACTACACAAAATACTCGTATAACCTTATTTCTATCAAATGTATCTGGCAGTCAAGAAAAAAACAAAATGAGGTTGAATAAAAACGCTGTACTAACTTTAAACGAGCTTCGAGTATTCTATAACAATGTGATACTTCAAACCACTACTCAAATACTCGTACAACCTTAGTTCTATCAAATGTATCTGGCAGTCAAGAAAAAAACAAGATGAGGTTCAATAAAAACGCTACAAAAAATCGTGGCGTATCTTGACTTCGATATAACCCGTATGTTTCCACCCCGCTGCAAGCAGGCAGCAAAAAATGGCGGATTAAGGTCAGATAAACAATGGAGCAGAGACGAGTGTCGCGTAACGCCTGTTTTCCTTGGCCCTGTGTCAAATGTTGCATTTAGAAAATGAAACTTGGAAAATATGCCCCGAGCTTGTCTTCAATAATATCTTGGGATAATAAAGGTTTCGCGAACTAATGTCTCCTTGGATTTAAAAGACGCTTTTTATAATTTGGAAAAGTAAAGAAAATAGAATTGGCTACAGTACTAATATTAATGTGGGTTGTGACCTGTCATTAAAAAAAAACCTATTCTAATAGTATTTTATAGAATAAGTTAGGTAAATAAGCCAGCTAGCAAGACTACTAAAAAGCTGTACACTTATTTTCTCCCTTTGTTCGAAAAAGAAAAATTAACGAAGATACAATTCTTAAAAGTTTCAAGTAACGTCAACTCTCACTCCGAAACCTAGATCTAGATAAAAAACTAGAGTAGCATCGTCATACAGACTAAGCTTCAAAAAGCGTCTTACTCAACAATTTTAAAAGAACCTTCTATTTGTATTTACTCGAAATTCCATCATCATTTCCTGTGTGGTGTCGAGATAGAATAACACCTCTCCATTTCTTCCGTGGATGTCGTAAGAGGCGACTAAGAAAATAGGTTTAGGTATGTTTTAGGCGACAGGCTAGCAACTTGTCACTATTATACCTCTTTTATCTCTTTATTAAATGGGCGTGGCTTGTCTATGTAACATTTCGTATGTTCTGCCTACCCCGTTTGGGAATACTGGCGTGATTGTATGTATGATGTATGTATGTATGTAAAATTCCATCAAAAGTAAGGGCAAGTTAAGTCATCTTACTGACTACATTGACGGAAAAAATGCTTAGAAAAACTATATTTACCTTACCGTTAGTCTGCGCAATTTGGACCATTTACGTGTAATGGTACCTAGACCATTTGCTTTAAAATCGTTGTCGCCTCAATGGACCACTTCTATTTACGCATTTTCCTCAAGTTTACGTCATTCTAATTTATATCCTCCGTCGGTTGTGTCAAGTTGGCAACTAATGTCAACTCTGTCCAAAGGGCCTCCTATTTCTAGCAACTACCTACCAACCAGTAAGGTAAACGTCCCTGTGCTCGACACTGACCCAATACTTGGCACTTGCAACCTTATGTCATTGTAAGACAGGTGACAGACGGGTGTCATCTACTGGACGTTGAGGCGTCGGGCATTGGTACTTTTACCAAGTCTCTATGTTTGTTACGTTTTGAAAAGGACCGGTTTAAAAAAAAGTCGGTATAGAGGTAGTTTAAATCTCGAGAGAGGGCACGTACTGTTAGGATAGATTTGAATAAATTTTCCTAATAGTAGAATAGCGCCTCTCCATTTTTTCCGTGAATGTCTTAAGAGGCGACTAAGGCAAATAGATAAATGTATATTTAACCCGATAGGCTAGTTAATCATTACTTCAGTTCTATGTAATTGTTTTATGTGCAATATGTCACATAGAGACATACAATACAATACAATACAACGTATTTTTAAAAAGGTATTTGTTAATGCAAAAATGATAATTAAAGTTCTGTTATTGTTATCTTTATAATTATTATTAACTCAATGTAAGTATTATATAAACATTGGTACAGCGGTCAACACTGGGTCGTTGACCTTATGCAGACGCTTATACTACAACTATTTTACTTCAAAACCACAGACTTATATCGAAATAGATGACTCAAATGTACTTTGCGTGTCAAAAGGGAGCCGAAAAGGAGAGCAATTCTCTTCTTTTGACGCAATTTCACTTAGTTTTGTACTCCTTAGATTAGATTTAACTGCTTAGAGATATGACAACTTGTATAAGGCGGCGTCACCTTTGGATCGGTTTCACTCGGACTGTCAATTCCCATCACTAAAGCGCTCATGTGACGTTACAGTAGGTAGAGAAAAAGTGGTACGCTTGGTTTTCATACAAATGCAAGAACTCGCAGTATTTATTTCGATGTAAGTCTGTGTTCAAAACACAGGTTTGTTCCTCCCAATTAGTATTCGTTCTAACCACACAACTTTCCAGAAAATTTCCAAACTAAAGTTTCAGCTCGACCTCAATGGCGATTCCGGGTCTAAACCAAGGATTATTTTTCATTCATAATTTTTATTCATCTTTCAGGGCGCCCTAATTACAAACTCTTTTGGTATTTTAAGCATCAAACTTAAAGGAATGAAAAGAAATGGAGAATACTCCCAAATTACCACAGGAAAATAATGTTTCGATACATTACCGCGCTTCAAATCTTTTGCTAACTTCATTTCTTTCCGGCTTCGCAATGGAACGAGGCTAGTGTAGTTTTCCTTAGTCGTAAAATTTAAGGGTAGCGAATATCGAATTTACGGAGCAAAACGCTTGTTTGGTATTAAGGCTCGGTTTTAAATATGTTCAGAAACTTGGCGAAAAACGTAAACCAAAAGACGCCCTTATAAATTTCGTGGTTTATAGAGTTCAACAACCTATCAATCCAGTTTCTTTACGTTTCGTTGGTAATATTATAAATTCTCGTTCTAATTGACTCCTCGCAGACTTCTTAAAGATAAACAGTCAAATTGCTAACTGATATACGACGAATAATTAATTAGTCCCACTGCTGAGCATAGGCCTCCCCTCAGTATGAGAGAGCTTAGGCTATAATTCCCACGCGGTCCCGGTGTGTATAACTTCACACACAATATAGAATTACTTTGTCGCTGTGTAACCTGCACACGATGTTTTCCTTCACCGAATATCTCGTAGTAAATATCAAATTCGATTTCCAAAGCATACCTAAATCTAATTCCTTAGCCTCAATTCACACCAGAAGAGCAGCGCAGCGCGGCGTAGCGGAACGCAGTTTCAGGGTCATGAGAATTTCAACTTTATTTTCATTACAATAAGACTTGTTATCGCATGAGAAACTCTAACGATGCGCGCGGATGCCCGCGGATCCGCGGTAATTCCAGCGCATTCCATAAACAAAGCCGTGCGACTGCGCGAGCTGTCGCGGGAATGCCCGAGGATGCTCGAGTAGTCGCGATCCTACGCATTCCAGCGGCTTCTCGAGCAGTCGCAGGAATCCTCGCGCATTCTCCACGGAGCGGGTCGCTGCGCTACGCCGCGCTGCGCTGCTCTTCTGGTGTGAATTGAGCCTTAGTCGCCTCTTACAATAGCCACGGCAGAAATACAGTGGTGTTATTCTAAATCCGACACCACACAGCAACTGTGTCTGTTACACACTATATATTTTACTAGCTGTGCCCGCGACTTCGTCCGCGTACAAATGGATTTTCCCGTTTATTCCCGTTCCCGTGAAAATTTCGGGAATTCCTTTCTTAGTGCACCTCTACGGTACCTAAGCTACGTCCCTTCCAAATTTCAATTGCCTACATTTAACCGTTTACGCTGTGCGTTGATATGTCAGTCAGTCAGTTTCTCCTGTTATAATATATATTTAGATTATATCATTCATACTCATCATCTTATATATCGTAAACGCTCAACTGCATAGCAGCAAAACGTCACCATTAGGGCCCTGAATGCTGCAATAACAAATATATGGGTCAAAGTGAAGTGTATCCAACCAAGGACGAGGCAGGGAAGGTATGATAGCTCAGTTAAAATCGTACGCTGAATGTGTTTCATGACAGTGTAGGGTACACCTTTATGATGTCGACTCGCTGGATGTGTCAGTGTAAACGCGAGTGCGGTTTTGTGTGATAGGTGAGCGTGGTTGAGCAAACAAAATATTTGAAGGTTATCATTGAGTTTAAAGATTTGATGTTGGATGCAATTTATTAGATTCGTGTTCCACTTCACTTCTTTTGGAGTATTTTTAAAGTAAATAAAAAATAAACAAGAACACCAGTTTATTGTTGTTCAACTTAAAAGTAATTGTTGGTATTGCTACGTTATTATTATTCTCAATCGTGTCGCAGCAAGTGGAACAAAGTGGTATCTGCCTACCCCTGTGGGAAAGAGGCGTGACTGTATGTATGTATGTACTGTACGTTATTATGAAACATGATAGTAATTCTCCATCCAGCAACAGGATATAAATACAAAATTCAAAAACAAATAATATATAAAATAAATATCTTAAAGAACACGACAAAATTAGGACGTGTATTAGGTAGGATGTAAGAGGAAGGATGTTTTACGTGGTTTTTGTAATTGTAGATATAATCATTACATGATTAAATCATTGATTAAAATTCAAAATCATTCATTCAATGATTATGTCTACAATTACAAAAACCACGTAAAACATTCTTCCTCTTACATCCTTTAGTGAAAGAAAATTATCGGGAGAAAACCTGAACGTAACTAACTGTAAAGTTCATCGTAATAAAAGTTGACGCACGTTACTAGAGCTGCAGGCGATGTACCTAAGCAGTGAGCGAATTGCAGACCAAATTACCGGTGAGCGGTGAGGTGCACTGCACATCGGTTTTTTTACTTGACATCTTATGTAAACGTGACTAGAGTTCTTTTTACCTGCGTTGATTTCTCGTATTCAGAGAAAGCATTTCCACGCAAACCCATCCAGGTCTCTACATCTTTGTTCCAAGCATTTCATATCGGAGTCGAGCACGCCCTGGCATTTCCCGAACCTCCAGGGAGCCGCCAGTTACGTGACGAGCTTCACTCCTAAAATATTTCTACTATTCATCGTCTTGAGTATTAAAATTCGCGCTATGCGACCGCTTTATCTCACTTTATTTTTTACGGCCAGTGATGTTTTAGAGGCGACGGGGGGACTTTTTTGTTGCTAACACTGCCCGCAAATAGAACTCGTTTTGGCTGTTACTTGCATTTGTCTCAAACACGAAGAAGGGTGTTACTCAAAGTAATGATGAACTTTTATAGCTTCATTTTATATTTATGCGTATTCTAATTTTCGTTGGGAGTTGAGACAAATCTTAGAAAAGTTTTGCTTTTTTGCGTAATTATTTTATTGATAGTTTTTTTGAACTGAATTGAAAGGGGAAAGCCTTTAAAATCTGAACGAAATCTGGTTAAGAGCACACACAAACTCCTTTCATACGCGTATAATGTTAAACTGCCCGAAAGTGAACTCAACCCGTGTGGTGGTCGAAGTATAAACAGCAAATTCAGCCTAATTGTTCCGTAACAGGCCCAGCGAATAAACTATGTAATTCACTAATCCCCAACTCGCGCCAAAATTTAATTCCGCTGTACAGACTTTATGCTAATTTGCCGGTCAATTACGAGATTAAGTCGGGTGTGAATTACTGGGAGGGTAAGAAAAAAGCGGTAGTTCCGGCTTGTTGTTCGGGTGATTACATTCCGTGGGAACATCCTGGTGGATCCCGCGTTTATCGTACCTTCGCTCGGTGTAATTTAGCTGGTGAGGGTAATGAGAAAAATGTTCGCGGTTCTTGGTTTAGGGCGCTTGCGCGCGGGGCCGCGGCGAGCAGCCCCGCAGTCCGCCGGCAGCGCCACGCGACCCGCCCGCGCTCTCGCGCCGCGCCCCCCGCCGCCGCATGTCAAAATAACTAATTGATTTATATACCCAAACATTACCCAAGCGAACTTAACCGAACACTTTGAACCCCAGTCCGAAGCAATTTATAGTCGAAACTTTTGATCGAGCACGTTAACATGTTGCGAATTAGTTCACGATGTGAACTCCCGATTAAGTTGGTGATAAGTTTTGAATGTGCGTCGTAGGCGGGAACGTTGCTTATGTACGTTTAGCCGTAAGTCGGCCGCGAACGAGGCGGCAATCTGTCATGGTAAAGTGACAGAGGAATGAGTGATCGTAAATATTAGGTAGTTCTTTGTGGTAGTTCGCGGCAGCCGCCGAGTCACGGTGACGCGGGCGGCCTAATGGAATCCCCCGGAGCATAAATAAAATGGTCCCAGTTATCTAAAGAGCTGCAGAACTGTCGCGTACTCTAATTAATTTTGCCTGTGACTTGTCATTGCTTCCTTCCATTAGCCAAATTAGATAACATCGCCAAGCATTTTTACGTCACGAGACTCCATTTGTCTCAAGTTTAGTTATAGCCGTCGTTAAACGCAGCGGAGGTCCCGTTTTCAATCAAGTAAGTATCAATTTTCGATTTTTTTTACCGGTTTTCGGTTCATTTTTGTTTATGAAGACCCAGTTGCAAGCTTGATTGAGTTGAAACTTTTCATTTTGATGTTTTATTCATATTGAAAGACGAAATTGATCCTCGTATATCTTCCGTCGGCTGCTATCGTCAAGGGCAGGCGGTAAATCATCCTTATTATGATTGTCTGCGAGAGCCTTAAGACATTTTTATGTATTTTCCGCTTGTGGGCCAATCAGTGTGTCTACTAACGAATTTAAGGGACGAGCAATGATTTTATGGCTTTTTATTAGTATTTTCTTTACAGCTACAAATATGGGTAATCAGGTTTTAAAATTTTGTTATCCAGTGTAGTGCTGACTTTAATTAATAATACCTCACTGTTTCTTCCGTTTATTTTCGTGTATTCCGCTTACTTCATTTGGGAATACAGGCGTGATACTCTGATACTAATAATACTCCTAACAAGGTCCGTCCGCATTGCGATCACTACCTAACTTGCTACTCCTATCATTTAATTTTTATCTAGCGAGTAACGTACCGGATTTGACAACATTGAAAACTAATGACACAGTCTTTATTATTTTGGTAAGATAATTACGTAAATTTGGCCTTTAGTACCGCAGGTGTGTCGCAGGTTTATACAAATGTAAAATACTCTGTAACATTTAAACCTTACCATTCGTAGGCTTACCAACATCGTCCTTGTTCCTTTTCCTTGTGTCAGAAAGGCGGAAGTTTCCCTGACTATCTATTTAGAGAGTATTACCTATTCAGACAAGATTTGGAGTAAAAATAACTTGAAAATATCCACCAAACCTATTTTTTGGAACTATTTTTATAATTGTTACTATTACTACTTCCAGGGTAACATTCATACATTACGCATGTATTCCCAAATGGGGTAGGCAGAGCACATGAAATACTGTAGACACAACCATGGCTATTTCACGTTTCGTGGCCACTTCTAACATATTTTTTTAGGATTCAGGTTGAAAGGAACAATAGTGACAGGTTGGTAGCCTGTCAACGATTTCACAAAACAATTTCAAACTCCTATTTTTCATTTCCATATTATCACACATCGTGAAATTACTGTACCTACTAACATAATTCTACATCAAAATCCAATCAGCTACCTATCAGTCGTTAGAAGGTAAAAGCATCAAATCAAGGTCAAATTTTAATAAGGTAAAAGGGCCTTAGTTTTCCAATTTCAGGCACCCTCATTTTGCAGGGCACATTCCGTGGTACAGGTGAACGATTCAAACGATGTTATCTATTTTTAATCTAGTTAGACCTTGCTCTAATTTGAGTAGTTAGTTGAAAGTTCTGAATAGTTTAACGTTCAGCCGACATACTTACTTATCAATCAATCCGTGACTGTAATATGATACATACATAGATACATACATACATACACAGTCATAGAGCATTTATCCTCAAATTCTACAAAATTGCAATTCCCAAGGATCCACGATTTTTCAAGGCAGTTGCAGCATATTTTTTACAACATACCCCACTGAATCGGTTCTACGTCACTACAATCTTCGTCTCACATATTCTTGTCATCTGATACCTCCGTTAGCAACCATTTTCCTACATGTTTCACAAAAATAAACAAAATTATATGGGTGATAAAACTGACATAATCACCTACGAGCGGTCTTCGAGACGTCTCCGAGACTGTTAAAAAATACAGTAACCTACCTAAAACGAAAGTAACTCTAAATGCGTAGGAAGTCGCTGGAATTTACATAATTATTGGCATATTGACATATGTATTGACAGCGGCCGTCGCGACTACTCGAGCATCCTCGGGCATTCCCGCGACAGCTCGCGCAGTCGCACGGCTTTGTGTATGGAATGCGCTGGAATTCCCGCGGATCCGCGGGCATCCGCGCGCATCGTTAGAGTTTCTCATGCGATAATAAGTCTTATTGTAATGAAAATAAAGTTGATATTCTCATGACACTGAAACTGCGCTCCGCTACGCCGCGCTGCGCTGCGCTGCTCTTCTGGTGTGAATTGAGCCTAAGCCTATGTCCTTGACCGCCTTTCACGACATCCGCGAAATAAATGGAGATGTATTACTCTAATCCAACACCACACAAACCATACAGTAATCAGCGAAAAAAATGACTAAGCATTTTCCGTCGACCTACATTCCAAAGCTCAATCAGACCTTAGCACACATCACAATATCTGGAAGATTAATCTTACAATTTAAATATACCCCGCTGAATATGACGCTTCAATCAAACACAGTTCTTTCATTTATGGAAGGGTTTTTATGACGGGCTCGCGAGGAAGTAACATCGCCGCGGGGCCGAGTCAATCTTAAACGATACGAACCGGAAAAAACTGGAGGATGTTATGCTACGTTGTTTATTCCGCAGAGGGCTCTTACTTAAGGAAGAGAATTATGTTTTGTTTGCGTTGATAATCTCAAAGGTTGCAATATTTCATTATTACATTTTCGAAGTTAATTCGTCTTTTTTTATGACAAATGTTAATGGTTTATTATTAGCATGGCAAAATACGAATCGCGCGCGGCATTGCCTGTCTGTTGTTTATTGACGTTTTTAATTAGATACATCGGTAAATTTAAAATTTTAAACACGCGCAACTTGTGTCGCACCTTTTCTTATTAGAATGAAATCTAAGACGAGACGCTGCCCTACTTCTAATCCTTGCCAAGTTAGATGCCGTAAACTGTGGACGAATAGACTTGTGTTAGGAACAGGATGAAAAAACGACAGGAGTAATGAAATAAAGATGGTAGCTACCTTATGTCCAGTGTCAGGTGTTTAACTATACTTGCTGTAGGTCCCGAATGCGGCGCCGTTTGATCTTTGCTTCTTCCAAAGATATATGTTTTCCACCTTGTCCGTCAGTTTGTCTCAAGGAATATGATGTGATGAAATATCAGGAGCAGAGCAGGAGAATTAGGAAAACTATGGATTTACGTGAATTTAAAGGTTGAACATGTGTTCGCCTACACGACTAGGTTGGAAGACTGATTTTGAAGGAAGGATCGAATGAAATGGAACCAAGGTTGGGGGATGTATGAATGAATTATTGTATGATACAGGTTGCGGTTGTTGCCAGACTAGAATAAATAATCCTAAACAACTTGTGACCACTCGCTGAAACTCGGCTGAAAAGTCTATGTATTGCAACCTAAGAAAAATCACGGTTAGTGAAAAATATGAGTGATAAAATTTACAACATTATTAAAATTTACTATTTATTTGTACCTTAAATAATGCTAGAAGCGGCTACAAAACAAGAAATAATCATGGTTTTTTTCTGTGTCCCGTTTTGTGAGCTCCGTTCACTCTATTTGGAAACAAAGACGTGATTGTACAAAAAATTTGATAACTGTGCCACTTTGTACCATTTATAAGAAATGTCACTGTGACATACCATACTATCTACAAATCAAAGCGAATGAAACTCATTATGAAAAGGTTCAAAGTGGCACGGGTACATAACAATTTCCTTGACTGAATGTATGTATTTATTGCAAGGTGTTAATGTTAACTGATACTAAACACACTCGTAGCTCCCATTATTCTTCATCCCAGCGATAACAATCTTCTCACCTCTCACATTCCTATCTACAATGTGCCATCTAAACTCGATTCTAAAATTTACGAGCTTGTATACGCTTGCAACTATGAGGTGTTACCGCAAACTATTCAGCCATTCCCCGGAGAGGTGCATCGACCGATGCAATGCATTCATGAAGACAAATGAACAACAAGTTTGAACAAAATGTCACTTGGAACTAGCAGCTCGTCACGTGATATTAAAGTCTTCGTTTTTTGAAGGACATACAATACAGCACGCCTTATTATCATACGTCGCACTCCAGAGGGCATTTTCGTGGCATGTCAAAATGATAGATAAGGTTCACAAATAAATCAAATAATCAGAAGTATATATTATGTACTTAGTATTTCGTACCTAGTATTTATAATGTACAATTCTAAATATTTTTGCTACTAAGATTGTACGTTACTTACGTGTTTATCTTTTAGTATTCATTCAATTTTAAATAAAAATACAATTGAATAGTATATAAAATATTTAATTTATTAAGCAGCTATGTTATACGAATATATTATTAATATTTTTTCTAAGTTCCTGGCGGTCAACGTTCTTCATCGGCTTGAAAATATCCATTTTAAATGGGAGAACGTTTTTTAATAATCGACTGAAGTAATTGGCAGGTATTTTCGTTGTTGAAAATGCTGAAGTGTGTTTTTGTTAACGTTATTTGTTGTCTCAACCTCTTCGTTTTCAATTAGACTATTTATCACTTTTAGTGTCTCATACACGGGATTACAAATACTAAGTACATTATAATACTCATACGTTAAGATTTTTTTGTTTACCTTACCTTGCCACGAAAATGCCCTCTGGAGTGCGACGTATGCTTATTATAGACAAATCCATGATTATTTTTAACGTTTTGTAGATATTTCCAACATAGTTTTTAGGTTGCTACCCTGTCGCCTAATATACCTTAAACTATTTCCTCAGTTGCCTCATACGATATCCATGGAAAATGGGTCATTCCAAACCCGACACCACACAGGATGTTTGTTTTTTGAAGTACAATTTCACTTTATTTTAAAGGATGTGATTTCAACATAAAAGTATCGTGAGACTTACTTATGGTGAAATAAAACGTTCACTGTGAAATTCTAAGCTGAATTAAGAATCAAATAGTTCGAAGTCAGATGTTACTCAAGACCTAGAATCTAGATGAAGATTTCGAAGTATTTGACTCAGGTTACGATGTCACTACAATTAGCGAATTAGATGCCTGTGTAATTCTAATTCTAAATACGAGTGCGATCCGAGTTAGTTAATTAGAACTGTATTCAAACTGATGGTACCAAAGAGAATGGATGAAATTTGACTAATTGAAGCAGCTCACATCAACAGGCCTCCCTTTACACTCCTCTCAATTAGTGTATTGGAATAAGGTTCTAACTGTGGCGTCTAAGATGAGATGACACAGGTGGTGTTTGGATATTTAATTCGACTTGTTGAATGTGGTGTTACAACATCGGTTTCTGTCAATAAACTAGAAGTAAAATTGTATGAGAGGGTTTGGGTTTTAGTTTCCACGCGGTCTAGTGCGGATTGGGAACTTTACGCACAACGTTGAATTACTTTGTGGCTACAAATAAGAAATTGTTTTTTTTAACTCATTTTGGAAAATTCAGGGTGCAAGCCTAGGATACGAACCCACACCTTCCTTCATGAGAGGCTACAGGTCAAACCGCTCGGCTACCACGGATTCCTTGGATTTATAGATTGGTTCAATTCACGCCACCGCGCGGAGTTATGTGAACAGAGCGGTGGCGTGCAGTGTGCGTTTAGCAGCAGCCGCCACGGCTCCTAGATGAGTTACCGTATAGCCTGAAACTTTTCGATCTATCAGTATTTTTTCATTATGATAGTCGGTTTTCATAATTTTAGTCTTAAATTTACCAAATAAAACTTGCTTAATTAGTTAGCAATTTTTTTTTTCGTTACGAGGTAGGTAATAAAATAACTTACCTTCTTACGTACCTAGGATAAGTATTAGGTTTAACTATTTAGTCTATGCGAGTAGATAATTTTGAATACTATGTAGTTACTTTTTAAGTGGCAAACCACTTTTAGGTCACGTTAAGATTTGTTGCACTTTAAACAGAGTTTTGGCACAAACATTTACAATCAAAACCTGAAGCCGTAACTCGGGAGCTTAATTTATTTTCTGTACCTAAACACTTACAACTTGTACTTATGGCGTCGGTCCAAATTGAACAAACAACAGAGTGTTCCTTTTCACACAATTGGAAAAGTAAAAACTAAAATTAGAAGTTAGCCCGGGAATTTTGTTGGAAATTCCCGAAAGATTTATTGGAGTAAAACATTAATGGCGTTTATTTTCTTTGACTCATAATTCGGGGTGTACGGTGGAACCAAATAATTTCTGACACACCGTAAAACTTTGTCATAATACAGTTAGTAAAGTCTTCCTTTACAGAGCAATGCAATGTCACCATGACGTTAACTGACAATAGGTTCCATGGTTTGCCGTGTGGTATGAGGATAGCACACTACACTACGCAATAACACCTCTCCATTTCTTCCGTGGATGTCGTAAGAGGCGACTAAAGAAATAGGTTTAAGTATGTTTTAGGCGACAGGCGAGCAACTTGTCACTATTCTACCTCTTCCATCTTTGCTAACCTAAAACTATGCTAGAAGTGGCTGCGAAGCTTGATATAGTCATAATCATGGTCTTGTCTATATCGTGTTTCGTGTGCTCTGCCTATCCCATTTGGAAACATAGGCGTGATTGTATGTTTTTGTAAATTCCGAGGCGGGTTAGGAATCAATTGGTTCTTGTATATACCGGTAAAAAACAATTTAAATGAGCTATTACCTGCGTCAATACTCTGACACCACCCCACCTCCACGGTACTTTCTTGGAACGAAGAACGGCAGTAGATGCCGAAATATTGACACCCGATTGACACAAAGGCTACTTTTTATTCGCAAAAAATGCACAGTTCCCGTGGGATTGCGCTTAAAAAATTCTACGGAGACGAAGTAGCAGGCATCACTCTAGTAGTTTCCTAAATTAATAAACAAGGAATTAATTAAAATGTAATTTTGGTACCTTACCCTGTACAGTAACTAACTACATAATTGTATTTAAGACTTTAACCATAGATAAACTTCTCACAATAATCTTGGATTCAAATGATTTGTTAACACGGCAAATCCTTTCTCAGGAGGATGTTTATGCAAACCAATCCTCTATTAGCATACCGATTTAACATTTCCTAAAACGACAATACTCTCTTTTGATAGGACAGAACGTTTACATAGAGCCCTCTGATTGGCTAGAATTGATTTATCGAACTACCACAGTTACGAACCGATTGTAATGTAAATACAAAATGACCAAAGTTTCGAGTGAAATGTAGCGAGAGATTATTGAACCTCGAACAGTGGTTGTTACCGCGATTTATATGAGAAATATTTACCGATTCATATGAATTTATGCTCTTTGATAGAAACGTGTAATTTTGACTCTAATTCCACGATACAGAGTATATTTTAGGTACTGAAAATTAGAAGAATTTTCCGATTAATAATTTCATCTAGCTTCAACAACAATTCCACGATACATAGTCTGTTTTGGGAACTGAAAATTTGAAGAATTTTCAGATAAATAATTTCATCTAAGTTCACCAACACTACGTATGTACAGTCAGATCAATTGGATTCCTAACCCGCCGCAGAACGTTCTCACAATAAATATAATGAAGAGTCAATATGACGTTCACTACAAATAGGCTCTATGGTGGGTCAGGAATGAGTTGGTTTGGTAAAACTGTCAATAGACCAGCGTATGGATGGGTGATTTTAGGAATAATAAATAAAATCTCAACAAGCCAATCCTCCGTCAACGATGCTCTTGAGATTCAAACTTTTTGGACATGTCTCTAGACGATGTCCTTTGAGCTGCCAAGAACCTAGATCTCAGGTAAATAATTTACGACCTTACTTAACTTAGAGTAAGTGTCTAGGTTTCGTGGAAACCCAAATACTGTCATAGGAGACGTTACACCATTCAAGGAAACACATTATACATTTTGTGTTAGCAACTCATCTGCTATCTGTCATCTGCGGGTCTCTATGCTCGTATGCCTTTTTTATGGTGTAATGAAACCATTTCATAATCATTACATATACACCGTAGGAACGACATGATAATATTATATTATATGCGACAGATTTAAACCACGTATTCTTGATATTACATTAGTAACAATTAAAGTTAATAAAACATAGGACCAATTTTGTCTTTTTTACTTAATGTATTTCCCATTCAAGAATCATCAATTTAAACAGTTCACTTTAGTGTTTAATTTTAAACATTTCCTTAGCTGTAATCTTTTAAAAGAGATCTCCAAACGAAAGTATACCCTCCTAAGGCCCAGCACCAAATTTTGATCGTTTGAATTTGAGGCTTAGTGTCATTCATGTAAAATTCAAACTTATTTTGACATTTAGTCCTATAGGTAGGACCGTGGACCTTAGGAGGAGTAATAATTCATAAGTATACAGGGTGGCCGAAAATTGAGTAGTCAGGTATACGCGTCGCTGTAAAATATTTCCTAAAAGCTTTCAATATTAACCTAGTAGGAGAGAATCTTTCATCGCTTTTCAGGTCATTGCACCCTTTGTTTTACCTACCTACTTCTACGCACCTGCAATCGTTTGACATCGAGATGGAACGCGCTTGACTAAAAGCCGGTGTACAAAAGACTGGGTAATATTTTCAGATTTTCGTATTTTTTTTTCATAAAAATTCCAGGAAAAAACTTTAACACAGGAGTTCCAAGACGCGTATACCCAACCACTGGTTAAAATAAAGTGTAAAGTATGTATGTATGTATGTATGTATGTAACTCTTTATTGTACAAAACAAACATGACAAATTAACTAGCACAGAACAAAACACAAGTACAAAGGCGAACATATCCCTTAAGGGATCTCTTCCTGCTGACCTTCAAGCGATTGACAAAACATGTGAAATTAGTGTAGACACACAAATAAACTGTGTAAAGTGTGTGTAAAGGATATAATTTAGGCGACAGGCTCACAACCTTAGTCGCTTCTTACAATTTCCACGGAAGAACGACACTACACAGAACCAACCAACCAGAAATCAACTAGAAATATTAAATGATTAATTTTGGTATTAAATCGTAAAATGTTGCCATTAATTTGTTTTAAATAATGAATACAGGCGTGACGCTTTGTTGCTTCATAAATCTTAAGTCGTCGTTGCAACTGTTCGCTTGTATTAAAAAAAGAAGAAAATTCACTCAAGTCCTCAATGGATCTATAGAAAGATAAATAATTCATGATACATCATCATTAGTAAGCAACAAGGTTAACTCGACTTCAAGAAATTGTTGTAAACAACTTTTCTATTATAATCATAATTTAACCTTATTTCTTTCTCAGAAGTTTGAGTCTCGCGAAATACGGTTTTTCTCTAAAAATTTCACTTCATCTTTCGTGGACTCATTTGCTTTAAATTTTTCATAATGATTATGTATGTTTACATGGTTGTTTTTTTAATAATATTTCGGAATGGAAGTTTCGTGCAGCGTTATTTTGGATCAAAACCCAGCAATTCTCAAGGTGGAACATTTTTTTTTTTACTTTTCATACAGTTTCTACGTACCATAACATTTATCATAATCACCGTCATCATTCAGTTCGTTGGTTTCGGTTAACTCTAATTTATTTTAGACTCTTCACTTTGAGTCACATTCATTTGAGTCAAAGGGTTGTCACAACAAAATGTGACTAAAACAGAAGTTCACTCAACCCCAACTGTTTTACACCGCTAAATCCCCTTTTTTGTCCCATTCGCATTCATACGCACAATACAGCCATACCTGATGTTACGTCGTCAACTGAATGGCCTGATTCAACGAGCGGTCATCCTTGTATCATTGTGGCTGGTGTAAATTGAATAAAAGGCCGCCTTGGTACCCAAACGATTTAACCACCCACAAGGGAATAAAAGAGTTTCCAAATCTCATCCCAAGGTCCATTTTACATTGTCAGAAACGGCTTTTACGCCTTTTAGTAGAAATAAAGCAGGTGGATGGAACCACTGCTCCCAATAAAGCAGTGGACTCGATTGTCACATCCAGTCCTAATGGAGCAATCATCCGATACTTTGCTACAAACGGGAAGGTTAGAAAAGATGTTCTGTGAATCACAGACATAACTACAGTATTAGGTTTCGATTGCTTCATTGTGAAGTACCCTAACGTTTCTAAGGCTCCTCAATTCAATGGACAAGAGACGGTTTTAATATCACAGTGTCAGTAAGTGAAATTGATTTCCCACGCGCAGTGATGCACAAAATTCTATTGAGTCAAAAGCGATTTGCCAGATACAAAAAGGTCAATTTTAACAAGACCGAAACAAAGTTTCGCAGAAAATCGGACCGAATCTGTTCTGAACGGAAAATCTTTGGAATATTTTAACAGCATACCCATGTTTTTGTATTCCCTTAAATAAGGTTGGAACTTTTTTGATGTTTAAATTAAGCATGCCTTAAAAACTTGGTGTAATGTTACTTAAAATTTATAAACTTTTTCATGGTTGCGGTTTACATAATTTATTTTTATCGTAAAATAGGTATCGACGGCCAAACTGTTGCTTCAACGCAGAAGATATAAAATTTCGAAAATATTTACCGACTAACTAGTCTGGCGTATTATTAACTATAACGGATTTATTTGATTAATCACTAACCGGTCATTCTGACTTTATTACTCTATCTTGTTTATTAAATAGATAACTACAATTATTCATGGTTATTTTAGGTAGAGAGCGATTCACGTATGAAATTAAAATACCTTAATTAACATTTCCAGTGAATAAAGACTAACTTGAAATGTAGCTCCAAATAAACTTAGGTGAACTGCTGAATAAACTTACAAAAATCGAGAACCCACGTGGGAAATTATTATGCTGTTTTAAACTTTCGTGATTCTCACTCATATTTATGTATACGCAGGACTTAATTCGTTGAGAGGTAATTTAAAATAGTGTGATTGAATTTTGAAAAATGCCTACTTTTTGACAAAAACTTTTCTAACTTTTTGGAAAGTTTCCGTAACTTGGACATAATGTACTAACCCTAAATCATGTAGGTATGACAAAAAAGCGAACCTAAAATTTGCAAAGGCTCAAATTCGAAAAAAAAGCGAGAGAATCTTGTTTATCCTTTTTCACGACCTAAAAATTTGGCGCTGTCAGAAACGTGTCGCCAAAACGTGCCAACGCAAAGATGATTTAATTATTACGCCGATGATTGACATTTTAGTCGCTTCCCTTAAACCTAGCCTCTGTATTTGATTTATTATCTTCTGGCTCCTATTTCAAGTACAAATTTTGGACTGGAATATTTAATCTTTTACAGTCGCTCTCAAAACTTGCTTTGCTTTAATTGAAGGATATCAATTTACAAAAGGATTTGGTTTTGTAACAGTACGATTCTAATTACATTTTATCTGATTCGTGCAATTCACAAAGAGCTTCAGTTTTAACGAGTTCAATGTAATCAACTTTTAAGGAATTAATTGAGTAAGCCTTTGAGTTACACAAAAGAACTACAGTGGCAGCGTCATATAGAAATACAGACAATGCTTTAAAGAGTGTCGCTACGTAGATGATTGTCTCTTCTTTTTTTTTGCAAATACAATAAGTAACGTCAAAATGAAAGTAAACAATAATGACAGAAAATCGAGTGGAGGCAATTACATACCCATAATTTTATTGAAAGCAGAAATTAAGTGCAATTAAGATTTTTCCTTCCTTTTATATTTTTTTTTTAACAAAAGGCTCAATCTCAAAGTGTCCTCAATTTTCAATAGTTTATTATAGAGTAGTCATTACGTGTCGTTAGAGTCATTGTCTAAATTGAAAAGTAAATAAAAAAATTCGAATTTCAATTTTCATTTTCGGTTTTAAAATTCCTTCCAAAAGTGAAGGGAACTCATTTTACTGGCCACACTAATAAAAACTCTTGATAAATTACTGTTTATTTAAAAATATTATTCTGTAAACTGATATGAAAACACGGGTCTCAACGCGATATGATTATTTACCTTTATTACTCCGACGTTTCGACACGGGTTGCACCGGCCGTGGTCTCGGAGAACTGTCCGTTGCAGCGAAATGTTAAAACGGAGCCACGGGTAAACAAACATTGAAGTACCCGAAAAAAGTCAATAAAAATGTTGGGGGTATGCTGATGAAACGTCCACTACCCGAAACATCATTATGTTAATTGTCAACAGCACGGCACACAACACTCACAATATCCCCGCACTGATCCGATGATATCCCGTGGTATCAACTTCTGAATCACCGGACCCCAAGTTGACGATAAATTAAAACCGTCTTCTTGCATATTTGCATAATTAAAGTTTTGAATTTTGAAGAGCCAAACTCGATAATCGATCTGGTCTTTGTTAGCTACTTGGCTTCCTGCTACAACACGACTCCAGCTTCGAGCCATTCTAATTTGTCCGCTGTCAGACGTGTCAACTTGGCAACTAGCGTCAATTTGGCCCAAAGGACTTACTCGAAGAGGCTACGTATTGATGAGGCGGACTCCAAAACCGTAGTAGGTATATTACATACATACAATCACGCCTGTGTTCCCAAATGGGGTAGGCTAAGCACACGAAACGTGAAATAGATAAAACCATGGACTATATCACGCTTTGCATCCACTTCTAGCATAGTTTGAGGTTTGCAAAGATGGAAGAGGTATGTATAATAAAGACGGAATAAAAGTATAATGCTCAGTTCACATTATTCCAGTCCAGTGATCCAGCGGGCTAATCCAGTCCAGTGCTGGACTGGAGCATAGCGTTCACATTATTCCAGTCTTTTAAGAGTAGCTGGATTGGTGACAATGGTTTCTAAAAAGAAACTCAAAAATTAATTCAATCCAGTACTGAAATGCAACTGGAATGGCTGTTCATACTATTCCAGTTATGCTGGATTGGGTGAGCTGGAATGAAAAGTTGACGGTCTCTCCAGTCACTGGACTGGAATGCTCACTGGAATGGGTACATTCCAGTGTATTCCAGTGTCGGTTCACATTATTCCAGTAGCATTCCAGCACTGGATTGGATTGCTGGACTGGAATGCTACTGGAATAATGTGAACTGGGCATAATACGGGTTCAATATTGGCCGTGACGTGTCGTGCTTAGAATATGACCTGTTCATTTTCTTCCATGGATGTCGTTAGATGCAAGTAATAGGTTAAGGTATACTTGGACACTGTCATTGTTAATGTTACGGTTACACCTCAATGTTACGGTCTAAGTTCTAAAAATGGCTGCGAAATGTGGAATAGCTATATTTTTGCTCTGTAACATTTAGGCGACTCTGCCTACCCCATTTGGAAATACAGTCGCGATGTGTGTATGTAAAGTTAATAAACAAAACGTGTACATTATAGAAAACATAAATTTTGTAGATCCGCTTATCAAAATTCTTTGCACTAACACATCGAATAAAAATGCACTGTGATGTGTTGCAGTGAGTATAAAGTCTTCACTCACTTGCTCACTATACCAGTAGCTCGTCCAAGATTGGCGAACCAATAATACACACAATTATTTTCTTTATTAGCACATCTATACTAAATAATAACGGTTGGTGATGCGTTTATAAAATAAAACTCTGGTCCAGCTTACCGCGACAGAAGCATCGCTTCTCGTTTAAAATCTGCATAAATATTCAACGCTGGGGACAAAAGTCAACCCCCACGGACCAAGTTAGCGGTTCTGCCGGTACATAAACCCAACAGTAATAAAGGCAAAGATATAAAAGCACAAAGAACAAGCACCTGAGGGCAGGAGTGTGTGTCACAGCCAATTACGCTTGCCGCCATAAAAACACTTGGCGAGAAAAACTTCGGCCATAAACACTGCATGCTGAATTAGTTGAAATGAAACTTCATGCCCAGGGCAATAAAGCTGCAAATGCAAGGGAATAACAGGGTAAACCAGGATAAAAATCGGCTATGAGTTGAGTGTTTTTGATACAAACGATTGCAGTTGAATGTGTTTTTGCATGAGTCCGCATACTGTAATTTGGTGTATCATCTCATCTAGCCATCTATTTCGCTGCCTCCTTTACATCCATACTTCCATACTAATTATTATAAATGGGAAACTGTGTTTGTTTGTTTGTTTGTCCGTCTTTCACGGGTAAACGGGGCGACGGATTAACGTGATTTTTTGGGAGGAGATAGTTAGAAGGACGGAGCGTGACATAGGCTACCTTTTGTCTCTTCATAACCCCCCCACTTCCCTAAAATACTTCTTAACGCGAGCGGAGCCGCGGGCAAAAGCTAGTGATGACAAAAGAAATCTGAATAATAAGAAACAAACCCGACTATTCACCGTGGGAACAAGATTCAAGACAGATTTATTTTATATCATATCATATCATTGGACAATTTTTACACCAATCACCTAGTCCCAAAGTAGGCAATTTAATGCCTGTGTTATGGGTACTAGACAACGGATAAACTTACTTATATATAGATAAACGTCCAAGACCCGAAAGCAAACATTCGTATTCATCATACAAACATCTGCCCCGACCGGGGATCGAACCCGGGACCTCAAGCTTCACAGTCAGGTTCTCTAACCGCTGGGCTATCCGGCCGTCGAAAACAAAGTTTAAAACAAGTATTCTTGCTGTTATTAATAGCAATTAACTTCAAAAAACATAAGTCTGATTTTGCCTTTTTCCCGTTTCAAAACATCCAATGAAATCAACTAAAGAGATCAATTATAAACGGTTCCTTAGCCCTTCAATGTTGAAATTGAAATTAAATAAGAACGACGTACTCGTATATCTCAAAATGTAAGCATTTTACAACTATGTGGTACACGACTTTTTTTACAATTAGGAAGTAGAATCGACAGCTAAAGTTTATCGTGTAACTCATTCCTACGGTGTAGATTACAACTTTGTAAAACTCGTATTTTTGTTATAAACTCCAATACTTCAGAACTTTCCAAAGACGCTGAAACATGGCAGAACAACACTCTTATATTCTTTGGCTAAGTAGTCTATTTCAAAATAACAATGCTGCCTTAGACACACTTATACAATACATAGCGGTCGAAGGATACACGGCTCGCGTTACAAACATTATCAAACAAACAGAACAAACAAACTTGCCTGTATTGCCAAATAGAGTAGGCAAGTCATACGAAACGTTACATACTCGTAAACAAATTAATATCTTTTCCACGTTTCGTGAACTTATAGCAAATTTTTAGGTTCTCTTTTATTCCGTAAATTAATTATGTAATTCAACTTAAAAAAAAATACAAACTACCTATCATTTCGTCACTATCATAACTTTTATATCTTAAAAACTTTTCACATGGACTAATTTAGCCCAGCTAAGAACCGCAGCTAGGAAACTGGTTATAAAACGAGAGCGCGTTATCATAATAGAATCGATTATTTTCTTTGAAAGCTATTGTGTCTTACACACAGACAAAATACGTCTAACTTATAACACCGTTCTTTTAATGACTGCGGGACATATACATAAATGTCGAGTTGGTCTGGATTTAACGTAAGTTATCCGTTTAATTTCATTATGCATATAAGTAAAGTTAAGGTAACCTAAGACAATTCGTATCGTTACACCCTCCAGCCAATTCCCAATTAAATACATACATACATACATACATATTCTCACGCCTGCATTCCCAAGAGGGGTAGGCAGAGCACATAAATTCAAAAATCCAGTGCACCCAACTAAATATTATCTAATTTAGCCAAATTTTCTACAACTACAAAATTCTGCTAGAGGCACGTTACGATTACGCTGGCTATACGTCACATCAGGACCTGGGGTGACAGTTTATATCTGAAACTATCACTGGAACAAATATCTGCGTATTTCTCGAATATAGTAACCTTGATACTTATATGAAATGACGAGGAATAGTTTTGTACACTCTGCGAACCCTGTTTGAAAATATAGGTATGACACTATTGTATTGTATAGATAGTATCTATTGCGTATAAAACAGTTTTATAAATCAAGTAACAGGATAACAGCTTTATTATTACGACGAACTGATTTCCGAAGAAATCTCTGCTAGTTAACCGTTGGGTGTCTCACAGGATGTTTGAAGCAAAAAAGAAAGCGGTAATACGTGTATATACATATAATATAACTAGTTTTTGTCCATGGTTTCGCTCGCATTAACAATTAGATATTATTATTAATTATTTAGGTATAGTTTTTGCGGCTTTTAGTTTTTACGTTTTTTAGTTTTTACGTCGTAGTGGCTTTCTACATGCAGAGTCTCAGCCCAATCGGCTTAAAATTGCCAAAGTTTCATACGAATTTTCACCCCCTATTGTATATGCCGGGGGTAGAATTAGTTAAAATCCTTCCTTAGCGGATGTCTACGTCATAACATCTACCTGCATGCCAAATTTCAGTCCGATCCGTCCAGTGGTTTGGGCTACGCGTTGATAGATATATCACTATGTCAGTCAGTCACATATTTAAATTGTTGCCAATATAATGTGAGATATAAAACGTATAAAACTTAGTTAAATGTGGAAAAAGTATACTGACAGTTTGCTAGTCTGTCGAAAGCATAGCTAAATCTGTTTCTGTTGTTATTTTAATTTACTTTCATATTTAACGATAGAGACAGAAACATCTTCTACATTGAACATTGAACATCTTCTACTGAAATGTTAACCTTTTACAATGAATTTCGTCTCTAAAAGGTCACCCACCTTGCTTCTAAGAAAGTTTCGACTTAACAAAGCTCAATCCAAGTTTATTTGAAACTATTCCGTCGATTCCAGTTGAATTGATTTCGGGGCGTTGAAAGTGTACCTGCCAAGAACGTAAGTTTGTATTTTGGATGGTTAGGTAAACCTTCTTGTTTATTTAATAGGAACGTATATAAACACCCTAATTCTCTTGATTGATTTTTCATCAGCAAATCTCTGTTCAGTTTTTATTAATTTTTGTGTCTGGATTTGAAGCAATCAATTTTAAGCAGCATTAATTACCTAGAAAAGTAGTTTTTTCTACATGAGAGGGAAAAAAGAGCTTGCAAGTTACATTAAAAAAAACGGGCAAGTGCGAGTCGGACTTGCGACGAAGGGTTCCGTACCAAAAACCGCAAAAAAGCACGATTTTTATGGGAGTCCCCCTTAATTATTATTATTATTTTGATTTTAGCATTTGTTGTTATAGCGGCAACAGAAAAATATATATGTGAAAATTTTAACTCTCTAGCTGTCACGGTTCGTGACATACAGCCTGGTGACAGACGGACAGATTGACAGACAGACAGACAGACGGACCGAGAGATAGACAGCGAAGTCTCAGTAATAGGGTCCCGTATTCACCCTTTGGGTACATAACCCTAAAAAAGACAATAATCATCACTGAAGATGGTTTTAGTAACAGTTCGATCAGCATAACATTTTCTACCGAAAATAAGTTTTTTTTTTACAAGCAATTCTTTGTTCGGTTCCCACCTAACTTTTATTTGAGCTGAGCGTTGATGAATCAGACTTTGTGGTACGAGTTTTTAAACAAAGTGAATCCAGGTATTGAAAGTTCATTCCACCCTTTTGGCAAACTTACTTTTTGGGCGCAAATTCGTTGACGCCAAATTTCATGCAATCAGACTAGCGAGCCTATTATTACATATTATTACAGAATTACGACATCACACATCACATATGCTTTAGGTGACAGACTAACAACCTGCAACTATTATACCTCTTCCATCTGATTTAAAACCTAAAATTATGCTGGATGTGGCAATGAAACAGAGAAATAGCCTCATAATTTTGTCTATGTATTTTGTACTCTACCGTAGAGTACAAAATACATAGACAAAATTAGAGTAGAGTCTCTACGTACCTCTCGTGGTAGCCCAGTGGTTCGACCTGTGGCCTCTCAAGCAGAGGGTCGTGGGTTCAAACCCCGGGCTCGCACCTCTGAATTTTTCGAAATTTATGTGCGATATCGAACTTGATATTTACCACGAGCTATTCGGTGCAGGAAGACATCGTGAGGAAACCTGCACACAGCGACGAAGCAATTCAATGTTGTGTGTGAAGTTCCCAATCCGCACTGGGCTCGCGTGAGAACTATAGCCCAAGCCCCTGTCATACTGAGAGGAGGCCTGTGCTCTGCAGTGGGACGTATATAGGCTGGATGATGATGATGATGACGTACCTCACTTGGCAACACACACAAAATTATACATACATACATACATATTCTCACGCCTGTATTCCTTTGAGGGGTAGGCAGAGCACATGAATTCAAAAATTAAACGTACATACCTACATACATACATATCGTCACGCCTCTTTCCCACAGGGGTAGGCAGAGACTAAACGTATACCTATTTTAAATTTAAACTCGCGAATGTTAATCTGGTAATACCATTACAGCCATTCAAATAAGAGTTGTTTAGCAAATTACCGCGATAGGTAGATTCCTTAAGACAGACCATAAACGGAGTAATTCGGTTTAACGACCTAAGTTAGCAAGCATTTTAATGAAGTTAAAACAAATATAACTCGAAATGCATGAGGAATAAGCGTTTATTCTAATCAAAATCATTTTTAGACTGTACTTTACTAATAAAGCAATATAAAATAATGGTTACAGAACTGTTACTTTCAGTGACATTGAATAAACAAGTAGGGTTGCTAAAATACCTGTTTCATCATTAAAAAAATCTTCTAATAGTGGCTATGAAACTTGTAGCGCTGCCTATTCTATTGGGAAATACAAGCGTCATGTTATGTAAGCTAAAACCATTTTTAATTTCGTAAATTCATTTCATTAGTTTCATTTATATAAAATTTGTTGCTTATCTACAGGAAATACTCAAAATAAAATCCATAGTAAGTAAACAAAGTAACGAAAATTATTCTTTGAAGTTAAGAATATCTTTTCTAAAAAAATTATCGCCGAAAGCCTAAAAGCGACAAGGTACATTAATGATCCTTTATAATGACGTTGATTGTACGCAGCGGTTGTAACGTGGATAGCTTTTTTATTATTAGTAAAAATATTAATCCTTTCTGCGCGTAGTTCTATTTAAAAATAAGCGGGACTTAATCACGCTTTGTTTTAATTATCTCTAGATGTTTCGCCCACGTTACAGACTGAAGCAGGGCATCACCAATTTTTCTCTACGGCTCAGAATTGTGGAGAATCCGCTCAACCCAATGCAAAAAAAGGTTTTTTAAATGTGGTATTGGAAACAGATGCTACGTATCCGATGGATAGGCAAGAGAATGAACGTCTTTATTCTTCAGCAGCTTGGAATCTGGATAAGGCTATCTACCACTTGCTACCAAAGGATTCTTGGGTATTTTAGACATATATTATTATAATACCGCCGTGAACCTGACAACTTCGAATAACTTCTGGTTGTTGGGAAAATAGGCGGCAAAGGGCGACGTGGCAAGTCTCCTACCCGATGTCAGATCAGGTGCTCTCACAGGCGTCACAGTGACGACTACTATGAAGAAGGGAGAAGACAGGAGTGAAAGCAATTGGTGACAGAGATCATCAGAGAATTTCAAAATGGGCACGACTTCAGCAATGAAGTCAATGACTAGGAAGAGTTTACTTACTAGTCTCATTAACCATTGACGATAACAAGTTACAGAGAAACAAGGTGAATTATAAAACTTGTTCAATAAGCTCCAGCCCGTCTTCATCAGTTGTCCATTCCGCAAATGAAATAAAACAAACCCAATATAAGCTCAAATAGGGATCCGTATAATTTTCTCCGCAAGAAACAGTAATTACTTAGATCCGGTAATGAAGATGAAGCACCCACGTCTCAGGTTAACTGCGGACATGAAATCGAGCCCGTTAAACGTAGTGTACGTTGGCACAGCTCGGACATCTGTCGTGCAAGCGTCTTGCGGTGAATCTTTGAAATGCTTGTGCAGTTTATCGTTGGTTTTAACGGGTTTTAAGAAGGATTTTTCAGTGGATGTTGTAAGAGGCAAATAGGGAATAGGTAAAGGTATGCTTTAGACTAGCTCAGTCACTGTTACTGTCACTTTTATACCGCTTTCATCTGTTTTTAAACCTAAGAGTATGCTAGAAGTGGATACGGGAAGTGAACTAGGCTTTATCTGTTACATTTCGTATGTTGTAACTACTTCATACGGAACGCAGGCGTGATTGTATGGTATTGCAAGAACTAGAACATTGTCTTGGATGTAAGTGTAAATGTAAATAAAATAATCGTCTTTCGTACTTCATGAGCTTGAATTGTTTGTTGGTGCAGTTAAAATCTAACTACAAAGTGCTTTTATTGCACTTCAGTGCTCCAATGATGGATTACGAAACAATGTTACTGAGAACATAGTTTGCAGAATGGCCAAGCTAACGACAGCGAGGTCTTTACATTGTTTATGGAATACATCACGCAATTGGGAAGAATCTTTGCCCGAATTACTTGGTGAATTTTATTGTTTTATAAGACTTCTCAAAACGAGATTGATGTTTCGATAAAGTTTGGAAAATAAGCTAAGAATAAAATGATGATAGTCGCTAGTCGGTAGTAAATATGGTAACCACCCACATGAAAAAGTCGAAGAAAAATATTTTTATGTGTAGTTATGTTCTACGACCTCTCACGACCTCCCCAATCTTTTTCATTCTGGATTCTGTCTGGAGGATAGCACTGTCACGGCTCTCCTCAGGGTCACTAATGACATTCGTCTTAATATTGAAACAGAAACTAACTCTTCTTGTTTCACTGGACAATGCAATGTCTTCAATGCAGTTAACTTTGATATCTTTTGGGTTCAGAAATTTATTTCTGGATTTGTTGTACAGATTGTTTTTATAATTTTCACTTACATAAGTTCAGTACTTAGTATTACCTAATTAAGTTAGTTAAAACAAACTTGTAAATTTATTTCAGTCTCCGTAACAACCGATTTATGTACAACCAGTTATAACGCCCGTTTTATTCCTTTCTATTTCAATGTTCTAGTTAAATTGCCTTTTGTTTTTCTTTGTTGCTACATTTCTACTTAAAACTAGTGTTTTCCCAGACCCCCAGTGCCCTAAGCAAGCACCACACGGTGGTGTCACGCTACATTATGTATAACGTATACCCCAGTCATTTATCACCAGAGGGATCCAACATATTGCACATAGATTGTGTTACTAATAGTTTTCTCTGGTAATTTCAAATGCACGGTGTAGCTATAGAGCATTATCTGAGGGCACACAATCTTGGCCAATTTCTATTTGATCATAAAAGTACTGCAGTGACATAGGCGTCTGGTCTTCTGTTTAACCAGCGTCTACATGCGTCAAGATTCAAATGACTTTATGTACAACTACACAGTCTTAAAATTCCAAATTCATTCCTAAGCAATTCTTCTAATCTTACTTTTTTAGTACTCGTGCATGTCGTAACGTTCGTGACACGGGCATTACGGAGCAATTTTGTTTACAGCCCACATAAAGGAATGTCTTTTTATCACAGCTCCACCTAACTATACGTATTATTCGCAACGTGATACAGTGGTGAAAATCCTGGACGGAAACGCTGCGGTATTTAATTTTTTTTGAAATATTTTTACAGTGCTTGGCATTTAGCTTGGCTAATATTGACAGATGCGCAATGCGGTGCAAACGCCAAACAACGAACTAATACGCGATCCGGGCGCATTCCCGCGTCTCGATTTGCCATCAAAGAGACCTAAAAACGACTTCTGTGGACTTTTAAATTTGAGCCAAGTTGATTGCCGAGCACTGTTACAGTGTTTTGTAATAGCGCACAATGAACATTACTCTAATAAAGTTCGTACTATCAAATCCTCAGAGTAAAGATTGCGTGTAAAGTTATCCAGAATTTTGAGACATGAACTTGCATCAAAACAGAAACAGCGGAAGAACAAAAAAAAATATTTTTTTTACAATCAAACATATTACTGAAATGCGTCAAACATTAATTACGGTAAGCAATAATAATATGTGCTCTGCCTACCCCTCTTGGGAATACAGGCGTGAGAATATGTATGTATGTAATAATAATATGAGACATTAATAATTTCTTCCAATTTCATCATCAGGATTCTGTCAAATCTGATTTTTGGTGATACAACAGAGACATGATAATTAATAATAAAATAATATCAGTTAAAAAAATACTGTATTACAGAAATGCTGTACAACTCCATCGTTTAAACTTGTATCCAAATTTTTTTAGTTGAAAGAATAAAAAAATAAATAAACGATCGGATGTAGACACTCAAACCGCTCCTTATGTTTCCACACCTAATGGCACAACAGTAAAACCACGTGTACGTGTGATGCAAAATCCCCACAATTCAGTGGAATTGTATCCTGTTATTTTAAAACTGGAAACTGGTGATGAATTTTAATTGTTTGTAGAATAAACAAATACAAAAATTTAAAACAATTGAACGTGTTAAAAAAAATCGCAGAAAGCTTTACAGTGTTTTATGGACATACGATATAGTAGGTAATAATACCGGTAACGTTGAAAAAAAAACTTGAAACTCAGTAAAATGTTTCATAATAATAGATGAGCTTCTATCTATACAAGTAACATTTTAACAGCAATGTGTCGCCAAGTACTACGGGCTTTTTTTAATTCATACATACATACATACAATCACCCCTATGATCCCAAACGGGGTAGGCAGAACATACGAAACATGACATGGATAAAACCATGATCTTGACTATTTCAGGCTTCGCAGCCACATCTAGCATTAGATTTGATAACAGATGGAACAGGTATAATAGTGTCAGGTTGCTAGCCTGTAAAACATTACCTAAACCTATTTTCATTAGTCGCCTCTTACGACATCCACGGAAGATTTTTTTTAATGAATCTTGATATTATACTCAACTGATCACGATTTCCCATCGACATTTTACAAATGGATTACAGAGGCGATGCTAATCTGGAGGATTGGAGTAACGCGCCTTATGTATTGACATAAGGTACACGTATTGGTGTTTCTACCTTCCGCGTTGGAACACAACCGAGTTCGAGTGCTGCTTTGTGGCAGGATTAGCGTAAGATGGTAGTAGTAATACGGACGGACCCTGCACGAGGCCATACTGCATTTTTTTTAATGGTCTTGTTCTTCTTCAGTGTGAGAGAAAGACATTCTTTTAAGCGGCTTCCAAATGTGAAATAGCTATTATGGCTACGCTGTGTAACGTTTCATGTGTTCTACTTTCCCCAATTGGGAATGCTTGCGTGTTGTCTATGTACTAAGTAGGTACTTACTTAAAAATTAACGCTCAATCGCCAGCCATAGGTAAATAGGCAGGTTGTTCAGATCAATCAATTATTTTTTTTAACACATACATATACATGTAGGGCTCGGGTCTCTATTTACATACAAAATACTTGCTTTTACACCATTGTTTATTAATTTTTCCAGTACACAAAATAAATCTACATCCAAACACAAATTCTTTTTTCCGACATCTGTCTTTCAGTCCCTTGTTTTTTCCCCGTCACCTGGTTTTTTTCGTTTTTCTCTAAATCACTACCTTTTTGCTCCCACATACATACATATTCTCACGCCTGTATTCCCAAGAGGGGTAGACAGAGCACGTGAATTCAAAAATCCAGTGCCACGTTTAGCAAATTCAGGGTAACCAGATGGTTAAACGTGATATCGCAGTGACAGGTTGCAAGCCCATCGCCCACAATACACTGACCCTTTCCCAGAGTCGACTCTTACGACACCCACGGAAAGAAAGGGGAGGTGCTATTCTAACCCGGCACCACACGGGACAAGTAATTACTCATAAACAATAATTACTCATATACAATATTGAACATCCCAGACTAGAGAATAAAAAATGTCCATAACATAAAAATATCTGACCGGGAATCGAACCTGCCCTCAAACTTTATAATCGTCTTTTAACCACCTACCCACCTAAAATATCGACTCGTAGATATTCTTCTATCACCAACGCAATCGTCAAGTCTACCGTGGCGTGCGTACCGAAAACAAATCAAATTAACTTTCATTTCCCAAATTGGAATTCCACTCTATGGCCTGTGTCCCTTCCTGTTTACAGTTCCAATAAAAGACGGCTGTAGTTTATTACTCTGTGGGCCTGACGGAATGGGCCGGTTTAGTTTAAGGTGATTGCTTCATTTCAAGTTCTTTATCGACGCCGATTTCCAATAGGGTCAGGTGGTTGAGCGATTTTTTCAATGCACGAAGTGTTCGGGACGAGCATTCAGCATGAATTTGAGATGTTCTTGTTTGGTAGTTTTTTTTTGTAACATCATTAGCGAGTTTAGCCGATACACTGTTTTCATTTTTAGTTGTACTAATGTAGTTTGATGTAAGCAACGCTCCTTAACGATGGCGCGGCGGTAGAAGACTATCTTTCTCAGATGCAACATCTTCCGTCTTTTTCTGGCATAGGCAATGGGGTTGTGCAGGAAAGGGATAGGTGAAAGGCGTAACATCTTCCGTCTCTTTCTTGCATAGGGGATGAGATTGTGCGGGAAAAGGATAGGTGAAAGGTAAACGGAAGCGCGAAATTATGACTTTTTAATTTAATTACTTAACGTACTACAACCCGGCAACGCGCACTAGATGAAAATACTAATAAAGTGTTTTTGAATTATCTACTGGCGTTAACAGTAGTGTATGTTAGATCGGCTTTTAATCAAAAGCAAAACTTATGCTCGTGTAACTGTTGTTGAACTGGCCATTGTATACACAAGCTACATAAAAGTTTAAGCGCTTACTTCTAAGTTCATGCCTAAAAATTATGCCTTGTGCGTTTACGGTCGCACCAAAGACTCACGTCACCAAAGACCTTGTTGCCGAGCAATATATTGTTATCTATTTTTGTGCCCAAGCGCATGGCACAAGACGGTTGGAGCCTGCAAAACCTCGGTTTGTCTACCTCATTGCCACACAATTTTGAAGTTTGCAACTGGGTTTTTGAACGCAGAAGTGTGATCATAAGTATTATAATAATTGTAGACATACAATTTGATCATTAACTTCTGCGTTGTTGTTTTATGTCTCTTTTATTTAAATTTAAGTAGGTAAATGTGTAACCATTTTTGTTCTGATGGTGTAAGAATCAACAATTCCTAATCATTATTGACCTATCTTGTCTGCTGTTTATAAAATTAATTATTGATAAGGAATGGTCCTTGTGTGCTCTCGGATTTGAAATGACGCTAAAATACTTTTAATATCTTTTTCATCAAGATTTAAACCGAAAACTATGCTAATCGTTGTCACACAACGAGAAATGGTCATGATTTTTATTGTGTTTGTATTATGTATGATTAGGTGTAGCAAAAATATTCACAATTGCGATTTGCACGTTGTTTTCTTAGTAATGTGCCCTACTTCAATCCCGCTCTAAAATCAGGAATTCATCGAGACTTTAAATTTTAATGCGCATGCATCATTCAAGATGCTCTTAACGATAGAACATTTAAACAACTTCCGTATTCAAATGAACCCATTAACCGTTAACAAATTCCCATATTAAATCAGTGCTATTTTTCAGCGCGCCACCAGAATGGGCTACACTGGAGCAAAATCCGTTTTATTGCTATCTCTTCTACATGGCTTCCTCTTCCTCATTGGTACGTATGTGTGACGTTGGCATTACCCTGAATAATCATGAATTATGAGTGTTATCGGTGTGTTGAACCGTTGCGATGGGTCTACGGGCTGGGGTGATACAATCACAGCCGTTTGTCTTTTGTTTTTGGGTTACGTCGCTTCTGGCACTTCACTTATTACATTCGTTCGTTGAACCAAACGAGAGTTTTTAGTCGCGTCCGTGTAAAACTACCGTGAGACTCACTCTTGGTGAAATAAAATGGATATAAGACCCTTGTATCGATATTAGATCGACATGTTTCGTTCCAATATGTGAACTTTTATCGGGAGCAACGCGCTACGGCGACTGCAGTAAGACTGTAAGACTGACACTGCGCGAGCTTGATGCAACTCTCCTTTCCACTAAGACCATTACTCACTTTCTTGTATGTAAAATTATTATACTCTACTCGCGATTAAATTCTTGTTTGGTTGAACCGACCCCTTGCACAAACTATCAGCTGTTCTCCAAACTAGTTTTGCAGTTTTAATAGAGACTTTCGAAGTTAGAAATAAGTTTTCTATGTCCTTTTAATTTAAACTTATCTTTGTAGCCAATTATTTACCATAAATATAATATGAAAGATACTACTAGTAGTATTAAAAACGTTTGCTGAAATATACCTAGTTTATTAAAATAGTTCGACCTTCGCATGCTTTCAAAATTGACTGTAGGTGGTAGAAGTAATTTGTTTCAAAAGCTGTATACAATTAGTGTATTAACGTAATGACTAGATCGCGTTCTGCCTGATTAATCAGTAATTAAGCTATCCCGCCCATAATTAGAACTAACTAGTATTTCATGCATACATAAATAATTATACATGTCATGGATAATGGGTAGGTATATAACAGTAATATACAATATTGTAAAGTTGTAAAACTTTTCCTGATAGATAAACATTACCTAAGTACAAAAAACACACGCACGCATCTTATTCAAAATTTTCTACAGGGAAAGGATAAACAGCCTTTTGTTTTTGTGCGGTAATGTGTAGATTAGGTATATATAGTGGTTGGCACCGCATTAACCAACAACTAACAAGGTTGCTAGGAGTGAAGGAGTATAATTGAAAACGAGTTATTCAGACGATGGTGTATTAACGACTAAACTTAAAACTATATTTCTTATGAGGCGGGCGCAGCCGCCACTAACTATCCTATTACATTCCGGCAAATACGATGTGTACCTACAGTTTTTGTTTTGTTTAGATAAACAGTTTTTTGTTTTGTTTTGTTTATATTTTGTTATTAAAGAAACATAATTATTTAATAAATCGGCTGTTAGCTACTAGATCAACAGCCAGCTTGTGTCCCCTCCTTGCTTTTAATCCTTTCCCTGTCTTAAAAAATCTAAGTCACCACAAAAACAAAAGAGTTTGTGTTCCGTAAAACATTACGTATTACGACGTACCTAGTTTAAACTTCGATAACTTTAACCTACTTAAGCCTTCGATCGCGGAATCACGACGCGATCGCGCCCAATCGAACGAGCCGAACGCGCAGCCAAACATCAAAAGGCAAAATATTTGTAACATGAAACGAAAATCCTAAACGTAAAAGTACATTATTAACTGTTAACCCGGGCAATAAAGGCGTTCTTTCTTGCTCCGTTGCCAAATAAATGTACGTTAACAATTCGCCTCAACGGAATGACGTTCACTCTCGTAAATCATAAATACTGGATTCTTTGTGTCGCTCTTGTTATGTATATATTTGTTCGTGCTCGGTCGGCTGGCTCTGAATGAGTGGGGTGAAACAGGCTCTATCATAAGACGAGATGTGGACTAGGGGAGTAGCTCGCGTATCTTTTGTCTCCTCAAAGACCGCATTCAAAGAGAACCATTAATGTTTAAAAGAGACGGGTTTAGTTCTAAGTCATTATACTCGGTGCTTTGCAGTTTTTAAACGAATGACGTCACAGTGCAACTAAGTGTGCTTTATGACTCGTAAGCTTTCAGCACAGCGTTGAAAATGTTGTTTTGCTGCGTATTTGTTTTGTTGCTGCAGATTTTTCGGTCGCAATTTATTGGCACGTTTAAAAGTCGTCAATCCCGTTGTTATTCAATTTGAAACTATTTTATTGCGAAATCGTTTCGCGGGTCAAACATTCATTAAAATGTCTACCCAAAATTACCCCTCTCGGAAAGAGGAATGACTGTACCTATGTACCTATGTATGAAAAATAATAGTTACTGTCTTAATTTTTTGTGCGTACAAAACATTAGTATTAGCTATTACAACCAAAAGAGTGTTATTGGGCGTATTATTGAAACTCGGATGTCTGTAATTCTGTCTTATATACATTATAAAAAAAACATGTCGCAAAAAATCAGCCAAAGTAGAGAATAATGGCGCTTTTTAATTTATGAAAATAACTGAACTTATTTAATATGCCACTTTTTACTGATAATATTATTGGTATGCGGTAGCTGTGGAAGAGGAAGGGCAATGCATTTAGTTGCTACACTTACCTATCACGTTTCCTGTGCATGAATCACATATGATACTTAACTCGTATGACACGCGAGTGCACTGCCTTTTGTTACTATACCTACGAGCTAATGAAAATTTGCTCGTGTGATCTAGATCATGTTTATTTGCTTGCACTTAATGTTAAAATTAGTAGACAATATTGCGTATGGGGGTACCTGGGCACATTATCAGGGCGGCCACATATGTTCGGAATTCCGTTTCGGAATATCGAATCCGAATTTCGAACGCAGTCAATCCATATTTATCATAAATCTATGGACCAGCCACATAGACGGAACTTCCGTCTGTATGTGACTCATTTATAGATGGGTATGGATTTAATGCGTTCGATATTCCGATTCGATATTCCGAAACCGAATTCCGAATGTATGTGGCCGCCCTTATTGAATAAACTAGTCCAACCCTCGTCATATTATTATTAAATTTATAAAATAAAAAAAATGTACGTCGGTTTTTTTTTATTGCCAGCTTCACATACAACGTACTAAATTATTCCATCCAACCAACAGCTGGATCTGGGACCGACGCGCCAACAGACAGCACTACAGTGGACATCTCTTCGCGACGCTTCAGGGCCGAATTCCTCCAGGAGTGGCAGGGGTCTGCTGATGCCCCGTACTTCGACCCAAGCACGCCGAGGAACATCACGGGCCTCGTCGGACACCCCGTGAGGTTGCTCTGCCGAGTCAAGAATCTCAAGAATAGGACGGTGAGTGATTTTATTACTAAAGCCAGCATTACACCTGTAAGTTTTACTTATGCTAGGTTTACACGGGTGTAGTAGCTAATGCTCAGTACTAGTCACTTACACTTGTCATAGGTTTGTATGTTGTCTAAGTGCTTAGTATTAGTGGAACTGCGAGTGCAAGTAATTAGAAGCCGTTCCTATTTACTAAGCGACAAGCACCTACCCCAGGTAAAAATCTACTAATACTTCTCACTTGTCGAGTGGTGTAAATATTTAATGATAATTGCAATTCGATTACTGATTAGTGGATTACCTAGTCAAAGCTGCCAAAGTGTTTTGTTACTAATACCATTCTCTAACACCACTGTGTAGACGGTTGCATGCCACTTGTCACTGTACATACAATAAGTCCCTAACCACCTACACTAATGACAAGTACTAAGCCCGTGTAAACCTAGCATTACGTAAGTAGCGACGCAGCTATCTGCTAAAGAGAGGAAGGAGTATTGCTATCTCACTCTAGCATATAGCTGTGTCCCTACTTACGTAAGTAAAGCTTACAAGTGTAAGGCTGGCCTTAATTTACCTTGTAACTGTAGCGACCCTAGCGCCACCTATGTTCCAGTAGTAGAATTTATTCCACAAACGTCGTCAACTGTCAAAGAGTTCTACTGCGCGATAATGACGTTTCGATGATCGGTTGCATAAATACAAAATTTTCCGTCCGTGGACTTCGGTCCTCAGGCATAACATCTGCCTGGAGAGAGATCTTCTTATTGGAGACTTTCCCACGTAACTAACGAAAGAAGATAATTATATGAGTCCACTAATATGGTTCGTATTGTGTAATGTGGGTTAAGTTTCATGTGACTTAACCTCCAACTGACGATTTACCCTGTAACTAATAAACTTTAATATAGTAAAGTTACTAAGCTACTAATGATACCTAAGCGCATTTAAATAATTGAACTCACCATAATACATAGATTTAAACCAATAATACGTGTCATAAGATCATAATATTAACTCTTTCTGAAAAAACTAACTTTACTGAAATTATAATATCGACGGTGAAGTACCAAGACCTCCTAACTAACATTTTGGCGAATTTGAGATTTTTATTTTGTCACGCTTGAAATTTGATTTGGCATCATTGCTGAAGACACTGGTTTAATACTCTTGTTATTTAGCCGCATAATAATAAATGACAATACCTACTAAGTCACGGCACCGTATTATTGCCGTATTATGAGACGTTTTTTTCATCTCCTTTAAAGTTAGGTTTTCGTAGTTAGGAGTTCTTGGTACTTCACAGTCGATATAAGCAAAATATACTGTCTATCTATAGGTGTATGTTACTTCTTCACAATTCAACTTCTGAACACGGTCTAAAGATAGTTTGAATCCCTTCGAGGCACAGGCTTCTTTTTACCTCTAAAAAGGCATTGTTCCTACGAGATATCTACAAGCAAATTCAACTCAGACAGAGTACCAGTAAACAGTTAGTACCTTATCAGGAGTTGTTACCATCTGTCAAGTCATAGAAAACTTAATACAAGCTCCCTAACCTCCAAATTATGTCGTCTCCAATCAAAGTTACTGACGCATTTTGACTTGCGCCAGCTAAACCATTTGGTATTCGAAATACGATCCTTGCAGTCTAGATCAGCATTTCCCAAACTACAGGTCGCTATTCACTGGTGGCTTCGAAGTAAACAATTGACAGTCGTAGAGGCTCGCTCAGATACTGTTTATACAGTAGATTTCTGTACTATACATATTGTTGAATTTTAATTACACTTCTTTATTTCTTCTGTGGTCGTAGAGGCGACTAAAGAAGTTGAGGTATATTTTAGGCGACAAGCTAGCAACCTGTCACTGTAATGTACTGTACCTATGAACTTAAAACCTAAAAAAATATGCTAGAAATGGCCACAAAACGTGAAATAGCCATGGTTTTGTCTATGTTGTGTTTCGTATGTATGTATTTATGTTGAAAATTTTACGGATAACTCACGTTTATTAAATCGAGTTTAGCTAAACGTGAGTTATTTGCAAAATTTTCAACATGAGTGAGTCTCACGGTAGTTTCATGTTCAATGTATGTATTTATGTTTTAAAGCGGCAAAGAGATAAGAGGGCCCCAAATTTAGCAGATTTCTTTAGTCGGCGCCCAAAAAATTTTGGTAAGCGCTGGTCTAGACAGAATATCTTGTTGTTCTCCTTGCGGTTCAGTTATCCTTAATACTCAATTGCACACCGCATCAGAGAAGACTATTAAGGGTTTTGAAATTGAAGTACCCGGTGATACAAAGCGACACAATCTTCGAGATATTGTCACCAGGGACATGAAATAACGTACTCGTAACTAATATACCTACTATTAGATTATAGCAATAAATACAACCAATAACAGTAATGTGATCGAACTATAAACTAGGCAAAGATATTATTAGACACAAAATAGCAAAATAAGATACGTAATTAGGTATAATCCGTAGCAATATATAAATGTGAAAGTGTGTTTGTTTGTTTGTCCGTCTTTCACGGCTAAACGGAGCGATGGATTGACGTGATTTTTTAGGTAGAGATAGTTTAGGGCATGGAGAGTGACATAGGCTACTTTTTGTCTCTTCAAAACCCCCCATTTCCCTAAAGTGAGGGGTGGAAGTTTTCAATGTAGAAAGTTATAAATTGGTATGTGTGCTATCTCTTCTGTGATACCCCGAATTTAACGCGAGCGGAGCCGCGGGCAAAAGCTAGTTACAGTATAAAAACACCTGTGTTGATGGGGGTAAGTTCGCACATCATTTTTTCCATGGAAAAGCGATGCAGAAATTTACCCCCACTATAAAAACATTGCCACGTTACATGCAATGGATCGTAGCGAATACGATTTTATCAAAGTGTCCAAAATTGTTTGCGACTTTTCGGACGTTTGAACAGTCATCATTATTTCAATACGTTTTTAAACATTTTTTTAAGGAATTCGTACATTAAGTGCGTCATAACAGTCTGTGAGCGGCTGCGTCTAGAATGTCACGTTAATTTTGTACACACAATATACGACACACTCATTCTATCGAAAAAACAGCCTTTTTCTGTCCAGTAGTGGCCAAAATAGGGTTATTATGTCCCGCTGTACTGTATTAATATTAAACACCAAATACTGGCGTGTGACTGGACAATATTATTGTTAAAATAACTGCATGAATCATTGCAATAAAAACATGTCAGTTCTCAGTTTCCCCGTATCTGTTCAAGTTGTTTGACCCTCCTTTGAATCTTCGTTGCATCGACCTTTTTGCTTCCTAAGGTAATCCCTGTCCAACCTTATTTGGTATCCATTGGAATAAAAGGTATTTGATACGCCTATTTCCACATTTAACCTGATAAGGAAGGCGATCGGATATTTTTTGTATCTTTTTGTTTGAATTCGATACAATGGATTTTTCGATCAGCTTTTTTAAACCATCTTCCGCGGGAATATGGCTAACGGTATTGTTTGATCCGATTGTTATTCCCAATAGATATTAAATTTGTATTTCTAAAATAATTATTTATTTTGTTTTAATAAACAACTGTGTGATTACAGGATGTTAAATCGAAACCAAAGACCTTCTAGCACGTGTATCATATTAGTTTAGTAAATAATTGAGAAAGCAATTGTACGCAATTTGAATTCTTTAATGTGAATTGATTTATTTGATTTGTTTTTCCCCGTCTGGCTTCGGGTTTTAGTAATCTCTTAATTTCTTTGTGGATATCGTAAAAGGCGACTGGTAAACTCAAGGACCTACTGTATCTTATTTAAAATCTGAGAGTTATGCTAAAGAGTCTACCCCACAGTCTACCCCATTTGGGGACACATGATATGTGTGATTCATGTATGTATCAATTTGACGGCAAAATCTACGCCGTAAAATCTAGTTATGTCTCGTCACTCTTTTGTCCTTGATATTCGTTTGCTTAATAAAAAACTAACAAAAACAGAAAATGTTCCAAATCGTGAGAAATACAATGCTTGCTGTTTAGGTATAAGGGACAAAATATTTTACTGTGTAAATAAGAAAAGCTAAGATTAAAATATAATCTCTATTTCTTATCAAGACATTTGGTCTTGCAATTACATAACATACACAATTTGTCTTACTTTTCCTGTGTAATTTTTCTACCGTTACATTTTATTCTTTTCGATTAATTTTAACCGTCCGACGGTATTGAATCTCAACGATATCTGTTGAATCATTAAAGTCCTTCCAAATACTACAAAGTAATAATAGTTCGGTTAATAATGTAAAGTTTAACTACCCTTAAATCCAGCAAGGCTTTAATTAAATTCAAATAAATATCCTTCGTAATATTTGGCTCAGAGCGGGTAGTTTCATAGCTATTAGCAATAATTGGTCGCCTTAACGACGCTCAACTCTCATCATTAGTGGAATGTATGAAGTTTTAGATGCGGGCCAAATTTTGTTAATCATCATTTTGAATTAGTTATTTATTTCCGTCATTTTTAATTTGATAACCGTTTAATAAAATAGGTGAGATTTTGGTCTAGGTAACTTTAGATATGTTTTAATATGTGGGGGGTCTTGTAAAGGTGTACAAGGTTTTCTAGCCCGCCTTTCTTTCCACTTTCAAAAAGGATTAAAAGAAAATTTGGTCCGTAATCAATTTTGTAATCGTTGATAACGAAAATTTTATCTAGGAAAACATTATCGGGTTAAAAATCTTATATTCAATATTTTCAGTTGAAAAATAAGCCAGGAATGAAAAAAAAGGAATGTGTGTTCATGTTTCGTAACTTTTTAAAATATCCTGCGCTAATACACGCTGCACTTACTTTTACACGTTTTATTTCACTACAAATGTAATTAAATTTTTTCTTGTCGTATTGGAACAACAGTTCTCCATTTCTTCCGCGGATGTTGTAAGAGGCGACTAAGGAAATTGGTTTAGGTATGCTTTAGGCGACAGTCTAGCAATCTGTCACTATTGTACCTACCTCTGTTTCTAAACCTGAATCTGTCTAAAAGTGGCTGCGAAGCGTGAAATATTCATAGTTTTGCCTATGTTACAAATTGTATGCTCTGCATTGTATGATGATAAGTTTCATTAAATAAAAAACAACAATCTCGCTGAGCACAAATAAATTGTGCCCAAGTTTATACTGGGGAAGCATAAACCGCTGCGTTATAGGCACTAGGCTTTTATATTTATGATTACCTCCTCTGATAGCGATCGTTCTACCTCGGAAGTGGGCACTTAACCATCGCCATTGATAACACGTAGACCAGTGAAACGGCGCGTCACGGCCCGTTTTATAGAAACCGAATGAAACCCGCGAGATAAGAGTTTTTCTGATGGGATAAAATTAATTTCGTACGGAGTTTTACGCGGCCCATGATTTGATGTGCTATGGGTTTTTAAATTGCTCCTATTGTCCAGTGATTTGGGTTAAGGGGATAATTATTTAGTGGGTCATGGTGTGTGGTTTACACTTTTCCATTTTTACTGTGGATGTTGTTAGAGGCGGCTTAGGAAATAGGTTAAGGAAATTTAGGCAACAGGCTGGCAATCTGTCACTATCACACCTACAAATCGATTGCTCAGTGATTAGGAATAAAACGGTAAGACTAATGTAGTGTCGAGTTTAGAACATTATTCTCTATTTTTTCCGTTGTTGTCTCATAGGCGAAGGTATTTTTAGGCGTCAGGCTAGCAACCTCTCACTATCACACCTTAAAACCAACAAAAAGTGCCAGAAGTGGCTGTATAACGTCAAATATAGAATATATATTATATATGGTTTTCTCTATGTAGTGTTTATCCTCAAATATTTAGAGCTCGAAAATGGCTCGATTAATACGACTATTGGCGGGTGAGAAATGGACACGAGTAGTACCTAAGAGGTAGGCAGAATTGGAAAATGGAGGCTCATGTTTGAATAAGGGTGTTAACTGCTGATATCATCATGATCGTCTGTAAATCAGCCAAATGTACGATTAGATATAGTTTGACATAGATTTATACGAAATGCTAAGAATTTGTCATTGTTATAATATCTCTCTTAGGGTCAATTCCCACCAAAAGAGCAGCGCAGCGCGGCGTAGCGCAGCGACCCGCTCCGTGGAGAATGCGCGACGATTCCTGCGACTTTTCGAGAAGCCGCTGGAATGCGTAGGAAGTCGCTGGAATTTACATAATTATTGACATATTGTCATATGTATTGACAGCGGCCGTCGCGACTGCTCGAGCATCCTCGGGCATTCCAGCGAAGGCTCGCGCAGTCGCGCGGCTTCGTTTATGGAATGCGTTGTTATTACCATGGATACGCGGGCATGCGCCCGCATCGTTAGAGTTTCTCATGCGATAGTAAGTCTTATTGTAATGAAAATAAAGTTGAAATTCTCATTCCACGGAGCGGGTCGCTGCGCTACGCCGCGCTGCGCTGCTCTTTTGGTGGGAATTGACCCTTAATATTACCTATGTAGGTAACTTAAAACACCAAAGTAGCCATGAATGCAAAAGTCATGGTTTCCTGTGCTTTGCTTATTCCAATTGAAAATAATTATAAAACTGTATACTATAAATATGTATGTGTTGTATTATTTATATTTTGAACACTCAAGTAACTTAATGAAAATTTTGATATTTATAAAGGCACATAATAAATTGGTAAGTAAGAAATCGATATTTTCATAATTATTACTGTAATGTATTGGAAACATAAATAATATAATAATCACGCTTACATACGGGGTAGGGAGAGCACTACGACTATAGTTATTTAACGTTTCATGCTACTTCATGTTAATTGTTATTAATTATTAATTTTCTTTAATTTTTGCAAACAAATCATACAAAAGTGAGTACCCACCGATCGATTGGAGCCCTAGCAACTGTTCAACAGAGTTTAACTAATTCATATCAATTTCATTCTCCCGTGGATAGGGAAGTTTGACGTCAATAACATCTGAAATAGCTGTTGCGAACAACACTGAATACATTTACATAATAAAATTCAGTTGGGTACATTAGATCCTATATTTATAGAGTTCGAACAGTAGATCTCTGTGTGGTGCTGGATTAGAATTATACCTCTCTATATCTATACTAAAGCTGGCACGTAAAACAGACGTACGCATTGGGTTTGTGCAGTATCTGTGAATTAGCACGCGGCGTGACTTTGCACTGCGTATGTATCATGAAAAGTCTGCCCGATTTGATCAAAATTATTAATTTTTAACTTACTGTATAGCGAAATTGCACAATTGTGAGTACTGTGAACGTGCCAGCTTTAGTTAACTGACCTATAAGTAAGTTTAGACATGCTTTAGGCGACAGGCTAGCAACCTGTCACTATTTTTCGTCTGTTTTTATACGTCAAAGTATGCTGGAAGTGGCTGCAATGAGTGAAATAGTCGTGATTTATCTATGAAACGTTGTGTCTGCTCTGCCTATCCTATTTAAGACCATAAGTTGGGTTTTGTTAACCGCGGCAGCTGCTGCCAAGCGTGCACTATTTAGTCAGAAACATGTCAAACTAAACTCGATTTACGACGTGAGTTTCCGAATGTTTCATTTTTAACGAGTCTCAAGTTAGTTTCATACTAAAACAGTCTTCATAAAATTTCATATCAGCTCCATATTTCTTCTTAACATTACATTCAGATCCTCGAGACTTTTTAATATCGCTTCGTCTCTGAATTCATCTTATTTTAATAAAACACATAGCGATAAATAACTAGCAACAGAACGGCTTTCGAGAAATGAAATGCACGGCCACGATTCTAATGAAGTGGGGGTGGCCCCATTAAAAGGGGGGTACAATGAAATTTACTTAACTCTGTGGACTTGCCATTGTGTATATCTTTTAGAACGATTTGATTCTTATTGTAATTAAGGGGACGGCAATCTCGATTCGTAAGTTACTTTGATGATTCTCTCGACGGGATATGAAAGGACGGTTCTATTATTTCGGGTGTTTCTAGAATTAAAATTAGATCCTATACCTAGATACCATTAACCGTCGGTCGTTTTATGCTACGCGTATGAATGCATTTCAATTCATTCACAGTTAATACGTCGTCTAAAACTCTTAAAGCATAATCATGTAATATAATAATATGTATAGTCGTGTGTGGTGTGAAGTTTAGAATAACACCTCTCTTTTTTATTCCGTAGATAAAGTGAAAAGCGACTAAGGAAATAGGCTAAGGTATATTTTAGGCAACAGGCTATTAAGCTGATATTAGTATTCCTCTTTGTAACTTGGAACTTGAAAATGTTACGTTGCGTTGCGTTTGCGCTGCCTACCCCATTCGGAAATACAGCCGTGACGATGTATGTGTCGAAAGGTGTAGTTTTTACATTAAAAATAGAACTGAGTATCCTATCCAACTAGTATGTCGAAGAGATTTTATGTTATGAATGTGGATAAAGCAAAAGAGGAATGTCAGGATAGTAGCAAGTGGAAAAAAGTGGTCTTTGCCTGCCCCTGTGGGAAAAAGGCGTAACGGTACGTTATGGTATTTAAAATAATACTTCTACAAACGGAAAGTTACATTTAAATTTTTTGGGTCTTATAGCCTATTTGATTAAGTACGGAACTTTTAAAGATTCATCATGTTGGTCTGTCTGTCCATCCATATGTCACAGACACCTTTTCTGAAACTACAAGACATATACTATTGAAGCCTGGTAAGTAGATAATTATGGTATGAACGCATTAAGATTTTGATAAAAAGAAAAATAATTTGGGAGCCTAAGGAGGCGAAAAGAGGTATAAAATTTGCAAAAAGCTCTTGCTAAAGAAACAAAGTTCCTGTATCTACTTTAAACTAAATACTAAGCAACGTTATAGAATCACTATTAACTCGGGAAGTTCCAATTTAAACTTGGGAATGCGGCACGCTTCCTCGCGAGAATCTTAGCGGGACTGGAATTAGTCTTCTGTCTTAGTATCTCCTTATCCTCTTAGTTTCCAACTGATACTATTATCTTGAGCTTTTTTGTTGCGGATTGAGCAAGTTTTTAATTGAAAGTAGCGTGATTTTTTATTATTTTTATGTAATAAAAACCGTCTTTGATAAACGTTTGATTTCACTGATCAAAACCTATCTTAAAATTGAAATAAATAATAAATAAATATCACTGGACAATTCCAACCAATCTCCTAGTCCCAAATTAGGCAATTTAACCCGGCGAGCATGATGTGAAAAAAAATTACATCAAGCATGAGGCAGGGTATGACATGCCCGTAACGTAATGTACCATAAAATAGTTTATATTAATTTTATTTAATATTTTGTGATGTAAATTGCTTATTAATGGATTATTTAATGAAACTCAATTAAACACAATTTTTAATCATGAAATTATTTTTATTTATTAGTGTTTACCTGTTACTATGTAATTATAGTAAGAAAAGTTAAGATGTTTACAAAAAACCAACAAATCAACAAAATTAACGGTTTTTAGAATAAAAATTTACTTTTTACTAAAAGATAATGAGATCCTCTCTTAAATAAAGCACAGAAATATTTTTTGTGTAAATTATGCTTAATCACTACTGTCCGCAATAGCGCAATTCCCGCACATAAATTTTGGTAAGGGTAAATCATCATCAGGGTCGCTGTTTGATTGGTTTGCCATATCTTCTTCCGGTATAGAGTTGGTCGGTACATCAACTAGTTCGTCGGCCTCTTGTTCCGAGTCACACTGTACTTCATGCTCACTGCAGTGATCAGTTTTGTCTTCCGAACCGGATAGATCAGA
>BHDV01059184.1:136780-234085 GCA_005406045.1 Adoxophyes honmai | reverse complement strand
GCCGAAGGTTTTCATGAAAGCCGATTAATCGGCTTCGGCTTCGGCTTCGGCCAAAATTGTACCTTCGGTCGGACACTAGTTTTAATACATACAATATACATATTCTCACGCCTGTATTCCCGAGAGGGGTAGGCAGAGCACATGAATTCGAAAATCCAGTGCCACGTTTGGCAATTTCAGGGTAACCAGATGGTTAAACGTGATATTGCGGTGACAGGTTGCTAGCCTAACTCCCACAATACACTAACCCTTTTCCAGAGTCGACTCTAACGACAGCCACGGGAAGAAAGGGGGTGGTGCTATTCTAACCCGGCACCACACGAGCATCTGTTTATTAAAATTAAATAATGCTGAAAGTGGCCACGTAACGTAAATTGGGCATTGCTTTTCTATGTAACGTTTCGTGTACTCTGTCTGCCCCGTTTATAAATACAGGCGTGATTGTATGTACGTATGTAGGTGCGTATGTATGTTTGTTTTATACAATATGACAGAAATAAAATAAGCATATATTATTGCTGAGGGATTTCCCCGCTCGTAGTAAGGACAACATAATAATTTCATTCGTTGATAAGTAAGGTTAAAAAGTTCAAACAGATAACAAGAATATACGTAAACACTACGCTTGTAGGTATTCCCAATTGGGAAAAATAATTTGAAAAACAACAACATTATTGAATAAAATGAAGAAAGTTAAACGGTCGTTTTCAGTATAAAAACATGTTTTTTTTTGTTCCATACATTTATTAAAGACTACTTACTACTCATTACTAGCCAGTAACATGCACTCCTCCATGCCATCTATTTATTGAATAGCCCTACAGTACAGTCACGAACAGGGATTGTTGAGCCACTTGGTTCGCAATTTAGACGTGTAATCAATGACCGATGTCACCGACTAGATGTTAGCTATTGGATTAGTATTACACGACCAAGTTACAAACATAGGTAAGTGGCTCAACAATCCCGGTTCGGATGGTACATAGACAAAAGTATTAACTTATCCTTTTTCTTTCTTTAGAGCCAGAAACAACGATATCCAGTGGTGCTGAACTCTTCATACAAGCTGGTTCCACCATCAACCTGACGTGCACGGTGCGGCACACACCAGAACCACCTACGTCCATCACATGGACACACATAGACCAGGTATGTATGTATATATATATACACGTCCTTGTGCGGTTGGGTTAGAATAACATCTCTCCATTTTGCGGCTGTCGTTAGAGGCGACTAAGGATAGGTTAAGGTGCTAAGGCGACCGACTAGCAACCTGTCACTATTATACGTCTTTTAATATATGATTTGGCCCATTTTACTTATGGCGCAGCGCAGACGACAGAGTTTTGTGCGATCGAGTCTGCGCAGCAATAAATTCTCTGAATGGCGCGCTGACAGTTTCCACGAAACTCTGAATGGAAATTCCTGGAAACTGTCAGCGCGCCATTCAGAGAATTTATTGCTCCACAGACTCGATCGCACAAAACACTGTCGTCTGCAGCGCCTTAGTCGCCTTTAACGACATCCTCGATAGAAAAATAAAGATGTTCTAAACTCCCGGCCTTTCGGCTCAGCTTTAAAATTGATAAAAAGTAGGCGGCTGTTACCAGAATCTTAGTACCTGATCTTGGGTGTCTAAACATCTTACTAAAATTAATAGTGACTATTTCTTTGGCACCAAAGTTACAAATAGGATCACCTTGATTTAGGACTATTACCCAACAGTTTGCTCTGTTGGGTTTTAGACGTTACCCCGACTGTGTTAAGATTTAGGATCCTTTGTAGGTATGTCAGCAAGACTGATAACTTTGAAAGTACAGAGACTTATCTCAACAAAGTTACTTAACTTGATGTACGACTAAGTTCTGAGTACCCCGTTCAATTTTAATTGCGTTTTAACTTCTGAATGTGTCTATACTTTGCTTGTAATAAGCGTAATTTTATTATGTAAAACAAGCGTGCTGGGTTTGAGGCACTTAAAAGTTATGAACTGGATCAGCCTAATGCATACATATATCACGCTTGTTTCCGAAATACGGTAAGTTAGTAAGGTTACCTGTTTTTAAACTTAGGTGTTAACTAAAACAGTGAATAGGTAGCTAGCCTATCGCGTCTTATGACAAGGCAAGACGAAAACCGATACGCGAGAGAGATAAGTACCTAACATCTGCCAAATTAGAATGACAGGGCGCGAGTAGAGTAGCGCCAGACACACTATACCTGTCAATGTCTAACAAAATAAATTAGAAAGTGACAGACAGTCTATCCCGCGCGCGTAATGACTCGCGTGTGTTGCTGTGCCAATCATATTGTTACTGCTGTCTTATGAGAAACGTTGGAAAATGACAAATATTCTGTTACATGAGTATACGGATACGGTGCCTACCATTCTACTAGGAACCATCTTTCTTAGGACCGATAAAAACAAACGACGATCTACTTTTATCCGTATCAGGTAAATTTAAATCAACACTTGAGCGGAAAATTACAGGGTTGTCGCCGAATAGATTTAAACAACGGCCCCTAACCGATGATTAGACGATAAATCCTCCATTTAACGGCACTGCAGGTAACCCTGGAAGGATTGGGAACTCTATTCCGAGTCCAACGGGTCATTGGTTTGAACGTTATTGCTTTGTGAAGCGTTTGGGAAGGAACTTTGCGTTTTATATTAGATAAAGCGAGACCTGTGTTGTTGCTTATTGTGGAGTTACATTTAAGTATGGTTATTTTCCCCCTGTTTATAGCGAAATGGGAATAAGCAGGTTTATGAAAAATGCAAGAACCAACTTTAAGGCGAAATACATTAAAACAATCTTGCTTTGATTCACCAATATTTTATAACTACTGAATAACGAAACTGTAGACTAAGTGCACTGTTTGGTTTTCTTGGAAGCTGAAACTGATTATCTCGACTTTTTTACGTATTATAGATTCAGAAGCGATTGGCTTAAAGTAAAGTCATTAATCATTGTTATTTTATTTAAATAGATGAAGCATACATAGTTACATTTTCTAGAACTATGTTAGCTTTGCCGTAGCTTTTAGTTAAAAGTCAATTACTTTTGAAGCATTGTATTGTTACAATACCCAGCCACAAAGTTTGCACGTAGACCATCTGAACATCGTACTATTTACCTATTCCGTGATCATAATTCTAAAGCAGTAGTTGGCAACCTTTTTACTGACAAGAGGCACAAATTAGCAAAGTTATGTAGAAACGGGCCACGTTTGCGTATAATTTGTATAGTAGAATTAAATATAGCAGAACAATATTCAAAGACCGATATTCGCGGCTCGCACAGAAATTATCTGGGAGCATGAAGCCTGCGTGCCCCGGGTTGCCGACCCCTGCTCTAAAAGGATGCAAGAATTACGTAATAAGGTTTTGTTCCGCTGCCAAATCGAGATTCAAGTGCATTTGAAGTTCCCGTGCAAACTAAACAAAATTACTTCACCCCCAACTCCGAAATACGTTTGGTAGGTTCCGTAGGTTGCACGTGCCAACTCATTTCTAGTTGGATATTTTATGCGAAAATTTCACGAGATTCAAGTTGTTTAAATTGAAGCGTGTTTAATTCATTCTTTAATTTATTATTAAATGCAACTCCATTCTGAATTTTACTGGGCTTAAATTAGTAACTGTATGTTTTAATGTGGTATCGGGTTTATAACAACAGTTCTCCATTTCTTCCGTGTTCAGAGGTTAATAAGAAAATAGGTTAAGGTATATTTTAGGCGACAGGCTAGAAATCTGTCACTATTATAAAACCCAAGTAATATGCTAGAAGTGGTCATGAAATGTGAAATAGTCATTGTTTTTGCATATTAAGCGTTTTGTGTGATCTGCCTAGTAATCCATTTTGGAATACATATGTGATGTATGTAATTATGTTCCTGAATGTCGTAACAGGCGACTTAAGAAGAAGATTAAAATTACGCCAAGTGGCAATGAAAGAAGTTATAGCTTTATCAATCTTTCGTTTTGTGTACCCTAACTCTGCCATTGGCGATTTTTTTACAAAACTTCCTTAATTAACCTTTTATTTTAACAGGTGATTAATTTCGACTCCGCGCGCGGCGGCATATCGCTGGTGACAGAAAAGGGAATGAAGAGCACCAGTAGACTTCTAGTGCAGAGGGCGAGGGGCTCCGACGCTGGCCTCTACTCTTGTGGGCCCAACAACGCGCCTACAGCTGTCACAAGGGTCCATGTATTGTCCGGTAAGAGCGTGTGAATCATGGATGTTGTGGATACATATTTTTTGACATCCGTGGATGCGGTGCGGATATTGCACGACACATACCTGCTGGTGCGGATATTGCACGACTCACATCCGCGGATGCGGATACTGCACGACTCACATCCACGAATGTGGATATTGCACGATCCGGTGTAAGGTTACATACAATCAAAAATCAGAAAGTCGTTTGTTTTGGTATTTTTGAGTGGTCCATATTTCTTTTTAAATTTCTTCTTCTTCTTCAAGTGCCTCTTCAGTCCTGAAGGTTGGCCGTCAGCTTCTTGTACTCGGTCTTGTCAACCGCGAGTCGGAATAGTTGTTCGACGGCAGTAATGCCGGTCCACTCCCGAATGTTTCGTAGCCACGATTTCCTTTTTCGTCCAGCGCGCCTCTTCCCCTCTATCTTGCCCATCATAATAAGTTGGAGTAGCGCATATCTGTCATGTCGTAGCACGTGGCCGAGATATTCTATTTTTCGCTTTTTTATGGTAGGCAAAAGTTTCCGAGACATTCGAACGCGTTGGAGGACGGTTTCATTTCTAACCTTTTGGGTCCAGCTTATGCGCTTTTAAATTTAGAATTTAGAATTTTCTGTTCTTAAGTAGAGCAGCAGTTGTACTGGATTGTTCAGCTAATGCGTTTGCCGCACGTGTTTCAAACTACGTCAGTTAACGAACATTGTCTTTACACTAGACTGTCCGCCAACCGGCATCACCTTGTCGGACTGTGACAGTTGTCGCTCGCCTGATGCGGCCGACTATCGTGTTAATGCAGCATGCTGCGAACGATGTAATGTAATTTCCTCTTAAAACTTCCGTTTTAATTTTTTTTGGCAAAGGGTTTTCAATTAATCCCGCACCTTTTAAATTTATTTCGAATTCGCATCCGCGTATTCTCTGCGTATATATTTGCGGATGCATATGCAGATCTTAGTATAGTGCCTCTCCAGCTAGTGAAGACCGGCTGTCAGCTTCACATATCGGTCTGTCTTTTGCAAGCTTGAGCAGCCCCAAAGCACTCGTAGTTCCTGTCCATTCTCGGATTTTACGCAATCACGATTTGCAAATGTTGAATTTAATGAGTAAGTTCCACATTTGCGGATGCGGATGAGAATATTCGCAACATCTCTACTATGAATTACGATTTTGAAATAAAAAAACTGCGGGTAGTATATTTATTTGAAATGCCTGTAGATAGAGCACAACTTGTTTAAACATGACTGTAAAAGTCTTAACGTAATTTTGGAGAGATGGTTTTACAAAATCGTCAAGTCCTATTGAATCATGCTGTAAAACAAGATTTTTTGTACACATTGTATGTTCTTTCTTATTAACCAATTACGAATACCTACAAGGCTTGAGCGTAATAGTTAGTAACTTTCAATTACCAGGACATTGTCCGTAACAATTTACAAATTCAAAATTCTCAATTGAAATTTCAACTCAACCAGTTCGTTTTAAAGCGGCTATCCGCAAAAGTTTACGAGTCCAGAACTTCTGAATGCTTTTTTGCTAACTGTTATCCCTTAAACTTTGGAAAATTAACAAATGTTCCAGAATTTTGCCTTCAAGTACAAAAGGATGTAGCGCTCACTTGGTGGTATACCGACCGAATTCGGAATGTTTCAAAACTCAACCTAGCAGGTGTAATTTTTGAGCAGTGACACATTTCAAATTTGTTTTTTTTTATATATGTCAAGATTTTTTAATATTTTTATACCTTTGTTCATATCTAGATGACATTGGTGTAGGAGTAAGACATGTCAAAGCTGTCAATGTCAAATCAGTGTGATGCATTACTTACGACTTATATATTTTACGATGTTATTTTGTTGTTTTGTCCTTAGATTCATTTGATTAGATAAATGTCAGAATTAGAGACACTGATAGCAAAGACATAAAGTGTCCGTGTACCCAAATTCGCTAGACAGAGACACGAAACGAAACAACCCCTTACGGACTACTTGAATAAGTATTTATTTTAATTTGATTGTGTTCAATAGATAGGGGAAAGTAGTACGAGATGATCCCGTTAAGCCGGAATCTATGTAAAATGCGTTTCTTTTCATATTAAAACAACAATAAAGGCAATTATTACTAGTATATTTATCTATTCAACTTTCCTAATACTCAAAACCAGAAATTAACTGATGTTTCATCAAAATATCACCTTTTTTAAAAAACCTTACAAAGTAATCATCTTGTACACACCTATGGGTAAGATGATCCCTATGATCATCTTACCCCCATTCCGAGTAAACAAATATATTTATGGAGAAAATGTTATAAAAACAAATATACCCAATATTTAAACATAATATTCTTTATTTAAAATATTGTTACATCTTACTTATAATGTTAAGTAAGGTAATAAAATTAACAAAATCAACAGTCTAATGACTTGAAAGGTCACAAATCTTAAAAACAAAAATAAAACAGTCTTCTTTAGTTATTAATTTGTATCAGATACATTAATCGTAATGAGATCAATCAAAACAGTAGCATAAAATAACATTTAGTGTCGAATAACGAACTTAAATTATCTCTCCTTATAATCTCCTTATAATCCCCAGGGATCATCTCGTCCATATAGAAAGGAATCATCTTGACCCAAGTCCCACTTTTTTCTTTAATGTTCGTTACCATAACTACAAGCACGTGGCTATTTTCATATGGCTCAAATACTAAAATTAAGAATAATAGAAAGCCACAAACATGAAAGTAATGACATTTAACATTGTTTGAATAAAAGTAATATAAGCTCAAAGTCATGCCTACCTTAAATCAGCCGTACACAATTTTTAATTTTTCTTGTCAATATCGACGTATCGCTCACGCGGCCATTGCGATTTAACTGAGGCGCGGGGGTGCCCGGACCTACGTTTTGACAGTGAAATACACTAGATGGCGTTAGTGGTTTCAGTGCAATTGCAAATAATCATCTTACCCCAAGGGATCAACTCGTACTACTTTCCCCTAATGTCCTTGAATAAATACATCACGCTTCTGAGCCACTTTTAGCGAAAGTTGGAGTAAATGGTATAAGTTGCTAGCAAGCTGCCCCAGCGTACCTAAACCCGTTATGTGAAAAGTAAAATTTGAAGAAGATAATTCGTGTTTTTAATCAAAATAAAACACAAAAATTAAGACAAGTGAAAAAGTTAAAAATGTTAAAATAAACAGAGATGTCGACGTGACCTGTTAAACCTGCCAAAACTCATTTTTCATTTAACCAATTCAGTTAAAAGGCTGGGGTTTTAATGTAATGAATAATCGTGCAGCACTCCTATTTAATATTTGCGCAGTTTATTCGTTTCAAATCCACTTCCCGGTTCAAATGATTACTTTTTTCTGTTCCCGTTAGCAGTGTTTTGATGCATTGACAATCTGAACGATTACAATAGTAGGTAATTGACTTAATTGAGTAAATAAGTAATGCTGTTAGTAAAAAAAACTTATATTCCATCCTTAAATTGGCAATGTCTACTATACTGAACATGCCACAAGACTGTTTTTTTTTAAGTAAGTTTTTTACAATACATGACGTCATATTTTTTGTAGAATGGCAAAGTGACAATGAGGCTTAAATAAATCTTCGACGGCAATTGCTCGAGTGTGCAGCCATTTTCTTATACAATTTTTAATAAATGTTTTCTCCTTTAATAATGGAAAAGGCAAATTAAACATACTACCACACAAAGCCGACTCATAATATCATATTCCTTTACGTGGTAAAGCTGAAAATAGACATTAGTTAAATATTCATAACTTGACCCAGGCAAGACAAGCGAGGTGGATCAGATAATCTGTCTTACATGCTGAGGAGCCGACAGCCAAAACTTACTATTTTAGGCCCGATACAGGGTGTCTATTCCTACAGGAACAAAGTTACAGGCAGAACAGAATAAATGCGAAGGGTTATGAGTGTGTGTGTATGTGTGTTAATTCTTCACGCCCAAACGGTGGTGCCAATTTTGAAGAAATTTGGTAAACAGGAAGCTGACACCCTTTTAACACATGGGCTACTTTTTATCCCGGAAAAATGCATAGATCCCATGGGATTGACTTGACTAAGACTGAGACTAGACTTAGTTTCCTAGTTTGCTGATTTTGCAGCCGATCCAGTTTTATTTGTTGTTCCGTGGAGATGTTTTGGGGTCAGGGTATTCCAAGTCTCGTCTCAAACTGGGCCCAACCTTCACGGAATCAAGGAGGTACCGTCTAGTCTCTTGCTGTTGTCCCGTGCAATACCCGTTGGCTCTAAAACTGCTGGTACGTTTGAAGTGGCATGGGATCGGTGGATGTCACTGAAAAATTAAACGACAGGATAATAATATCTACGTATGAAAATATATCTGCTATTTACATTTTTACTACAAAGTAGCAGACAAAGAGGTTTTTGTCTGAGTTTGTCGTACTGCTACGTTTTATATCACATCCCCCGGGATCGACATAATTTTTTTATCATATATCTTCTTCTGGTTCTGAACTGCATCCCAACCAATTTTCACCCAAATCGGTTCAGCTGTTCTTGACTTATAAAATAATAGTGTAACACTTTTTTCATATAGGTACATATATACACAGTGGCCAGAAATTGACTGTAAATATTTTAACCAGTGGTCGGGTATACGCGTCATAAAAACCCCTGTAAAATATTTTCTCAAAATTTTCATTATTAACCTTGTGAGACAAATCTTTTCAGGTCATTGCACCAAGTGTTTTACCTGCTTTACGACCTGTACCCAAGTTCCATTACTCGAAGAGTACGTACCTGCAATCGTTCGAGATTGCGATGCTATGCGGTTGACTAAAAGCCGAAGTACAAAAAATTAGGCAATATGTTTGTTCAAATTTTCGTAAAAAAATACATGTAAATTCCGGGGGAGAAAATCACAGGACATTTCAGACGCTTTTACCGGACCACTGGTTAAAATATTCACGATCAATTTCCGGCCATCCTGTATACATAGATTATCTTATTGACAATAGGTACCATCGCAAACAGGGATTGTTGAGCCACTTGCCTCTGTTCGCAATTTAGACGTGTAATCAATGACCGATGTGACAGACTAGATGTCAGCTATCGGATTAGTATTACACGACCAAGTTACAAACATAGGTAAGTAGCTCAACAATCCCTGTTCGCGATAGTACTTCTGTGTCTATTAAATGAAACCACATTTTCATAGCTTCAACAACCCGATTATAAGAGGTGTACCTCTAGGGCATCGAGGGAAATTAAAGTACAATGCTACTAAATCAACGGACGATTTTATTAAATTTTGTTTAATAACAACTGACTGATTGCAATTTCTTGGAAGACAAATTATTTTTTAACTGCGTAGCTCGTTTTAATCTGAATTCCCATATCGTTCTGTTAAAGTTTTTTTTTTATTTTAAAGTCGTATTCAGTAAATTAGTCTACTAATCTATTCTACTACTGGTCAGATAGTCCAATTTGTCAAATAGGACGCAGATACTAAATTAGTTTTAACATCATACTTAAGAGGAACTAACAACATGAATATTTCAAAACTATTTAGTCATAAAATTTGAGAGCGATTACTCAAATTAAATGTATTTTTACTTTATTTTAATTTGCTTATTTCAAACAAAATAATTACATAATGTATACACGTGCTTAGTTTTGATAACAAATCGTGTGGTGTCGGGTTTAGAATAACACCTCGCCATTTCTTCCGTGGGTGTCTTAAGAGGCGACTAAGGAATCAGGTTAAGGTTTCATTAGGCGATAGCCTAGCAACTTGTCACTATTATACCTGCCAACTCAAAACCTAGAAAAATATGCTAGAAGTGACCACGAAACGTGTAGTAGTCAGTTTGTCAATGTAACGTTTCGTGTACTATGCCTGCCCCATTAGGGAATACAGGCGTGATGTGTATATGTGTATTTATCCATGCAGCTCATTCTTAATTCTTAATTCTTTTCCCGTGAGGTGCCGGGTTAGAATAACACCTCCCCCTTTCTTCCCGTGGGTGTCGTAAGAGTCAACTCTGGGAAAGGGTTAGTGTGTTGTGGGCGATGGGCTAGGAACCTGCCACTGCAATATCACGTTTAACCATCTGGTTACCATGAAATTGTTAAACGTAGCACTGAATTTTTGAATTCTTGTGCTCTGCCTAGCCCTCTTGGAAATATAGGCGTGAGATTATGTGTATGTATGTTCATTCTTAAAATGGAAAATTTTGTTCACAGGCGAACACCCAGCGGCTATGCAGCAGGGGAGCGCGAAATCAAGTCTGGACGTCACGACGGTCATTTTGTGTGGTTTTCTAATCTTCTACGTCTTATGCAAACCTTACGAGGTCCTGCAGTTTGGTACTTAATGTATTTCTACTTCATAAATAATTTAATAAGAATCGCTGTTCACTTACGAGTAATTACTGAACTGTAAATATTTTCTCGTCTCTGTAAATATGTGCGGTTTACTCCCTTCACTACCAAGTAGTAGATTTTTTTTGGTTGATTATTGAGTAATTTTGTTAACACAGGTTTTTATTAATAACTAGCAGTTAAAGCTACAGGAAACAAGTTTGATTTTATTATGGATAAAACTATTTCCTTTCTTTCTACTTTTTTTTATTGTGATAAATTGTAAATACTAGAATAAATACACATCAACGAATAATAAAACATTGTTATAAATTTGGCTGTTTTTATTCAAACTTATATTAATTTAATTGTTCTGAAACTGACATTTAACAAACTTAAGCTATGTTCATTATTTGAAAACATACTAGTGCTTACGATCAAATCTATTGATTCATGACCCACAACAAAACCTTTTTACATTTAACGTCATAGTGATATTGCATTGTTTGACAGAGAAAACCCTTATTACATTTACTGCGATAACATTATGCGGTGGGTCAGAAATCAATTGCTTGGACTACACAATACAGTGAACATGACCAACACCTGAATAAGGCCAGCATTTCACTTGTAAGTTTTACTTACGTAAGTTAGCTAGCTATCTGCTAAAAAGAGAGATGAATATTGCTATCTCATCCTAACTCATAGCTGTGTCCCTACTCACGTAAGTAAAACTTACAAGTGTAATGCCGGCCTAATAACTAAAGAAACTAATATAATCAACACAATACATACATCACGCCTGTATTCCCAAATGGGGTAGGCAGAGCACACGAAACGGTCCATAGACAAAATCATATCTATTTCACGTTTCGTGGCAAGTTCTAGCATATTTTTTTGGGTTTTGAGTTGGCAGGTTTAATAGTACGAATATAATCATAACAGGAAAATAAAACGAAACGCCTTATTCACAATCATAACATTTATTTCATTGTAAGAAACAGAAAAGGGTGGATCAAAGTAAAAAATAAGCTGTGTGCCACCGCAAAGTTATTCATGTAAGGTAAATGCAGGCTCGCGCAACTAGGAACAAAAAAAAATTGTATGGAATTTGGGTGGAAGATTATTACCATCATACTAAAACAAAACGTCAGTACAGCTTATCTGTCAAGTCAACTGTCCACCATATTGTTTAGCTTGTCATTGCGGTTCGCGCAGTTTCTTCGTTTGTTTCTCTGGATTTATTTTAAGTTTATTTGTAAAATACTGTTAATTGTTTACTAAAAAAGTGAAATGTGATTTACGTACATACATTTTATGAAAATGGCACCGAAAAGACGGTTTAAAACGTATGAAATTTGTTGGAATCATATTAGTCGGGAAGACGGCGAAAAAAAGACGTTTATGGCGAAATTTCCCTTGGATGAGGACCGGTAACGGTAAGTATTACCTTAAATAATTTTAACCCTATTTTGAAGCAGCGCGCTATACAAACAAAGAATAATAGATTTTCCAGATCTTTTATCAATGCCTATTAGGGTCGAACTAAAACTATCGATAGTTGCAACGATCCGGTAGCGAAAATGTTTGCTATCTTGATAATTTAGGATCTAATTATAGCAGACATAAAATTAATTTGGTAACAGTTTTAAAACATTCACAAGTATGTCATAACGATGTTTATATTTCAGGCTTTCCCGTTTTCATGACAAAATGTTTTCAGATGCAGACAGTGGGTCCACAAAGACCATCTTCTACTTGTATTGCTGCTGCGTCTGAGTCACCTTCTGCAAATCTGTGTTTCGCCAAATGCAAAGAATCAACTGCTGATATTATTAAAAGATCACAACAGCAGAGTATCTGATAAATAAATTAAATCGGCCAAGAAAGTTTGTTTAATTTTGGGTCTACATTTAAAGTTACATAATTATATTAATGCATAAAAAATATAATACTACAGGACTTAAATGTGGACCCGATTCTAACCTACTACTTAATTTAAGAATAATGTATGTATGTATATTTTCATCCCTCGCCTTTTTATCGATATCGATAATACAGTGTGTACATTTCATACGGGCGCATAATTTGATGCCAATTAGTGTTGGTCTTAAACTATACATTTACATAAATTTCGTTAATTAATTGCGTAGTTTTTTTTTTCATACAAAATAATCGAGCACGCAATGTACTTGTTAATTACACCTTAACTTAACGACTGATTAATGTCATTTGTCAAGTCACGTCAATTAAGACGCAATACATTGCTGCTCGGTCGTACTTTAAAAAATAATTAACTCATTATTTATTAAGCTATTTAACAAAAATGTTTTCACATATGATTTGTACGGTCGTGAACTATATCTGGTTTAATTATGCGCCCGTATGAAATGTACACACTGTATACTCAAACACTGTTGTACCACACTAGTTTCGTTTGTTAAGTTGGTATTACTGTTCTTTGACAGCTCTTTTGCGTGCATGTTGGTAATGATCAGCCACCCAAACTGATTCAATTTGCTAGTATGGAAGTCCCGACTCTTAAAACGTAGTGATTATATTCTCTTTGGGTAAATGTACCAATGCTCGACGCCTCAACTCCCAGTAGGTGACACCATCAGTCACCTGTCTTACTATGACATAAGGTTGCAAGTGCCAGTATCGAGCACAAGGACGTTTACCTTATGGATTTGTTTAAATTGGCATCTGCATAAACTCTGTACTGTATTTTTCTATAACAAGCCAAACACAGATAATCGAATTGGTGAAATCGAATAACATTTTAAAACAATTTTACTATTCATTGTAATTGTATGTAGAAAAGATTAGACCTAACATAACGTAAAGCTAAAGTAAAGTATCTCTACGAGGAAGACTCGGAATACGACGGTACCCGAAGTGTCAATGTAATAAATTAATATTAGCATAGTAAATTAATGACATTTATTTTCCATATCCCATATGAATACTGAAGCTATATTGTCTGACTAACTCATGCGCGACCTTCCCAGGACATGAGAGGCGGTGGGGGGGCACTAGCGATGTCAGCGGGGACTGCAGGGGTGGCGGGGAGGACGGGCGTAGCCAGGATTTAGTTTCGGGGAGGGTTGAAGAAAAAAAATCGGTCAAGTGCAAATCGGACTCGGGTAGGAAGGATTCCGTACTATTCATCGCCCAATTGCAACATATTGTCTACTTATAACCATGTACCCAAAAACACCAATATAATCACGATTTTTGTATGGGAGCCCAGCGCTATGAAGTTTTACTTCACCCCCGCCCCCCCATTCCTAGAGACGGTCGCGCACGAGGTTGTCCGAGTACATTTAAGGCAGTACGATTAATACAAACTATTCTCATAAAATACAACAGCTGTAATGGGAAGGTGCCGTTTCCCTTGAAATTTGACAAATTAGTCTGCTTACATAATCATGTCGCTGTAGAGGGAAGCGTCAATTCTTACAGATTTAAGAGTTTCGTCTTTGAAAGCTATGAAGAAACCGCTATAAGAACATTTCTTTGTTTGTTTGTCGAGACTCATTTTCTAAAGAATGCGTGGTGATATAACATGAATCCTTTACTTATGGGGATCTAAACGAAGTCACTATCCAATACGGCATGTTTTGGCGAGAGTGAACAATTAGACACAATTTCACTTAGGTACCTATTTACACTATCTAGCCACACCTATCTAAACTTTTATATTTCGATTCGATTTTGTTATATTATAAATTGATAAACAATCACTTTTTTCACATAATAAACACAGAATTACAGGAATTCCTTATTTCACAATTATTATTTCACACTGAGATACGGAGAAAATACGTGTCGGTAAAATTAATGGTTTTTTCACAAGCTCAAGTTTGTCGTATAGTGAATACAATACGACACAAAACTTTACTGGTCCTTTAGTCTATTTTCGTAGTAACGATTTCGTTATGGACATAATTTTAATAAAGAGTTTGTTTTTCTTTTTTGTAATCGGGTTTCGTAATTAAATACGAAATAATATTCTGTGTTCGTAAGAGGAATATTTTTTTACTGTTTCACAATTAAATATCAAACAATAATTATTTTATTGTTTTCGTAATTAAAAAAATAAAATATACTAAAGTGTACTACTGATTAATGACAAAAATAATACCTAATATAGGCATATAAAAAAAATCGAAAAAGTCTATGACTTGTCTTTTATTTCGCATTTCCCATAATATACTTTCAAAGTGAGCCCAAGCCTATCGAATACTTCCAGTTGATCTATACGCACACTGTCACTTGGCACGAAGCTAAACGTCACCTATATAATAAATAAATAAATAAATTTCTTTATTTAAGACCAACTTGGATCAATCATTGTTAGTAAACATAAACCTAATAATTAGTAACATTGAGAACAATTAAATTTTTTAATTTTGTCATTTTTAAATTTACATATTTTTATGAAGATGTATGAGACAGCAGTTATTTAAATATATGCTGTCAATCCTGTCCGCAATCATAGTCAGGATGATATTGGGGCTAGCCCGCGCCCTGCGCACCAGGGATGCCGCTCGCTTGCGCATGGTGGTATAAAAGCAGTCTACCCGCGAACATCCCTGACGCGCTACAGAACCTGGGCAGCCCCATCAGCACCCTGAACGCGTTGTTATAACAATATATTGAACGCGCAGAGCGCTGTACCGTTTACGCGTAAAATTTGCCCACAGACTGCTGGTATAGAAGGAAGTGCAATATGCTCTGAAAAGACTGAGTTTTACTTCCTTCGAGCAGTGAGCAAATCTGCGAGCGATCATGTTCGCTCTAACGGACAGGGCTCTGCGCTCGCGCTCAATGTCGTCGTCATCCTTAAGGTCCACGGTCACCACATGTCCTAAGTATCAACAGTATATTATGTCATCAACTGTCAGTGTTTCAAATCGCGCTGATGTAGTTTCGAAGTGTTATTCAATAGGTCTTAGGATAGTAGATGAAATTGAACCAAATAAATATTGCAACAAAATTTTAATGTAAAGCTTTGTCACCTACTAATAGTTGTTTGGCAAATGTTGGACACTGATTTGATTCATATTCTTCATACAACTTCCTATTACATTTCAAACTCCTAGTATCGTCAATTAAGCATACAGGATTTTCACCATTATATTTGTTTGAGCGATAATTGATTCCTAATTGCTTTATTTCTAACAAAAGCTCATTGAGACATCCACAACTCCAAGGATTGCAGTCGAAGTAAAACAATTTAATACTATTTTTAACGCCTCCAGCATCAAGAAAGAAATACTCGGGTAAATATTTTATTTTGTTATAAGAAAGGTCTAACTTTATTAAAGCAGTGCCATGGAAAGATTTCACTGGCACATACTCTATATAGTTGTAACTCAAATCCACCTGTTCTAATTTCCCTAAGCCCTGAAACAATCTTTCGGGTAATCGTTCTATTTTATTTTGACTTAGAGTTAAAACTTGTATATTGGTCAACGTCTTGAAAATGTCCTCATGCATGCTGACAATCATATTCGAATTAAGATTCAGGTCCTGCAATTTTTCAAAGGGTAAAAATACTTCCGGATCGCTCATCATGTGGATTTCATTGTCGGACAAAATGATTGTTTCCATGGTTCCCATAAACATTGTTGTGTCAAAACAACTATCACAACCCTCTGGAGGTTTTAGTAAATCTTCAAAACCATATGTCGATTCGAATATAGAATCAGCGTCATCGTCGTATAGATACAGAGTTTCAAAACAGGGGCAATGTTTCAAAAAATTGTCGACATCCGTTATAGAAGAATTAGCTGCTAAGTAAGTTCCGTTGGGTCTGGTGGATATCTGAAGGCTGTTGGGCCTCAAAGTTCTTATACGGCAGTCTCGGAAAAATTGTCTGATCCCTAAAATTTGTGGATCTACGTCTTTGAAATCTCTTTTGCTATAAATTATGAAACCAGCTTCGAGAATCGTTTCTGTGTTGTCCGTGCATGGTGGCCAGAGAACGACATGAGCGAGGGCTATGGCAGGAAGTATTGTAATTAGAACTATCCCATACCATAGTTTACCCATATCTGAAATTACATCAAAAATAATTACTTTTATCATATGTGGTTAACATTAATTTAATAGTTATGACATATTTCGTAAGTCTGTGACAAGTGCATAAAGCAAATCAAATTAATTTAGCCATGTTTTTTGTACACTAAGTATCACTCCTTATGATAATATAATATGTAGACCACCCTTTTTGATTTTTATGTGACGAGTATCTACTCGTATTTCACATACATTTACACAATTAGTAAATAGTACGGCATGATAATGTGAGATATCTTTATAAATAAAAATGTAATCGTCAAATGTAAACACAATAACTTGCACTTCATTGAATAATTCTTTTTTTTGTGTTCACCACCTTCAGGATAAGTTTTGTGTAAAAAAATAAGCAACAATTGCTAACAAGTAATAATAATAGCAAGTGAATGTGATAGAATGACGTTCAGTTGATCATTCAACGAATGACGTTTCAAACAGAGATTTTTCCTTGTTTCCCAGCTAGTTATACTTACATAATACAGGGTGTCCCAAAGTTATGGGACATGAAGGGGAAGTACCTTAAATAACGTAGATAGTGTATTTTGCTCAAAGAAGACTTTATCTTATTTTTAAAAGTTAGTAATTCTGTATTCATAGATTTTCTAAAAAATACTTGCTTCGTCTGGGAATCGAACCGACTAAAATGTCAAAAAAATAATCATCCTGTTTTTATGATGCCAATCGAAAGAAAAGCTAAAAAATAATAACTTTGCTTAAGTAACATAGTATTTTAAAAGAAAAGAACAACGTGAAATTAATCAGTTTAATCAAATTAAAAACATACCATGACACTCTCGTAGTCAATTAAGTGAGTGTTTTTGTGTAAATTAATTAATTAAATGCTCCAAATGTGATCCCTCTTGTCTTAGGCAAATCGCCAATCTCTAAATAGGTCTGCTGCCTGTTGATCCTCGGAACTTACACCATTAGATTTCTTCTTTTGGGGATACGTAAAAGATATGCTATACAAAAAGCGATACGAGAACGTGGGCGAGTTGCAAACAGAATTGTGCCATGTCGCATGGAGTGTATACCATAAAATGATTAAAAAATCAACTAGCACCGTACTCATTAGGAGATTGGCGATTTGCCTAAGACAAGAGGGATCACATTTGGAGCATTTAATTAAATAATTTACTCAAAAACACTCACTTAATTGATTACGAGAGTTTCATGCATGTTTTTAATTTGATTAAACTGATTAATTTCACGTTGTTCCTTTCTTTTAAAATACTATGTTACTTAAGCAAAGTTATTATTTTTTAGCTATTCTTTCGATTGGCATCATAAAAACAGGATGATTATTTTTTGACATTTTAGGCAGTTCGATTCCCAGACGAAGCAAGTAATTTTTAAAAAATCTATGAATACAGAATTACTAACTTTTAAAAATAAGATAAAGTCTTCTTTGAGCAAAATACACTATCTACGATATTTAAGGTACTTCCCCTTCATGTCCCATAACTTTGGGACACCCTGTATATATTTATGTTGCTATACTTTTGATACTACTTATATTCACCTATCCTCGTCCTGCCCAACATCCAATTTTAATTATTTGAATTTGAAATTTATGTGTTGTTCATGAAATTTAAAATTTGCTTTGACATTATTTTGTCCTTTATAAAGGACATTGGGCAGGACGAGGCTATTGTTTGTTAGTTAACCTAAATCCGCGACAGCACTGTCTACCTTTTTTTAAAAAACATTTATTTTGTGGAATAAACAATATTTATATACATACCTAAATATGCATAACACTTTGTTTACCTCTTCTTCAACTTAGTAAAGTTTAAAAGCCACAAATATTATTAAAATTGATGAAACATTTACAACACGTTTAAACTTAAGAATTTTCAGATATACAATGATTGAGGTACCTTTATTTATTATCTGTGCATAAAACGGTCAAAAGTCAATTAGGTACGATAAGATAAATCAACATAAATAATAAAAAGACATTGAAACTTGATTGCATATACAGGGTGCTTCACGAGGAAACCGCATAACTTCACCAGCGTATAGCTGAGGTCATAACAATTAAAAAAATTTATATGAACATAGGTCGAAATATGACTTTTTTTTTTACTTTTCATACAAACTCAATAAATTGATATTGGTTCACCAGTAACGCAATGTTTTAGGATGAGCTGGCAACGCACAAACGCGCTGGCAGAGTCACAAAGACATTTCTTGTCAAAAATAAATAATTTTCATGTAAAATACAGTGAAATAATCCGTTTGCAAACGTTAATTACTGGCAAACTAAGCCGAATTCAGCTTACATTATATGACATTATAGTTTCTAAATATGGTCAGGAACACGGTGGTAAAGTTATGCGGTTTCCTCCCGAAGCATCCTGTATATACAGGGAAACCAATTGATACCAGACTCAGCGCAAAACTTTGTCACAGTAAACGTAATAAGGATTTCCTTTGTCGAGCAAGGCATTATCACTAAGAATGACTGTAAATAGGTTCTAGGTACTTCAGGCCTGTATCCCAAAAATTTGATAATTCCATACTAAGGTATTTGGTTTAAAATTTAGTGTTATCTCAACGTAATCCTGAGAGAAAGGAACATAATAAAGGTATACATAACAATAAATAAAGATTCAATTAGAGGTGCGGAACCAAAAAAAGATAATTGTTGTTGCAGAAGTGATTACTGATTACACTACATGTCACTGTACATTGACATTGCTGTGACGACGGTGATAATTCTGTCATAATAATACAATATGAGATGATATATGACCTCAAACAAAATTCAGTCGGATATAGTACGGAACATAGGGAAAATAATTTGCTCAGCATTGAAAAAAGTACAATAGTGATAGGTTGTTAGATTGTAACCTAAAACATACCCGAACCTATTTCTTTAGTCACTTCTTACGACATCCACGGAAGGAATGGAGAGGTGTTTCGGTCTGTAATTTGTTCAGCCCTACTTAAGGGACCTCTGCTTCAAGTTGTTATGTAATTAGGTACCCTAAAAACGTCTACTAGTTACCATACATAAATATTAAGACTAATTTGTGTTCTAAATTAACATTGTAACTTGGCCATCGCTTTTTACAGTGTATTTGTGTTTTCCAAGTAATAAATGTTACATTTAATTCGATTGTTTGATGCGATCGCAGAGTCCTTAATGAAAATACAAAGTTTTATTTATTTATGTACAATGGTAGCTAGCTAATAGCATAAGACAGATCGTCCTTGAACCCATCTTCATGTTTTTAATAAAGTTACTTACTTATCAATCTTATTACATACATTACATACATATTCTCACGCCTGTACTCCCAAGAGGGATAGGCAGACCCATTCAAAAATCCAGTGCCACGTTTAACAATTTCAAGGTAACCAGATGGTTAAACGCGATATTGCAGTAACAGGTTGCTAGCCCATCCCCCACAATACACTAACCCTTTCCCAGAGTCGACTCTTACGACACCCACGGGAACAAAGGGGGAGGTGCTATTCTAACCCAGCACACTATACAATAGCTTAGCAATATAAATCTTACCAAGCATTCAAATTTAGTGTAACATTTATTATTTCTTGAGGTCCATACCTCACAGCTTTTTACAGTTATTTATGCGGTCCTTACATACATAAAAACATCACACCCGTGGTCCTAAGATAACTCATCGGAGCATACTAAATGATACTTTATAGAGGTACAGGTTTTGTAGCCACAACTGGCAAGTTTCATAGGTTTTAAGTTGAATAATAATAGTCAGAGATAAAATAAAACTCAGGAAAAATATGTAGTGGTCCAGTATAGTTTTAGAAACCTTTATTTTGAGAAGTTTTTATTTTATATATACATATTTTTTATGACTACACTGTCATGCCTATTTCCCACAGGGGCAGGGAAACAGATTTTATTCTACTTGCTACAATCTTGACATACCTCTTTTGTTTCATCCACATTCATTACCCTATTTACATACTACTACGTTTACATCTACGTTCCGAATTTTCAAATTATTCTTAGAAGCTTTTAAATATTCCTGATGAAAGTCTTTTTAAGGTCGTTCACGGAAGGCAGGGTATTTCACACTAAAATATGGGAGCATTTCTTAAATTTTCAAAGGCAATTACGCAGTTTTGGCGTAAACGGACCCTTAATGAGATGGTTTAATTTATTTAACACGCAATTTTGTGCACAGCATTCTCTAGTTACAGAGATGGATGTTTTTAAAATCATTTTGCTTAGCGCATTGTTTTCCTTAAAGAAGCGGTTATTATTTTCATGGCTTTATATCGACCGTATTTGCTAGCGACAAATAATAGGTACCTAATAGCACTATGTTCAAAAGGTCCACTGCTAAACAAAAGTCATCTTTAGGCATGAAAAAGTTGCTGTCTTTCTCTACCCTTACCTGCTTGCACGTGAACTCAAACTTATTCCATGGCCTAACCGTTTATATTCTGTTAGATGATGCTTACTCAAACCCAATTTTGTGGCATAAAATTAATTAACACTGGCCGAAGTAATTGTTTTTTTTTTCATTATTTCGGTTTCGAAGCCATTGAGTGTGCAATACAAAACAAAAAATACGTGTAATGCGACGCACACGACAAACGCGACTACGATAGACGCGTAGACCAAATAGAGTTATCTAATAGCGAAGTGCGAGAACTCCCTTATCGGAAGATGCGATAGGTACACACGTATTTAATTTTTAAACAAGTATTATACTTATTTACGTGACTACTACGTCACAAAAGGCGATAATATAGCAACGTGGTTATAGAGTCCGAAGGGCATATTTTATAACTAATCACGGGTGTTTTATTGCGTAGTTATGTTCAATTGCTTATTTTGTAATTTGAAAAGATAACATTAGTACGACGCACGAAATCGGCCTAAATGGTACATACATACATACATACATAACGTCACGCCTCTTTCCCATAGGGGTAGCCAGAGACTACTTTGTTCCACTCGCTACTTTGTTCCTAAATGGTAGCAATACTAAATTCCATAAACAATTGCGCGTCGGTGTCACAGGGTTGTACTATCAGCTGTGTCGACCACGTGTATACCAAATAATTTCCGTGGGTGTCGTAAGAGTCGACTCTGGGAAAGGGTTAGTGTATTGTGGGCGACGGGCTAGCAACCTGTCACTGCGATATCACGTTAAATTATCTGGTTACCCTGAAATTGCTAAACGTGGCACTGGATTTTTGAATTCATCTGCTCTGCCTACCCCACCTGGAAATACAGGTGTGAGAATAATATAATTATGTATGTGTATCTTTACTTGTGTTGTTTCTGAAATAAAGATAAACTCTTCTAGCAAAAAAGAAAAAAAAACCATTTTAACAAAGTCATTTTCAAATTCACCACAGGACACAAGTTTGATAAATTGGGCCATTTTTTTATCATGTCAGAGAACATACAGCAGGAAAATGGTAATGTGGATGGATAAAAAATTATACGTTAAACCAAATTAATTTGTGAACGTACGTCTGTTTACTCATTAATTAGAAGGTAATAATTAATTTCGCCACGGAAGTCTACTGGGAGTACCCGACTGACCTACTTCAGTGAAGGACGCGACAGGAATATTTTTTGGCATTGGTTTGACAACTTGTTGCTTAAATTAAGCGATTACCTATGGACTAGAAAGACGATTTATATCTATACAGTTTGTATGTAATATTCATGACCCCTATTCACAAATAGGGTAGGCAAGGACACGAAACGTGACATAGACAAAACCATGATTATGACTATATCACGCTTTGCAGCCACTTCTAGCATGGTTTTAGGTCATCAACGATGGAAGAGGTAGAATAATGACAGGTTGCTAGCCTGTCGCCTAAAGCATACCTAAACCTATTTCCTTAGTCGCCTCCTACGACATCCACGGTAGAAATGGAGAGGTGTTACTTTATCTCGACACCACACGGAATTCTTATACAGTTTGTATAAAATATACATGACGCCTTTATTTACAAACTAGCTTTCCGCCCGCGGCTTCGCCCGTGTGGAATTCGGTTTAATTGCGGTATAAAGCGAACATTCCCTCGGGAACATCAATTTTTTCCGGGATGAAAAGTACCCTATTATTTAATCTGGACTTCTATCTTTACGTCTGCAAAATTCCAAAGCAATCGGTTTAGCAGTTGCGGCGTGAAAGCGGAACAAACAAACAAACAAACTCACTTTCCGATTTATAATATTAACTAAGGATAGTAAGGATAGGATAGGCAAAGGACACAAAACGTACATACATACTACATACTATGTTCCCAAATGGGGTAGGGATGGTAGGTACAAAAAATGTGACATAGACAAAACCAAGATACGACTATTCCACACTTCGCAGCCACTTCTAGAATTTATTATTTAAAGCTTTTATTTAGATAGGTTCTGCAACAATGTTTTATCGGTGATAAATTTTTGTCTTTCATTATTTTTTTGTTTCTTTAAAATTACGCTAAAAGTGCCTGAAGAGTCATGGTTTACGTTTTGTGTACCGCTTACCCCTTTTGGGAATAGGTACAGGCATGATCTATCCATCTACAGACAGGAAAGGGTACCATCCCAAACTTCAACCTTTATTCCCACCCAGAAGTTCCCGGTGACGAGTAAAAACAAGCCATACATCATAAGGACATTTAACATGTTGCTCAACTTTTTACGTCCACTAGTTGCGATTATTCCCCGGCCTCGTAAATCTGGAAGGGATCTAAAACTGTATGATTTATATAAAACATAAACCCCGCTTCGGTGAGAAATGAAAAAAAGAAAATGAAAAGGGCAAGACGAATGCGCGCCAACTTCTGCGGTTGAAAAGGCAAAATAAACTCTTAGCTGCATAAATACGGTTTTTATTAACGGTTTCGTTTTGCTACGCTGAATATTGCAAAAACCGCTGAAATACGGAGCGGTTGTTTAGTAAGTACAGTCGAGAGTATAAATATTTACACTTACTGTCAGGAGGCCCCCGTGTGGCCGAAGGTGCCCGGAGCGCGGCTGAAATGTCGAGGTATTTAAAACTGTATTAAAAAAATAACGTGGTAAAAAAGCGACTATCACATTTTTTTTAAATAGAATTTAGAATTTTTTCGTGTTCAATATAGGTACATTTTAGGCGACAGGCTAACGAGTCACTATTGCACCTCTTTTAACTAACGAAAAACCTAAAAAATGCACGCTCCAAATTGCCATGGTTTTTTTAGTAACGTCTCGGTGCCTTCCCAATTTGGAAAAACAGGGGCGATTTTTTGTAAACCCTATCCGTAGTGAAATAATACGAAGATTAGCTCAACATGTTTCGGGCCAATTCGTGGCCCATCATCGAGAGCAACGCGTCACGGCAGTATAGAACATGTTGTGTGCGTCTATCCGTTGCTGTGACATGTTACTCCTTCTAGCATATTTTTGGGGCTTGAGTTGGCAGGCATAATGGTGACAGGTTGCTAGCCTGTCGCCTAAAATATACCTTAACCTAATTCCTTAGTCGCTTCTTACGACGTCCGCAGGAGAAACGGAAAGGTGTTATTCTAAACCAAACCCGGCACCACGCGGTCTGACGGATTTTTAACCGACTTCAAAAAGAGGAGGTTCTCAATTCGACCTAATTTTTTTTTTTTTTTTTTTTTTTTTTTTTTTTTTTTTTTGTGTGTATGTTACTCGATAGCTCGGAGACCCGTGGACCGATTTTCAAAAATTTTTTTTTAATCGATAGGGTATAACTCGAAATTGGTCCCATTGGCACGACACCAGGATCTGATGATGGAATCTTGGAGAAATCGAGGGAACTCTTCAAATTTTATATGGAGATGTACGGCGTTTTCGGTAATTTGATGATGAAGTCAAGATTTTACATTCAGTAAACAGAATCTTTTCAAAATATTGCTAATTTGAAGTCGGTTTTTTTTTGTTTAAAATTATTTATGTGTAAACCCGTTCACTGGCCAAAACTTAAGCAAACCTAACTAATTAAAAGTTTATGAAAACGAATCAGGAACTGAATCTGCGGGAACAGGCCTAATGGAAACCGTTACCAATAGCCAATTCATTGGGGCCAGCAATAAAACCCTTTAGGGTTACCCCATTAATTTCACTAAAAACCTTTGGTGAAGAAATTAATACTGCCGGATTCCTTCGCCAATAACCATTTGTCCAGAAACCTTGGCAATTTAATTATTTCGCGGAGCATTTGACTTAAGTAAGGGAAGTTGAGCCACCTTGATTTGGTTGCTATATCAATCGTTTTATTTGAATTGGCAGTGGAACTAATTTGTGCTTAATTCGATTTTTTATTAATTTCTTAAAGTTGGTTGGCGTTATGATTTCTATGACATAAAAATCGCTAACCTCTTTTTTACATGGGTACTTTAAGTATAGAGTAGGCACACCTACATTTAACTCAACTTTATATCTTTATTAAATCACAGAGATATTATAACTCACTTTTTTATTTTGATACGGCTGGTAGATATACTTTTATTTAAAAAGACTTGGAATTAATTATTTATAGCATAACTCCCTGAAGTTAAAGATTTTTTAAGTAAAAAAAAGCTATGCATATTTTGATATGTCCGACTGGCGAGCAAGACAGTCATCCTCTCAGTAAGAGATGAACCAATGCGGATTGAAACTTCACACGTACCAATGAATTACTTCTTCGATGTATGCGCAAGCCCTCGCAATATTTTCCGTCACCGAATACCTCGTTTTAAATGTCATATTAGATTACACATTCCACTTTCAAAATTAAGATGTGCGTGCCTAGGTTTCGAACCAACGATCCAAACCTCAAAGCTACCTGGAATTGAATGAAAAAAAAAACACAAAAATAGTGGTATAATCGATATTACATTTTCTAAAGAAAATCTGTTACGAAAAGGCTTAGGCTACATTCAGGTATCCAAAACTACAAAGAAAACCTTTTTTAATATATAATGAAAAGGCACACGTTAATATAAAGGAATTATACAAACATTTGCTGTAATAAAAGGGCGGCCAGAGGGACTAATTAATTTTTTTTCGCCCAAAGGAACCCTCATTTGAACCCATGGTCACGTCGGAATTAGTAACAACCTTTTTCTTGGTTAGCTTAAATTAATTCACGTTCCTAATCGAGACAGCCGAATCTAATTCCATTAGGTTGAAGTAAAACGAAAGAAGAAAGAGAAATAATGCAAACACCAAAACGTTTTGGTCTTCTTTTAATCATCCATTTGTATGATTTCCACCAATTAATAATTCAAATGTTTCAGAAGTCGTCAACATTTTTTAAATAAGGTCAGCAAAGTCTGGAAATCTTTCGCTGTTTGCAGACGCGAGCTTATCAAACTTGACTAATAAATAAACAAGTGCCACGTTTCAGATAAGTCTTAGCTCATCACGATTTTTCCATCTCTAGAGTAAATTTGTAACTTTCAAGCGGATTAACCTGGGACACGACAAGCCGAAAGTAACTTCGGCTAAGTCAATTTACGAGCCGAATTTCATGTCTCTCCCCAAGACCGCACGGCTACCTCAAAAATCTCATTAAAACTTACTAACTGTATCGAGCCGTCAGTCCGCAAATGTATAAACATAAGGCCGTCATCGATTCAAATGTTTCGCACCCCTGAAATTTAATTTTGTCTTGCTTAATTATAAACTCTGAAGTTTTAAGTTTTGTCAAGTTTGGTATTAGTATTCAAGACGAATTTTACGTATTTTTGTTGTTTAATTATTTTCAAAAAAACTGAAATGGAAATGAACAAGACACTCGGTAAGATAAAATGGCGATACTTATCTACGGTGGTTACCAATTCCCGTCGTAGAGTTGTCAATGTCGTAGTGACAAATTGGTTTTTCATGTAAAATTATTAGTTTGCAAAGTCAACCTTTCCGATCAAAGACTTTTGTCACCACTAATAACGGGGTCTGGTGAATAAAAGTAGCCATGATTAGCGTATTAGTAAAAAGAAGTCCAGTAATCATTTCGGAGACTGAACTGAATCAACCAGGAGACCAGACCAGCTGTGGTAGTGAAATAGGACGCTAATTTCTCACCCTTAATAAGCGAGAAAAAAAGTCGACAAATGTGTTTTCCGTTTCAACCGGGTAACTAACTCGCAAAGCACGACAAGTCTCCAGACAGCGCAAAACGAACAAGCATTTAGTTGATTTTAAACAAAAGACAGTCAAAAACAAAATTTACATTGCAAGTAGTTTGTATTACTGACTAAACTCTGCCAAAATAAACGACAAAGAATGCATGTAGCTTCAAACACGTGAAGTTTTTGAATCCCAATACGCTTTAAAAACACGAATCAAAAGCTTCACACAAATTTTAGCTTTCCTTGATTCCCAACGAGATTAAAAATGTTATTTTTGCCCGGGAACATGGGAAACTGAGAGTAAATAAACGTATGTAGCGGTTTTTAAAACGCAGCCAAATATGTGTTCGAAATAGGGAAATATTATGAATTGCTGTAACACTTTCTCGTTATTAAAGGCAAATACTATACTATACTTATTTTGTACTTGTAATGTGGGCGATGGGCTAGCAACCTATCACTCCAATATTACGTATAACCATCTTGATACCCTGAAATTGCTAACCGTGGCACTGGATTTTTGAATTCATGTGCTCTGCCTCAAGGGAATACAGACGTGAGAATATATTATGTATGTATGTATTTATGAAACATCAAAAATGTTACAAAATAGTTCTTTTTATTTTTGCGGAACCCGGGGACTTAGCGTGCTAGCGTATGACCCGTAACCCGTAAACGTAAAAATAATTTGTCATATTTTTATTTATAATGGTAAGTGGTCCACTTTACCTAGTCCAATTGGCACTTGGCCGGTTTTTTTTATCACAACGAGTGCTGAGTAGCCCTGAAAATCTACTACACAGCTTTCAGGGGTCAGATTACAACAGCAGTAGTTTGAATGTGTAGCCTTCCGTAACACCCACTCTGAGATTTATTGAGCTATCTGATCGTCGGGCTATTTGTCAGTCCGGTGCCGGATGGAAAATATGCGTAGTGGTCGGTAGTTCTGACTGCGGAGGTTTAACTTAAAAGTTCTAAACCTCCCGATATGAACATGGAAATGGCAGTTTTTTTTCGAGCTACCTCAAAATGGAAAATAGAACTCACATAATAATATCATCATCTTTTGTCAGAAATGCCTGGAGATATAGGTAAGTTTAAATTAATGCTTAATACTCGTAGTAAGATCTGCGATTTGTAAGAATAGGAATATTATTATGTGAAATAATCATACATTTAAGTCTACAAAAAATGGTGTGGCCAATTGTGTCACATTGTTCTTACGTTTTCAAAGAGAGTCTAGACCTTTTCAAGTACTTTTCACTAAGCTACAATCATTATTTTTATCATTATTTTTTGTTATTTTTACATAAGACAGCAGTATGAGGAGACGTCCTTATGGATGACTTATGGATTGTGTTATTCCTAATAAGTTAGATTATTTATTCTCATATACATTCAACCTCGAATCATACATACATACATACAATCACGCCTGTGTGCCCAAATGGGGTAGGCAGAGCACACGAAACGTGACTGTATCACGCTTAGCAGCCATAGTTTTAGGTTTGCAAAGATGGAAGAGGTACAATAGTGACAAGTTGATAGCCTGCTAGCTCTCGAATCTAAGTAAAATAAACGTAAACACTAACCTTTATCTATCGAGACTACCACGACTGTCTCGAGCCAATTCGTTGACTATTATCGGGCATTTTTAGCGGTGCGAGATCCGTTTAACCTTACCGTGAGTTGGTCTCACGATAGTTTTTTGTTTAACACCCAAACCCCAAACGCCATCTTACACACACACAATCACGCCTGTGGTCCTAAATGGGGTAGGCAGAGCACACGAAGCTTGACCTAGACAAAACCATGATTATGACTATATCACGCTTCGCAGCCACTTCAAGCATAGTCCCGTGTAGTGTCGGGATAGGTTAACACCTCTCCATTTCTTCCGTGGATGTCGTAAGAGGCGATTAAGGAGATAGGTTCAGGTGTGCTTTAGGCGACAGGCAGGCAACCTGTCACTATTGTACCCCTTCCATCTTTGCAAACCTAAACGCCATCTTTGTTCGTAATAACATCGTAAATCGTTATTCTATAACATCTTTCCAGTTCAAAATAGAACGTTCTAATTTCGTCGGCGCCATGTGTGCTTAAAATCACTTTACAGTATTTCACTGGTTCAAGGACAGTACCAAATTTAATTGTGCGGAAAAGTAAAAAAGGCAATTCAAGGAGATCCGGGTAAGCGCAGCTTCTGGGGGCTTCAAGTTGAGCTTTTAGAAATTTATGGCGCTCACAAATAATCTTTTACTCAGTTTGCAGCAAAACATTCTTTTTAACAATTCTTGGGCGGAACGAGAACTTGCCGCTTCTCTGGCTACTTATGCCGTTTCTTTTTTGTTTCATGGGACACCCGTATTAATGGTTCCAATTACGAGTTTTTCCATTATTTGGAAGGTTTAGTGCTGCCACTTTTTGGCAATACCTATCACATACATACATAAACATTTTAGAAATAGTCAAGATCATGGTTTTGTCTATGTGACGTGTCTCTGCCTACCCCGTTAGGGAACATAGGCGTGATTGTATGTATGTATCTATAAACATTTAAGTCAGTATCTGGGGGCACGGCCGTGCCCCCACCAAGTCGAGCAAAACAAAAAAGCGTCACGGCCGTACCATCCTTTTCTCGAAGCAATTCAGACCATTTTCGACCCCCTGTAACTTCGTTGTGGATAAAACTAGAAGACTGAAATTTTCAGTAACCATGCAGGCATTGTAAAGACACGTATATTTCAAATGTCATTCAATTTGAACTAGTATTTTAAGAATTATAACGGGTCAAATTTCTTAATTTTGTCACTCACTGACTCAACGATCATCAAAAGTCTAAGGCACTTCTAGCAGACCTAGAAGCTTCAAATTTGGAATATAAATAGTGTTTGGTGTATAAATCAAGGAAAAACTAAAAAAACCGGCCAAGTGCGAGCCGGACTCGCGGACGAAGGGTTCCGTACCAAAAACTGCAAAAAATCAGAATTTTTGTATGGGAAAAAAGTAGAAATGTCTGCAAAATACAAAAAGAAATGAGATCCCATCAAAAACAATACTTGTCAAAAAATACCAAGTCTCGCAACTCAGTTGTTCTGCGGTAAAAAGTTGTGAGATCCATGTATTACCAAGTCGGTATAACATGGTATAAATAAATATATCGAGACTTGGCTATCGCCTGAAAACACATGTAAATTCAATTATTTAGTGCGATGGCCAAGTCTCGATATATTTATTTATACCATGTTATACCGACTTGGTAATACATGGATCTCACAACTTTTTACCGCAGTACAACTGAGTTGCGAGACTTGGTATTTTTTGACAAGTATTGTTTTTGATGGGATTATACTTTCTGTCATCTGTTTTTAATTAAACCTAAGCCTGTGGTAGCAGTATCTACTAAACGTGAAAATAAATGGCCATGATTTTGTCTACTGCTAACTAAACTTGTCGACGAGCCTGACGTCGAGTTGTCAAATTTGCCATACAATATGACAGCTGATTTTGACACCTCAACAACGAGCTTGTCGGCGAGTTTAGTTTGCTAGGTTAGAGAAAAACAGCATTATTTTCCTCATGCGGTAGGTAGAACACCCAAAAAATTACATACATAAACGTTACGCCCTATTCCCTGCGGGATAAGCAAAGACAACGGAGCCCCATTCGCTCCCATTCTGGCATACTTATCTCGCTTCGTTCACATTCATCACTCTCGTCATACACGCTCGACGGTTTCCGGTGCTCCTAATTTGCCCTCTCTTTAGAACATCGCCGATCTGGTCGATATACGATCTTCCAGGGCGCCCTCGACCGACTTGGCTTAAGACACTTCCCTTGTAGATTTGTATATGAAAAAATACATAGTCAAAAACAATGGTTCTTAGCAAAATGTCTCACTTGCTTCCATAGTCGATGCTCGCCAAAAAAATACTCTAAATCCAGTATCATGAAAAATTATATGCATCCTTCATAACATTTCCAAATATACTCGTATCGGCTCATTTATACACGTCCTTTTCTAACTTCGCCACGAATCCCATCATTCGTCATGTTGTATGGGAAATATTTCCGATGTACTTACGCTGCCCGCTTCGACCCGTAACTCGTAACACAGATTAGTGTTACTGATTCATTTTACGAAATTTAAATAAAATTTTACTTAAAAAATACATTTTTCTTTGCCTTAGTTTTTTTATACAGTTTATTATTAAAAATATTGTGGCAAAATATTGTACTTATTTACCTAATGGGTGCAGAGTGGATAAGCGGTTTGGTTTTACAAAAAGAGCCGAGCCGAGAAAAAACAGTTCTCGTTGCCTATTACAGTCGCATCGCAAACAAAACTTTATCCAACTACATTTATCACAATTTTCAAATAAATTGAAAAATAAAATTGGTAAATAATAAAAAATACATTTTTATTTACAGCCAGCCACGTCCTCCGCGAACCAAACTGCAAATAATTTCGTTATACCTAATTTATAAACATCACAATCTACCGCCACAATAAAAATTTCAAATAATCTCAATAGCTTCAATAACTAGTGAGTTACAATGAATAGAAGGACTTATTATAGAAACATGAATACTCCTTTTGGACGTTAACACACAGCGAACGGTAATTGACACGTATCGCCAGTGGCGCCACAAACCGTTTACCCAACGCTGATTAATTCAGTTATCCAGTCATCCAGCTGTTTTCCTCTATTCTGTGCCCGCGGTTTTTTCGCGGCTGCCCCAAGCACGCGGGTTGCAAATTACATAATTTATCATGTCGACTCCGTTTTGAGCTTGTTGGAAAACATTTTCTTTCACTCACGCAGGAGTATTTGAGTTATAGTGTATTTACTTGCGCGATAATGTATGTCTGTGAACTTACCTTCCTACCTTGCGACTACCACTATCAATTCAGTTTATTACGATGTTATCTGTCTCTTCTACGACGGTTTGTATTAAATAAAATAAACTCTAAGACTAGTTAGCTCTGTGGAGTTAAAATTAAGATCATGCCCAAAAATAATGTCTAGAAAGAACTTATGTTCACTTTGGTACTTATTTGCATGACAATTTGTTAAAACTATAAAACCCACAATAATGTGGGAACGGACCGTTGTTTTTTTGGTGGGGGTAAGTTTCCTCATCGCTTTTTTTAGGTAAAAGGGATGCACGACCTTACCCCACTGCAATTTTTTTTCCGAAAATTGTCAAGGACTAAAAATTTCTTTTTTACCTGTCAACAGCAAATACGCTTTATAAAACCCAGGGTAACGCGCGGGCCGCATTTTTTCACAACAGTCTGCTTTTAAAGCAGTGGTACAGATTTTTTATGCAATATGAAGGCACTTATCACAATATTGCGTGAATGAGTATCTTGGTCATGTGGCTAACATTGACCATAAAACGGATATATCTTCACGCTGAGATGTGATGTTATCCATAAAGTAAACAAACACTTTCTAATAATCAATTTGTTTTTTTGCCAGTTTCTTCTTATTAGTTCCTTCTAATACACAGTTAAAGTATTTTTCCAGGTTGATTGAAGCAAAGCAGAACCATTTCTTCCTTGCTTGGTAAGTAATTTTTCTAATGTTGATTCTCTATTTTCTTATTTTAATACGTGTAAACAAATTTTCAGCGTAAAAACAAACAAAATTGAAACTTAAAACATGACATGACAATGAGTACACAAACGTATCACAAAAAGCATTGAGAATTATTTCGTTGCCACCTCAAGGGACGTGGTTTTTAATCATCACAGTAAAACCATTACAAGATGCGACAACCCTCAGTTGTGTAAATTTTACAAAATATTTGCATACGGTATCCCAAGTGTGGAATCAGAATGTAATTACACGGTCACTGACATTTGAATGTATGCACGTCGAACGAATTTATTTTTCATTTTTGTGGTTGATAAGTAACTGAAACAAAGAGTAGAACAATGAGACACGGAGGGAGAGTACTCAAAATAATATTAAAAATAGGAAATTTTGCTGAATTAATGAGACTCTGTTTTATAAGTTAGTAATACTGCATTCGAATATTCCGCCTAAAAATACTTGCTTCTGTACTTTTTTACGATGTTAGTCGAAATAATGGGTACAAACAAATAATAACTCCTCTTTAGTAATATACTTAGTATCAAAAAAAAAAACTTCAAATTACTAATTATAAACATCTTTCAAGCAACGTGTCCTATTTTATTTTTACTGTTTAGTTCAGAAAAAAATGAATGATTTTAATAACTTCGATGTCATTTTTATAAATCTATCCATAAACACCCCCCCCCCTCCCATATTTATTATGGTTTCAATGAAAAATAAATAAATTCGGGTTTCAGTTCCTAGAATGACGAACCCTAAAAATTTTGAATCTTAATGCGACATGATGCATTTAGAAGGATTCTAGAACTCTAAAAAATAAAAAGTATTTAGATAAACAATTCCATCTACCAATATCTATCTCTTTTATTTAACATTACACCTAAAATCGTGCTAAACATGAAACAGGCATGGTTTTTCTATGTGACTTTTCGTATGTTCTGCCTACTCTATTTCAAAATACAGGGGTGATATTTAAGTATGTTTATGTACGTGTGTATAATTTTCGATAAATCATTTTGCATCGTAACATCTTTGTAAACATTATGTACCGAATCTTTTATTTATGTGGTGCCGGGTTAGAATAGCACCTCCCCCTTTCTTCCCGTGGGTGTCGTAAGAGTCGACTCTGGGAAAGGGGTTAGTGTATTGTGGGCGATAGGCTAGCAACCTGTCACTGCAATATCACGTTTAACCATCTGGTTACCCTGCTGAAATTGCTAAACGTGGCACTGGATTTTTGAATTCATGTGCTCTGCCTACCCCTTTTGGGAATACAGGCGTGAGAATATGTATGTATGTATGTGTAGTTCCCCGCTATAGTTTTTTGACCTTTTCTCACCAAAGGTTAGCAGACGAGAAAAATAAACATGCTCTATTCCGCGACTGTGGCAATTTTTCTTATTACATAGCTGGCGTCAAAAACAGAAATACTTATTGTGTACAGCATTTGTATTGTTTATTGAGACTAACCTATCTTTAGTACGTCATATTCTTGAATGATAAAACTTAGTTCACTACGTCATATTCTTGAATGATAAAACATAATTATTAAAAATACATAAATTTGTTAGAGTACCTAAATCAGCAAATTAAAAAAGATAAGTTCTATTAGAAATCGTGTGGTGTTTGTTACGTGTGGTGTCAAGTTTAGAACAACCCTTTCCTTTTTTTCCGTGGATGTCGTAAGCTTGAAATTGGTATCGGTTTTGTCCCAACTCACCCCGTGTATGTACTTTTCGCAAACAACGCTTCCCATTAATCGTACTAAATGCTAAACGCTGTTGTTACGCGGACTGAATTAGCGGCAGCTACCAAATATTTGTTTGCGGCTGGCCGTAGTTTAATAGAGCTGAACTATTACGACCGCTATATCTGCATTTTGCTTCAAATACATAGGTACTCTGGGTATCTGAGACACCTCTCCATTTCTTCCATATTCATCCCATCTCTCGAGATGTGCTGGAGACGAATGCTGAGCATATCGTGGACCCAGTTCCGCATAAACGATTCCATATTACGAGAAATTGGCACCAAGCGTCTGTCCTCTATAGTCCAAGCTCGATTCCTCACCTTGTTTGGGTACGTATCTCGACGAGGAAACCTCTCCATGGAACTTCTTGTGTTACAGGGCAGGGTTGCGGGGACCCGGCTTCGTGGTAGATCACCTACGAGATGGAGCGACTATGTGAGGCCAGTGATAGATGGCCCATTGGGGTACTCGCAAAGCCGCCGTCAGAGAGGAATGGCGGAGAATTGTAAAACGTGTCACTCAGGATACATCGGGATAACCACGACTGCTCTGTTAAGAGTGATGCGCAGCTGATTAAGGATTTCTTTCATAGATGTCGCAAGAGGCGACTAAGGAATAGGGTTATGAGGAAATTTTATGCGACAGGCTAACAACCTGTCACTGAACGTGAAATTTACATGGTTTTGTCTGCGTAGCGTTTTGTGTGTTTTGCCTACCCTTTTTGGGAATACAGGAACTTTGGGTACATCTAGCACAACTAAGTATGTAAACTACACAGGGTGGCAAATAAGTAGTATAAAAACTTAAGGGTGTGGTCAGTTCAGCTACTAAATGTTACCTTTTTTTTTCGATCGTCCATTTCAGAAGATTTTTTCAAGAATGCGACCCATGTAATTACGATTTGTAAACATACGTCAAAAAAATTATGTAGGTAACTTACAAAATCATATTTACAGGTGAATAAAACGAGCGATTTCTTGCGTCTCACGAGAAAAATGGAATGAAGAAAGTTTACGGATGAAGAAGTTTGTTTGGTTGCTCTCTCAGTAGATTATGTTACGCTGTGTTTTATGAGTACCGAGTTGAGATAAAACTTGGTTTTAGGCATGCTATTTGTATCAGAGCGGTAAAAGATAGCCTTCGGTAATGACCTATGTGATTACACAGTCCGTTATCGGAATTTGATTAGAATACTCGTAGCAACCGGGAAAACCATATTTATTAAACACGATAAAGTATAAATAGGAACAATTTAACATACATACATCACGCCTGTATTCCCAAATAAGGAAGGCAGAGCACACAAAACGCTATACAGACAAAACCATGACTGTTTGACGTTTCTTGGCCACTTCTTGCTTATTTTTTAGGTTTTAATTAGGTAAGTCTAATGACAGGATAGCCTGTCGTCTAAAATATACCTGTACCTATTACCTTAGTCGCCTTGTAGTATATCCAATATGAATAAAGAGCTGTTATTCTCAATTCAATTCCTCACTGCAAAAGACTTAATTAAGTGTGAAATTTATGAAACTCACCAGCAATTAGAGTTTTAGGGAAGTACAGATTAAGCTAAATGCCTATAGAAATGTATTGTAAAAAATGTACTGTAATGTGAGTAGAATCGTTCACAAAAGCGCGTCTCAAGCTGACAACAACCGCGCTCGGACTGGTCTTAACTGTTCCGAGATATCATATCCTTGAACGGTATCCATGTGTGCGTTTCTCGAGTGCACTTTGTTTCATCAAAATTCAAAATTCAAAACTTTATTTATGCAAATAGGCCCCTAAAAGCACTTTTACACGTCATTTTTGAGTCTACCAGCGCTTCGGAAAGACCATCATTGCCAAGAAGAATGCGCCGCAAGAAACTTAGCAGAAAGTCATTTTTTTTCAAAACAAAGAAAATTAAACTACAAAAAATATGTATATTTATCAAAAATTAAATGGTAAAAATTTACATAAAAACAATCATAGTGTAGTAAATGTGGAGGGAGGATATTAAAATTTAAGTAAAAGCATATATCACTGATCCAAGAGCCAAGGCAACGCGCTGACGCAGGTTTTCATGCCATCATGTCCTGTTATGAAAACAGAGCGGTACCGAGGCATGAACCTCGCCACGAACCCTTACGGGACGCGTCACTCCAGCCTCGGGCCAGCAACACATGCACTAGTTATCTATATTACATTGCTGCGGAATTACCTGAAACATTTTCATAACGAGTCTCACAGTACTTTCATAATAGAAGTTATAGCTTCTAATACTACAGGAAAATAACACAGAAGCTAACACACTGAGCCCAAGAGGATCACAACCTAAAACTGATAGTGGACGAATAAACTTTTACGATTTCTAGTACCATCCCGATTGCGTGTAACGAGCGCCCTTTCTTTATCTCATCCTTTTGGGACCGCCAAGCAACAGCCTCCAAGGAAATTAGTGGCGGGATAATCCAGAGATGTATGGCAGGTGTATTTACCTCAAAATTAGTGGGTATTGTGTGTGGGTTAGGGCGTGATGAAAGCTTATTCGATTCGCCTAAGTCAGGGTGATGAGGTCGAATTTGGTTTTTCTTGTCAGGATTGGAATGTAGATCGGACTGTTCACTCTGTATAACAGAGCAGCTGGTTACACCATGGGCGTTAATAACCCGAAATATTTAATTGTCATTTTTTTGACGACATTTATTTTATTATTTTATTTTCGAGTAAATATAAATATAAACATATAGACTACTAGCTTTTGCCCGCGGCTCCGCTCGCGTTAAATTCGGGGTATCACAGAAGAGATAGCACACATACCAATTTTATAGCTTTTTACATTGAAAACTTCCACTCCTCACTTTAGGGAAATGGGGGGTTTTGAAGAGACAAAATGTAGCCTATGTCACTCTCCATGCCCTAAACTATCTCTACCTAAAAATCACGTCAATCCATCGCTCCGTTTAGCCGTGAAAGACGGAATAACAAACAAACAAACACACTTTCACATTTATAATGGTACGGACTAGGTGACATACTATTTCAATACTGCTTCTAATCCAGTATTCCACAACGCCGTACAAAAATCATTGCGACAAGGCGAAATAATCGAGGGTTGTACTTTTGAATTCTCATCTGAACCCAGTTGAACAGCTTACAAGTGACGGCATAGTGCTGAATCTTATTATTTTATGCTCTTATATCGTTCTAGATTGGTCACCTGGTGGTTCAGATAACCCATATTTTTTTCAACATGGGCCCGTAGTCTAATAGGTCCAATTAAGTGTCTTTAAAAATAACTAATTGTCAGAATAACGTATAGTTTTTACTTCATTTTCCATTTCGGAAAACAAGCGTAAGAAGCGTGAGTGTGAAGTTCGATTTAGGCGCAGCGCAGACGACCGACTTTTTGTGCGATAGAGTCTGCGGCGCACAAAATGTCTGCATGGATTGTATGCATTGTGCCGGACTTTTGGTGCGTCGTGTGCGTTACTGCGTATAATTCCATAAGTTCTATTTTCACAGACTAAAAAGTCTGTCGCGGATAATCTGTCGTCTGCGCAGGGCCTTAGAATAACTCTCAATATCTCCCGCGCATGTTATAATAAGCGAGTAAGGAAAATAGTCAAAGAAGAGTCGCGCGAAGAGAGCCGAGGCGCGCAGTTCGCGTTTGGCAGCAGCAGCTGCCGCGGCTCCTAGATGAAGGGCTACGAATTAGTCCGAAACATGTCGAGCTAAACTCGATTTATAACGTGAGTTATCCGTGTTTTATAAGATGAGTGAGTCTCACGGGAGTTTAATGTTTAAAATAGTCAAAGGTATATATTTTTGATAATAGGCTCTATCTTGGTACGTAAAACTGGCTACGTAGCGTGATATAGTTCATAGTTTTATCTATGAAAGTTTTGTGTGCTCTGCCTACCCCGTTTGGGAATAAGCGAGATGTTTATGTATGTCCCATGAATCTACTTAGCAAGTCGCAGCTGGTTACTTGCAACGACCTTCGTTTTGATTGGCCCTAAAAGCCACAATGCTGGTTTGTTTTACGACACTGTCATAGTGCTTCAGCGAAACGCGACAACTACTTGTGTAGCCTTCAAGCCTGTGTAGCCCTGACTTTATAGAGATGAGGTGATTATTCCATTTTGTTCATGTCACTATGTCCCTATATGTAATCGCTATATGTATATGTTAATCTTTGTATTTATTTCTTCCCGTGGGTGTCGTAAGAGTCGACTCTGGGAAAGGGTTAGTGTATTGTGGGCGATGGGCTAGCAACCTGTCACTGCAATATCACGTTTGACCATCTGGTTACCCTGAAACTGCTAAACGTGGCACTGGATTTTCGAATTCACGTGCTCTGCCTACCCCTCTTGGGAATACAAGCGTGAGTATATCTATGTGTATAATATGTATGTATATGTATTTATGGGCTTGATGCAACTAACGTTTTTAGGGTTCCGTAGCCAAAGGAAACCTTTTGCATTTAAGGCGTCGGGATAGCTAACACCTCTCCATTTTTTCCGTGGATGGCGTAAGAGGCAACTAAGGAGACTGGTTGTGGTATGTTTTAGGCAACAGGATAGCCACCATTCACCGCATTTTTACCTAAAATTATCCCAGAAGTAGCTACGGTGAAATACTTAGTCACGGGTTTTTTGAGTTGCGTTTTGTGTGCTCTCTTATCCCATTTTGGGAACACAGACGTGATCGTCGGATGTAGATGCAATAGTGACGTAGCTAGCCTATTACCTGAAACGTATCTTAAACGATTTCCTTAGTAGTCTCTCACGACATTAAAGAAATATGGACAAATGGAGTAAATAAAGAATTATGGACTGAATTGTAAAAATACAACCGCTGTGTTATGTAAAGTCGTGCACCCGCCTTTGCAAGTCTCATTTTCAGTTTGTTTTATAATACAAAAGTACCTAGTAATATAAAAGATAGGGTGTCTGTCGAAATGCTGAGAGCCGGTGAGGGCGTGGTAGCAAGTCAGTTGTACCACCTTTTCAACTTGTGTTGGACGAACGGTCGGGTACCTGAGGATTGGTGCAAGGCTGTGATTCTGCCGTTGTACAAGGGAAAAGGGTCACAACTAGACTGCAAAAATTACCGCGGGATCAGTCTTCTCAGCGTTGTCGGCAAACTGTATGCAAAGGTACTGATTGAAAGAGTAATGAAAGAAACTGATGAGAAAATATGGGATGTACAAGCGGGTTTTAGAAAGGGCATGGGATGCACGGATCAGGTCTTCTCCTTGCGGTGCATAGCCGAAAAGTTCATGGCCAAAGGCCAAAAGATATATTGCTTATTCATCGACTTGGAGAAGGCTTATGACAGGGTGATGAGGAACGAGTTGTGGTCAGCATTAGCCATGCATGGGGTGAACAGCAATCTAATACGAGCACTAAAATCTCTTTATGAGGATTCTAGTGCTTGTGTGAGGATAAACGGGGCGTATACTGACTGGTTTAACATCGAAAGAGGTGTTAGACAAGGATGTGTTGCGTCACCTTGGCTGTTCAACCTATTCATGGATACATGTTTGAATGATTTGAAGAGTTATGACTGTGGACTAAAAATGAGGGAGTTGACCATCAAATGCCTCCTATACGCTGACGACCAAGTGTTGGTTGCATCGTCGGAGGAGGAGTTGCAGAGGATGGTTAACATTTTATGTGATGCATTAGAAAGGAAAGGTATGAAAGTTAATGTAAGCAAAACGAAAGTTATGGTGTTTGAAAAAGATGATTGCGGGACAGAATGTAAGATTATGATTGCGGGTGAGAATGTAGAACAAGTACAAGAGTTTGTATACCTGGGATCGGCGTTTACGAAAGACGGTAAGTGTGAAAGTGATATTGAAAGAAGAGTGAATGCAGGAAATACAGTCAATGGAGCGCTGCGCGCCTTCGTGAGCAGCCAGAAGGTGTCGAAAAAGGCGCGTCTGGCTGTCCACAGAGGGGTGCTCGTTCCAACACTAATGTACGGTAGTGAAAGTTGGGTATGGCAAACGAAGCATAAAAGTAGAATAAATGCAGTAGAAATGAGAGCGTTAAGGAGTATGGAAGGTGTAACACTGAAAGACAGAATACGAAATAGTGTGATAAGGGAAAGAGCTGGCGTGAAAGTAGATGTAGTGACTAGAATAGAAAGAAGTATGCTTAGCTGGTTTGGTCATGTAGAGAGGATGGATGAAAGAAGACTGACAAAACAAATTTATACGGGGAATGTGGATGGGTGCAGTGGGAGGGGAAGACCTAGACGGACGTTCCGTGACCAAATCGCGGACGTTTTAGAAACAGGTCAGGTCAAGAGTACCCGAAACCGACGAGCATGTATGAGGAGATTGATGAATGTGGATGAAGCAAAAGAGGTATGTCAGGATCGTAGCGAGTGGAACAAAGTAGTCTCTGCCTACCCCTGTGGGAAAGAGGCGTGACGATATGTATGTATGTATGTACAAAAGTACCTAAAATATGAAAAAAAAAACAAAGACGTAACCTTCTTTTACTAGTACAGTACTTGCTCAATTTCTTGCCCTGGCTATTGCCTCGGTCCCTCAAAGGAATAATAAAGTCCAACGCCAAATACTAGCGTTGGAAATCTGCCCAATTTCAACCGAAATCCTTCAAAAAAGTATTCAGCCGATGAAGGCAACATAATGTGACATTTATATCTCTCGACTGAAGTGGTCGAAAGGGTCGTTATTCTATTCTATCTTGATCGAATTCATACACGCTTGCCAATTCTCTTTTAGTGAAAATCTCGTGACGATTTGTGGGCAAGTCATATCTCATATTTTATTGGTAGAAGAAATGACAAATATAACACGCGATAAGGGCTTTTAGTCTTGAATTTATGGTTCTGTTATCAAGCATGTCCGATCGCGTGAGGTGGAGTTTGGTTTAACGATTTGGATGGAAGGCAGTCTACGGTTTCGTTGTGATTGATTCTTGATGTTTTTATTCCAATTATATTCTTCGTATCCGTTTAGGGAATTTTAATCCGACTAAAGAAAACAGGTCAGTCGTTTTTAGGCGACAGGCACAATCTGTCACTATTTTATACACATACGTCTTTTACTTAACTCATTCTTAGTTGATATTAACTAACACCCATTATCATTTCATTATCAGCCTATATACGTCCCACTGCAGGGCACAGGCCTCCTCTCAGTATGAGAGGGCTTGGGCGATAGTTCCCACGCGGGTCCAGTGCGGATTGGGAACTTTACACACAACGTTGAATTACTTCGTCGCTGTGTGTAGAGGTTTCCTTACGATGTTTTCCTTCACCGAATAGCTCGTAATAAAATATCAAATTTGATATCGCACATAAATTCCGAAAAATTCAGAGGTGCGAGCCCAGGGTTTGAACCCACGACCCTCTGCTTGAGAGGCCACAGTTCGAACCGCTGGGCTATCACGACGAACACCCACAAACTTAAAACCTAAAACATTGCTAGAAGTGGCCACGAAACTTTGAATAATCATGGTTTTGTCTAGATAGCGTTTCGTGTTTGACTACCCCGTTTGAAAATATAGGCGTGATGTATGTTATGTATGTATGCATGTCTGTAGGTACAGTCAAGGAAATTGATTACTGTGCCACTTTGTACCTTTTCACAAGAAATGTCACTGTGACATACCATACTTTCTACTAATCAAAGCAATATGAAACTCACTATGAAAAGGTTTAAAGTGGCACAGATATCAATTTCCTTGACTGTACTTATGTATTTCTTTCGTTAGTGTCGAAGAGACGACTAAAAAGGTTTGGGTATGCTTTAGGCGACAGGCTAGTAACTAACCTCTTTTACCTATCTACAATATTCAAAACAAAATATGCCACTTCTTCCGTTCTTCTTCACGTTTAGCAATATCAAGGTAACAAGAAGTTAAACGTGATATTGCAGTGACAGGTTGCTAGCCCATCGCTCACAATACACTAACCCTTTCCCAGAGTCGACTCTTACGACACCCACGGGAAGAAAGGGGAGGTGCTATTCTAACCCGGCACCACACGGGGCATGTATATATGCATGTATATATTTTTAGTTCTGTTCTTGCGACAGCCTTTCAAACAAAGCTATGAAATTTTTACGCAGCTCATAACAGTTATAATTCGAAGTTATTATGAACTAGAAGTTTTTTGTAAGTCACATCTCTAAAAGGCACAACTAATAATATTACCTTTTTTCTGCGTAGGATTATGACATGTGAAGTTTTGTGTTTTAGTTTGTTTCGTAGTTAGTTCGTTAATTTTATTGTTGTTGTTTGTGGTTTTTGAAATATTTCCACTAAAAGTTGGATTTTTATCTTGACTGTTTGAGTTTGAGATTGAATAATAATAATAGTCATCCAGTCTAAATACGCCCCACTTCTCACCTGTGCAGGGCTCAGGTCTCCTCTCAGTATGAGAGAGTTTGGGTGTAGTTTCCTCGCAGGCGCAGTGCGGATTAGGAACTTCACACATAGAATTGCTTCATTGCAGTGTGCAACTCGTGGAAAGTATGAAATTTGATTTCTTACATAAATTCCGAAAAAAACATCCTAAGATGCGATATGGAATTAAAGATCAAAGTTGTAAACAAACGTGTTGCCATTGCAATAAAAGCAAACGCAATTAGGAAAACTTAAAATTCAATAATTACGCTAGATAAAAATGAGTACAACTAATTTATTAGCAGAATAAAACAGTGTGATCATTACAAAACATTTAAATAAACAAAGTAACAAGCACATCTTTTTTTAAATGCAAATATGATTATTTTATAATTATGCCACTGGCAATGGTTAGAAATTGCAAACATTTGGCTCGTATTTTTATTCGTATTCATATTTATATAATTAATTGTTCAGTGAAACTTATGAAACGATGAAATATTGTTCAACTTGCGATGGATGGACTTAAAAGATCGTGTGTAGACTGCTTTTCTACCCCCGCGCGTGGAAACCATTTTATAAATCTTATTATTCGTTTTCTGACATCTGTCGTGATCGAATGTTTTCCCTCCCGTTTACGCGTTGTTTTGTTGAGTTTTTGTTTGTTGTTAAGTTTTGTTTTATCTCGTTATTTGTTTTTGTTTCATTGTTAAATTTGTGTTTGTTGTTCGACTGGATCCATACAAACACAAGTATAATGTCGTATTTTCAAAAGATATCACATAATATGCTACGAATATTGTTATGAGTCAATAAACTAAAAGTAGTTAAAAAATTAATACAATAATATATCAATTAGTAACAAAAATAGGTTGACTACCTCTGGAATGTCACTTTGACATTGACAGTTGGTTGTTTACATTATTGATCTCTAATTCCATATCGCATCTTACATCCTACATCCTACATCCTACAAATATTATAAATGTGAAAGTTTGTGAGTATGGATGTTTGGATGTTTGTTACTCTTTAACGCAAAACTACTGAATGGATTTTAATGAAACTTTACAGTATTGTAGCTTGTACATCAGAATAGCACATAGGCATACACTTATAAAGATTTTGTTTGAATTTTCCAAAATATGACGATAAGTGTCAAGAAAGTAGGAAAAAAACTACTATCTGCTGGCTATTCTGGCGGGCGCCTCCTACTATCCTACTAATATTAATAAATGTGAAAGTTTGTGAGTATGGATGTTTGGATGTTTGTTGCTCTTTAACGCAAAAACTACTGAATGTATTTTAATGAAACTTTACAGTAATGTAGCTTATACATCAGAATAGCACACAGGCTACAATTTATAAAGTTTTGTTTGAATTTTCCAAAATATGACGATAAGTGTCAAGAAAGTAGGAAAAAAACTACTATCTGCTGGCTATTCTGGCGGGCGCTTCCTACCATCCTACTAATATTATAAATGTGAAAGTTCGTGAGTATGGATGTTTGGATGTTTGTTACCTACTCTTTAACGCACAAACTACTGAATGGATTTTAATGAAACTTTACAGTAATGTAGCTTATACATCAGAATAGCACATAGGCTACTACTTATAAAGATTTTGTTTGAATTTTCCAAAATATGACGATAAGTGTCAAGAAAGTAGGAAAAAATCTACTATCTGCTGGCTATTCTGGCGGGCGCTTCCTACTATCCTACTAATATGTGAGTAATACTCACTGAGTATGGATGTTTGGATCTCTTAGCCAAAACTAAATAATTCGGATTTTTTCCTGGTAAAAACCGAAATCTAATTAAAGGCCACAAGATAAACCACTAGGCTATCACAGCGAAAAATAAGCAATATTATCTAAAAAAAATGAGTAGTGTCATTAAAGAGCAATGCTCTTATTAAAAACCGACTATCAACTTGTTTTATCGCTATTTTGTTTGTGTGATGTTGTGTTAGAATCACAGCTCTCCATTTTTTTTAGTGAATGTTGTCATAAGAGGTGTCTAAGGTATGATCTAGGCAACAGGTTAGCAACCGTCTTTATTATATCTCTTTCATCTGTTTTTATATCTGAAATTAGGGTAGAAGCGTGAAATAACAGGCGTTATGGTGAAAATCTTAAATAAGTCACTTGTTTTATGTAGTTGTGTACAGTTTGCAATGAACGACGCAAAATATACGAAGGCATACCTGATTTTGACAGCTATTTATATCTTACCGCGACAGTTGTGTCAATCATAAGTGGACTGGGATAATTAAACTTGAAAGTTAAGCAAATAATGAGTTTGCAAACCATACGAAATATTTCAAAATTCAAAAATAGAATATCTATTCGCACACGTTACTCACACATACACACATACAACAGGGGCATTACTTAAGTTTTTCGCCTATACTACTATAATTATTAGTGTGTGATTTCCATCGCCATAATCGACCCAAACACTAGACTCGTTAGTTTTCTTACGATTTTCTATATTTTTGCACGATAATTTCAAAGTTTCCTACTTAAATTAACTTTCTTTTCTACTGAAACTACCCTTTCTAATAAAACGGCCACATTTATCAAAGGTCTTATTCCGAGAGGGCTTCGTGCGGACGCGTTCCGTTTCACGCTCAATGTGCGCTAGTGTTCCGGTATAAACAAGAAATTATTCCGCTCCCTGCGCTGGAGGAAGCAAAATTGTAATCGGCAAGTGAAACGGAACGCTAACGTTCGCTGCAAATTATTCCTTTATAGAGCCCGCGAAATTAAAAGTTAATGCCGTAGTAAAAACGGTCAAGTGTAAGGGCTTGAGGATTCTGTACCGTTTTATGGGTGATGAGTTTTATGCGATGCCGTTTAATATATCGGATCAGACCAGGCGGTTTTATGTTTTCTATTAGGGATCAAGTTTGAGTTGGTTAATTTTAGTAAGATATTTTGTATTTTTGGTAATTATTTCCCATGTGATGTCGTATTTAGGACTAGAACACCCACTTTTCGCCTTAAAAGAGGCGACTAATGAAAAAGTGACTAATCTGTCAACAATTTAATGATGACTGTTGCCAACATAACCCAACGACGTGTCGTGATGACATAACAGGATGCAACATCTTCTGCTTTACGTCATCGGCCACAAATTAGCACCCCAAAGTTTAATTAAAGTAATGTTGATGCGTTGAGCAAGCAAGCTAATGGTAGCTTGAGAGCTGGCTCTTCGGTCTCCAGTTGTATCTACCAGACGCTTGGAGATCTCTTTTATAAGGTTGGTGGAGCTGGGGCCCCACGGACCTAAGGTCTCGATCCCGAATAGTAAGAATAGGTATTGAGGGCAGAGATCTCTGTATTTGGCACTTTTTAATTTTTCGGCCGCTTCAGCTGCCGCTCCAGGCTTCTGTAGAAGTAACGTGGAGGTGGGACGGTGCTAGTGTATCGACACAGGTGGCATCCCACACCAGCACTCGTCTCTGCTTGCACGGAATTAGGGACATTCTATCCGGTCTCTTATCTCTGATGACTTGGGTCCATGCCTCGGGAGTGTCTTTCATTAAAATAAATATAGTTTAGTTTTTAAGTTAGTTATTACTAGCTTTCCGCCCGCGGCTTCGCCCGCGTGGAACTCGGTTATATTGCGGTATAAAGCACAACTATAAGAAAACTTCTCGTTTCAAACGACACACAGCGCCATCGATCTATCATCTATCGATCTATCATAGATCGATATCGATCTACCAAGCAAACTATATTTTTGTTTTCCCTCGGGAACATCAATTTTTTCCGGAATAAAAAGTAGCCTATTATTTAATCCGGATTTCTATCTTTACGTCTGCAAAATTTTAAAGCAATCGGTTCAGTAGTTACGGCGTGAAAGCGGAACAAACAAACAAACAAACAAACTCACTTTCTGACTTATAATATTAGTAAGGATTATATGTATATTTTTTTCATTAATGTTTTTTTATAATCTAATAAGATCCATCAAAGTAATACATGAAAATACAACAAAATGGAACAACCACTCCACGTCAAAATAGTCCCCAATGAATGGCGCACAACACGAATCTCATCGAATATTCACGATTCCCGAAACCCAAAATCCTTGATTATTCCCGCTTTGTTTGGAATCCATTAAATATACTGATTGTTGTTATGATTATCTAATTAACCGTGAATTTAGGACGCGAAACACACGATGTAAGCTTCTGTTCGTTACAGAAGTTAATTGACTTGCATTGGTAAGATAGATATAAAACACACACACATCCTCACGCCCGTATTCTCAAGACAGGTAGGTAGAGTACAATGAATTCAAAAATCCAGTGCCACGATTAGCAATTTCAGGGTAATCAGATAGTAAAACGTGATATTAAAGTGACAGGTTGCCAGCCCATCGCCTACAATACACTAACCCTTTCCCAGAGTCGCCTCTTACCCACGGGAAGAAAGGGGGAGGTGCTATTCTAACCCGGCACCACACGGGGTACTGCATTGGTAACATAGATATAAAACGAGGTTTGTTAATAACCCCATATACCTACCCAACATTTTCTTCGCACAAAAGAAAGTAGCGTTTATATTCTTTAACGTACCACGCTGTGGTGTTATTCTCTAATGTTACATACTAAACTCATCGACGAAAGCTGCGTCAACGTGTCTAAGTTGGCTGTCATAAATTCGTTTTTTTTCATCGCATAGAAAAAGAACAACGTTAACAGTGCAGTCAGTAGTCAACAAATCATTCCTTATGAAGCTAAATAGGTATTTCCTCGACGAAAAAATACAAATACGTGTCACAAAACTGTCAGGGTGATAAAAAAATGGTGAGATCTTCGTCATAATTCAATTCGAGTAACTTACAAATTTTGAGCTTAAAAATGAACTTAAGTATAAATAAATCGTATAATGCACTATTATTATTGAACCAAATATATTCCACGACAAAGCAACGCTACAAAAATGGACCCGGATCTATTCAGATAACCTCCATTTTGAGGGTAGAGAGGTTTTCCAAGAAGCCACTTAGTCTTTGCTTATCCGTTGTCCAACAATAATAAAATACGTACCTACTTTGTTGATAATTCAGTCCCGACTATGCTACGAGCAGTTTGCGAAAACCGTGACGTAGGTATCTAAGTTTTTTTTACGTTGTTCTGGGAAATAAAAAAAGATTTATTTGTTACGAAGGGTTTAATAGTTTTTTTTGTCTGTGTCACGTTTTGTGTGCTTTGCCTTTCACTATCTGGGAATACAGGCGTGATTGTATGTATGTAAGATCCGAAATGGAATTAGAGATCAAAAATATAAACAAACGTGTTGCCATTGCAATAAAAGCAAACGCAATTAGGAAAACTTAAAATTCAATAATTAGGTACGCAAGATAAAAATGAGTACAACTAATTTATAAGCAGAATAAAACCGTGTGAACATATGAAAACATTTAAATAAACAGATGAAAAAGCACATCTTTTTAAAATGCAAATATGATTATTTTATAATTATGCCACTGGCAATGGTTAGAAATTGTAAACATTTGGCTCGTATTTTTATTCGTATTCATATTTATATAATTAATTGTTCAGTAAAACTGATGAATCGATGAAATATTGTTCAACTTGTAATAGACGGCACTTAAAATATCGTGGGTAGACTGCTTTTCTACCTCCGCGCTTAGACGCCATTTTATAAATCTTATTTTTTCGTTTTCTGACGTCTGTCGTGATCGAATGTGTTCCTTCCCGCTTATGCGTTCTGTTGTGGAGTTTTTTTTGTAGTTAAGTTTTGTTTTATTTCGTTATTTGTTTTTGTTTCATTGTTAAATTTGTGTCTGTCGTTTGTCTTGAACACAACTACAATGTCGTATTTTCAAAAGAGGTTACATAATAATATGCTACGAATATTGTTATGAGTCAATAAACTAAAAGTAGTTAAAAAATTAATACAATAATATATCAATTAGTAACAAAAATAGGTTGACCACCTCTGGAATGTCACTTTGACATTGACAGTTGTTTGTTTACATTTTTGATCTCTAATTCCATTTCGGATCTTAGGTACATTTTGAAGACAAGTTAGTATTTTTTTTAAATTTTAAATTATCAATTCCGCGTCAAATCAAATGTGTGTTCAAATACTTGCGAATTTAACAGCGGCACTGGGCCAAACTCGCGAAAACGCAATGCGTCGGTGAGTAAATGAGAATTTTAACCCTTGTTCGCGCCAATCGACTTTGGCTTTTCCATAAACTAGACCACTAAAATATGAGCTTGTTTTGAAATGTCAAAAGTGAGCGGATTTCAAATAAATGATCGGCAGTTTGGAACAAATGTGTTTTCGGGGAACCCGGATACAGGTTTGATGTCGAATTACCAGTTGGAGAGATGCCATGTTGAGTTGGCTAGTTCAAACAGCAGGCTTGTCAACTATATGCCTTCCTTAAGATTAGCATCTCATTCGCTTTTATTAAATACTAGCTTTAAATTCGGGGTATCACGGAAGAGATAGCACACATACCAATTTATAGCTTTGTACATTGAAAACTTCCACCCCTCACTTTAGGGAAATGGGGGTTTTGAAGAGACAAAAAGTAGCCTATGTCACTCTCCATGTCCTAAACTATCTCTATCTAAAAAATCACGTCAATCCATCGCTCCGTTTAGTCGTGAAAGACGGACAAACAAACAAACAAATAAACAAACAAACACACTTTCACATTTATATATTGGTACGGATGAAGTCAATAACGCAAAAAAAACAGAGGTTTTTAAAACCTTTTCAGGATGTCCAACCAAACCACTTTTGTACTTCATCATTTTGTTTCATTTTATCATCATGTTTGTTTTTTGAACCATAAAGTGTTTACTTACTTACTTACAATTTGGTTAAATTCTATACTTTCTATACACGACGTCCCACGACTACGACACTTGGAGGGAAAGCACTTTGAACTATGTAGATAAAAAAAAATCTGAAAAGAAAACATTATTTTTATTAAAAGTACTTACAATAGGGATGATGACAGGGTTAAAAATATATCATTCTAATTAGTCCGTAGGTAAGTTAGATTATGGAAAAAAATTAGAAACATATTTTTTAGTTTATCAAATAATTAAACATCGACAGATCATCAAACTTCCTGAGTGGGGGCTCGTGACGTCACGTTTGAGTAAAAATTGTACTCAAACGTGACGTCACGCGAAACTTTTAGGCTCTGTATTATCGTCATTTTTCGTCTGTCGAATAAAAGAAAAAAATTGTATATAGTATTTTTTGGTGTTCTATCTGACGGACTAAATAGTTTTTTTTAGTCATCTTCCCAATTTAAATCGCATTTCTATTTTTTTAATAATTACATGGTTTAACCGGGAATTAATTACATTGCTGCAATGTCAGTTTGACATTTATATGAACAAAATTGAAGAAATCGAGATAAACCTTTATAACTTCATACAACAATAAGCACGTACTAAAACCGTGTCTAACCAAAGACCAGAACTAGTAAGCCCCATATTGCCTGTGGAAGTGCTCTCAACCTCTTTCCTTTCCAAGTGGAAGCAAACAGACTTGCCCTAAACAAATCTACTTACACGAACTAAAGACAACTCCTTTCAAGTCAGTAATATAGGCGTTCACAAGTACTGAAAAGTTTGTAGTCGGCATGTGTTAGGACCCTGTTATACTAGCTATTGTTTAAATATTAAACAATCTTGATAAACGCAACAATGAGTTGCGACTGAATTTGGTCGCGCATCAAATCGTTATTTCTTTTTAGAATGTTATATAAATCAAATACAGATTTGTTAGCGTAGATAAGGCATGCTTCAAATGTTTGTAAACATGTTTAGTTAACTATTTATGAGAACTATCCCTTAATCGAGTAAATAAGGTTCTGCATTTTTTTTATTGTGGTAGAAGTGCAATGTGAGTTTTTTTTTTGAGAAAGTCATCATTGTTTAGAATTTGTTAATGAAGTAATAATATCACCCTAAAATTTATCGCATGAAGGAAATATTCACATCGGGTACATAATACCTCTTCATTTCTTCCGTGGATGTTGTAAGAGGTGACTAAGGAACCAGGTATGCTTTAGGTTACAGGCTAGCAACCTGTTCTTAAGCCTAAAGTTATGTTAGAAGTAGCTACAAAACGTCTATGTCACTTTTTGAGTGCTCTGCCAACCTCATCAGGGAACACAGTAGTGATTGCATGTTGTTATGTTCTACGGTGGATCTGAAATCATTGGTTCATTAGTATAAGTCAGTCAAACGAGTAAATTTTCAAGAACAAACATCATCATCATCATCATCATCATCAGCCTATATACGTCCCACTGCAGGGCACAGGCCTCCTCTCAGTATGAGAGGGCTTGGGCTATAGTTCCCACGCGGGCCCAGTGCGGATTGGGAACTTCACACACAACGTTGAATTACTTCGTCGCTGTGTGTAGGTTTCCTCACGAACATACCTATTTTTAAAAACATTAGCTACCATGGGTAAAACCTTGATTTACCGAGTATCAAAACAATAAGGGCGAAAATCTTACGATGCTATTTCGCGTAACTACACAACAGTTCTAAGCGAACAAACAATCTTGTTCCACACACAAGCTATGTTTGCGTTGACGAGCTCTATGCAGCTTTAGGCGGTGTCATGTCAAAATAGGGTAAAGAAACTCATTATAAGGGTGTTATTCTTTAGCGCCTTGTCAAACCTGTGGGTTGTTGCTCCTCGGGGGATCGCAGAACCTCCGCAAGGGGTGGCGGGGGTTCAAAACCGAGTAACTAAAAGATTTTTTTTTGACAAAATATTGTTTGAAATTTGTAAAACTGATCCGTCTTTCTCTCAAAAGATGGTTGTGAGAGATTTCAGAGTTAAGACGCTTTTGCACACCATCCTTTTTACTTACGTGTACTAATGGGATATTTTTTGCTTGAACACGGCACTTCTTGGCTCCATCATCAAATTCTCGTGAGTACAGTGGCGCAAAGATCTCTTCGGTATGTTAAAAACGACAACAAACTGATCAGTAGCGGTTGAAAATGTCTTCTATCCATTCATCAACAAATCGGGTTAGCTTACGTCGTTGGCCTATATTTTCAAAGTTTCAATTTAATGCAATTGAGTGAGCGTCTAACCGCAGGCTCCTTGGCGCGTTGCTCCGGATGATGGATTACGAATTGGCCGGAAACATATCGGGCTAATCTCGATATAAAGACAGGGGAGTATCCGTTTTATTTCGCTAGAATAAGTCTCGCGGTTGTTTTATGTTTTAAATTAAAACAACATACTCGTACAAGATTATAATGGTCTTGCAATATTCTGTTAATTACATTGTTACTTGGTTTGTTACGAGTAAAACTAATAACCTAATTAAGAATGCAACGCGAAAGTGAAGTACATAACTCCTTACCGGCGCCGCTCACGTCTTCGATTAAAATGAAAATTAAGTTTGCAGCAAACTTGCTGTTTACTGTTCTTGGATGAAGGATGGGCAAAACATGTTAAAAAAAACTGGCGACGAAGAATTAAAAAGTATTTGAGACCTAATACTGGAAGGCATTGTTTGAAGAAATCGCGGACGTTTTAGAAACAGGTCAGGTCAAGAGTACCCGAAACCGACGAGCTGAATGTGGATGAAGCAAAAGAGGTATGTCAGGATCGTAGCGAGTGGAACAAAGTAGTCTCTGCCTACCCCTGTGGACAAGAGGCGTGACGTTATGTATGTATGTATTGTTGGAAGAGGCCTCTTACAAGATGGACTGAGTGATGATCTGTTCAACTAGATTTACTAGATGTTGAAGTACATAGACAGACATATCTCTCAAAGAATCTCAAATAGCGAAGCTGTGAGAGAAATAAGAAACTTAAATTTGAAACCGACAAAGCGTAGTAAAATTAACCAGAATTTATAAAAAATACCCACAATGTATTAGATAAATAATTTAACGAAATATAACCACACATAAGTGGCCACATCTTCTTCAAGTCTGCCTTGAACAAATATATTGGCGAAGAAGTGTGACAGAAGTCAGCACTGAAAATGATTTAGAGTAAGTCCTAGACGAAATACACTGTTTACTGTTCACTGTTTACTGGTGAATGAGATTGTATAAACGAATGGTGAAAAAGTTCAAACATGGGGAATGACAAAAGTCACCGACCGCTTACCGTAGATCCGAAACATCGTTATCCAACGGCATGTTTTCCATGATGGTGATTATAGCTGGAACAGTATGGCAAGACTGAAGCACGGTCGATCGTCAATCTTCATTTAAAATGGCCGGTTCATTTGGCTCAGTAATTGCGGTTACCCGCCTCAAATAGTTTGCGTTTATCTATTGATCGAAACTGTGATATATTTCCTTTCTTGGGTTGGTTTCTCTGTAGCCAGGGTTGAGGATTTTGTATATTTGGGAAGACTAATTTAAACATTTTTTATACACTATAAATTCGAATTCGCGTGGTGTTGGGTTTAGAATAACACCTTTCCATTTCTTCCGTGGATGTCGTAAGAGGCGATTAAGGACATAGGTTAAGGTACAATTAGGCGACAGGCTAGCAACCTGTCACTATTGTATCTGCCACCTTAAAACCTGACAAGTAAATGCTGGAAGTGGCCACAAAATGTGAAATAGTCATCGTTTTGTCTATGTAGCGTTTTGTGTGCTCCGCCTACCCCATTTGGGAATACAGGCGTGACTAAATGTATGTATGTATGTAAATTCGAAGCACATCTTGAAAAAATACGGATAACTGGTGTTTTAAATCGGGTTTAGCTCGACATTTTTCGGGCTAATTCGTAGTCCTTTATCTAGGAGCCGCGGCGGCTGTTGCTGCCAAAAGCGCACTGTACGCCATCGCTTTGTTCGCGCGACTATTAAACTATTAACTAACTCGATTTAAAACGTGATTTATCCGTACGTTTTCAAGATGAGTGATCTCGGTAGTTTAAATTCGAAACGTTGGTTCTTTTGGCCGAAAGCTGTAAGAGATGACTTAATCAAAAGAGAATAATTTAGTCCAGGAATAAATCGAATACATCTCTAAGTTGAATTCAATCCACTTCCAGAATGATTGGATTTACTTACTTGAGATTTGATATGGAAATTTAACGTAGATGTATTATGTAAGTTTTTTGAATAAAAATTACTAGTAGCACGTGAGTCGTCAGGACATTTCTAAGAATGCTCGTCTGGCTATTCACAACGGTGTGCTAGTGCCTACTTTGATGTAGGTATGGTAGCGAGAGTTGGGTGTGGCAGAAGAGACACGAAAGTAGATTGAATGGGGTTGAGATGCGTTCTTTGCGAAGCATGAGTGGTATCAAACTTACTGATAGGGTGCGTAATAGCGTGATTAGAGAGAAGTGTGGTCTGAAAGAGAGTATTGTAACAAGGGTAGAGAAAGGTATGCTGCGTTGGTTTGGGCATGTGGAGAGAATGGATGAAGCAAGGGTATGTAAGCAAATTTACAAGGGAAGTGTGTTGGGGCAAGTCGGTCGAGGGCGCCCTCGAAGAACGTATATCGACCAAATCGGCGATGTGCTAAAGGGAGGCCAAATTAAGAGTACCCGAAACCGTCGAGCTTGTATGACGAGAGTGATGAATGTTAGTGAAGCGAAAGAAGTATGTCAAAATAGAAGCGAATGGCGCTCTGTTGTCTCTGCCTACCCCGCAGGGAATAAGGCGTGACGGTTATGTATGTATGTATGTATGTAGTAGCACGTATTTTAGGCGACATGCTTACAAACTTTCACTATTTGCACCTTTTAACTTAAATTAAAACCTATTCTAATTATTCTGTAAGTGGCTGCAAAACGTAAAATATTTAGACATGGTTTTGTCTATGCTGTAGCATTTCATGTTACCAAATGTAAATATATTTAAAATTATATACATTTGTGTATTTGGTGAAATAATGGTCTAGTCTAGACAAGCATGCTCAATTTTAAAGATCATTTATGTAAAAATTTAAAACATTACATTTTTTTATTCCAATATGAACAGATAAACTTAACTTATTCTCGTATCTCAGATAAGTGCAGCGATAAAATAACTTCAGTTTTATTTTATTTTACTTTAAATAGACTATTATACCTAACTGTAGATAAAAATATTTTACGATGACTTTGCGATTCCGTTTATCGCTTACAACTAAACTTTATTTTTATTTAGGGCCTAAATATGTCTGTGTGTCTATGTAGTGTAAAGTGAGACAGAGACGGATTAATATTAAATTCGCACGAAAAAAAAACAATGGCCACTTAACCTAACAAACAGGGCAAAGCACCCATTACGTGACCTTAATGAACAAAAAATGTACCCAAAAAGTCCCTTGAATACATCCCCAGCAGCCTATGAAGTCGTTAATTACGTATCTCGCAAAGCCATAGTAATAATCTCTTAATTAAAATTTCGATGGCATTCCTTAAAAGTCCTACTTGTACCTTCTTAGGGTAATCCTCTTGTCGTTTACTCCATGCCATTATAATGTTAATTGTTGGACCCAAATGGCTTCTTAAATGAGACAGAAAGTAATTAAACAGTGTTAATTATTACGCTTAGAATGGATATTAGTATTGTTCGAGTTCATATTGCTGTGACACACAATTTTGCTTCAGAGACCGTTTTAAAAAAAGGCCAAGTGCGAGTTGGACTCACAACGAAGGGTTCGTACCAAAATCATGATTGTTGTACGGGAGCTCGGAAATAATTATTTTCTTTTCTGTTTCGTTTTTGAAGTTATATCGGCAATAGAAATACATAATCTGAGAAAATTTCAACAATCTAGCTGGCACGGTTTGTGAGATACAATACAGCCTTTTAAAAGACAGATGGATGGACGGACTGACAGAGAAGTCTCAGTAATAGAGTCCTGTTTTCACCCTTTGGGTACACACATACATACATACATATTCTCATCACGCCTGTATTCCCAAGAGGGGCAGAGCAAATGAATTCAAAAATCCAGTGCCACGTTTAGCAATTTCTGGGTAACCAGATGGTCAAACGTGATGTTGCAGTGACAGGTTGCTAGCCCATCGCCCACAATACACTAACCCTTTCCCAGAGTCGACTCTTACGATACTCACGGGAAGAAAGGGGGAGGTGCTATTCTAACCCGGCACCACACGGGAACCTTTGGGTACGGAACCCCAAAACTCATGACTGTGTTATCATTTATGTATATCGTGTTGTGTCGGGTTTAAACTAACGCATTTCCATTTCTTTTGTGGATATCATAGGAGGTGACTAAGTATTATGGTCTAAAGGTATACTTACTCCTCTTTCATGTGTGTTTAAATCTAAAATTAAGCTAAAAGTGGCTACGAAGCTTAAAATAGTTACAATTTAACTATGTAACAATTTTATATTCTTCCTAGACCATGCATCACGCGTCTATTTCCAAATGGGGTAGGCAGAACACACAAAGCGCTACATAGACCAAACCATGACTATGTCAAGGTTCGTGGAAACTTCTTACATTATTACTCCTTGTCTTAAGTTTGAAGTTGGCAGGTCTAATGACAGGATAGCCTGTCGCCTAACGTATACCTTAACCTATGTCCTTAGTCGCCTCTGACGACATCCGTGGAAGAAATGCATGACGGATGATAAGGATTGTATTTAATAATGATAACTATCCAGTTCGAAAAAAAGTCGTAGTTTAAACTAGGGTCAATAAGGAAAATGTACCAATGCTCAATGCCTCAACGCCCAGTAGTTGACACCCATCTGTCACCTGTCTTACTATGACATAAAGTTGCAAGACTAAGTGCCATGTATTGGGTCAGTGTCAAGCACAGGGACGTTTACCTTATAAACGCATAAAAAGTCACAGAAAATAACTAGTGTAGAATAAAACTGCAGTCGGATCCTATTTTTGTTTTTAGCTGTGAATTTGCGCCGTATTTTCGGCTTCCCGAACAATAAAGCAGTAAATTACACGGTATGTGTTCAATGTTTTACGCATCAAATATGCATTTTGCGCAATAAAAAACTGAAATGCAATTTACATTTTAATATAAAATATTTTTGTTGTGTGTACGTGAAGATTTTTGAGCTTGTACCTTGAATATTATTCGGAAGTTACGACGTTATTGTTTAATATTCGCGATTTTGCACAATTGTCTCCGCAGCTCTCTTTGAAAATATTGAACACATATTTTTTTTCTTTTATTTAACAAACGAAAAATGACAAATAGCGTTTAAAAGTTTCGCGTGACGTCACGACTCGGTACAATTTTTAGCGAGTCGTGGCGTCACAAGTCTTCCACTCCGGAAGTTTGATGATCTATAACTAAAATTAAAACAAATACAATTTAACTACTGTACCTTAGGATTTCATCTTGAAAAAATACCAGCAAAGGTTTTGCGTAGATGTATAAGCAAACATAATATTGCGACGCAAATGACCCTGCCAACCCGATTTGGGAATGTGATGTGTGTATGTTAGCGAAGTCACATAAAAGTTTGCACATAGCAATAGGGATGTCGACTGAATTAAAAATGTGTAATTTTAATTAGTCCGTCAGTTATGGTCTATTCTTTTAGTTATTAAAAAAAGGTAAACAAACAAAGCCAACCCGACAAAGTCAAAAATCACGTAAGGTATGTGGTGCTACATTAAATACGACACTTTCTATTTTAGTCGCATTACACTCACCTTGTAATGCGACTAAAATAGAAAGTGTCGTATTTAATGTAGCACCACATACCTTACGTGATTTTTGACTTCGTCGGGTTTGTTTATCTTTTTTAAGTACCTAAAAGAATAGACCATAGATTATGGAACAATATGAGACAAGTAGGTTTTGGTTTATTAAATAACTAAATAGCGACAAAATTATAGATCATCAAACATCCGGAATGGGGTTTGTGACGTCACGATTTAAAAATTGTACCACATAGTGACATCACGCGAAACTTTTAAGCGCTGTATTATCGTCTTTTTTTTGTTTGTCAAAGAAAATAAAAAATATGCATGTAATTTTTTTTGGAAATCTATTTGACGGAGTAAATAGTTTTTTTAGTAGTCTACTCAATTAAAGGCACATTATAATCATTAATTCTCTTTTTATCTTACAATTCTGTAACTACCTACTAAAATTTTTTTAATTAACCTAATAGGTACACACTTTCCTGCGTTCACAGCAGCGCCGACATTAAAAAGCTGCTTAATTTCACTTAGCGTTTAATATTTAAAATATCTTTTGTTCTCGAGATAAAAATTAAAAAGGTTTTTCATAACTGGAGCAATAGGCTTGTATCTTTAGGGGGAGAACAGAAGTTCACTGAAGTGTGGTGATTACTCTGTGTAAGGTTCAGGGTACACTTTTACATTATAAAAAAAAAACATTGTGTCCTCTCACTCACGTGCTCTGAATTGATTATTTTTTTTGAAGGGGTATTATTATTATCCTATCTTAACTCTATATTATTTATATTCCTGTTATTTATCAAAAAATGTACAATAAACAAGTCGAACAGTTAAAAAAAAATATCAGTGCCGTAAGTCGTGTTTTGACGTCGCTATAACGAGACCTTATGGGGCATAGACAACTAAATCTAGTTCAAATAATTACTTTTTGTTTTATTTGTTCACACGACAGCAAACATACATTTACCAACTTAACAAGACAGACGGATAGGAAGACAAAAAACATATAACAAAATAAAACAAAAGTTCACAATTTGTTCACTTAAAATTCAAGCGAGAGTGAACAGGGACCATTAGATTAAGGGAGATGTAAGGCAGAGATATTAGCAAAATCTAATTGCGATTCAGTTTACATAAATTGGGATCCATATTAATATTCTAATCCCGCTGTCTTGAGTCGGGATGAATTTGTAATCAAAACTAGTACATCATAAGGCGTGCGTTTAGCTTACGAGGAAACCGTTGATCCGTCATGGGAGTTTGTATAAACTATATTCAAATATCCTTTACTAATTTGTGCCGTGTGGTGTCAGGACAGAATAACACCTCTCCATTTCTTCCGTGGATGTCATGAGGTGACTAAGGAAATAGGTTTAGGTATGCTTTAGGCGACAGGCTAGAAAGCTGTCACTATTCTACCTCTTCCATCTTTGCAGACCTAAAACCCTGCTAGAAGTGGCTGCAAAGCGTGATATAGTCATAATCAATCTCGCTTCACTTACATTCATTCCTCTCGTCGTCATACGCGATGTCGTAGTAGTTAGGATTGACTTAACGGTTTGTTAATGTCATAACTTAACACTAGGTTAACTATTAAATGAGTCAGAAGTCATCTTCGATGTATAAACCGTATCTGCACCAAATGTAACTGCAACTTTATAGAGGCAATCAGTTCAGCACCCTTTACTAGGCTTGTATTATCTGCCACAACCATATTCTATAACCTATATTTTCGACTGATAATACGCACTAATCTCCGTTATTTTTTATTACAGTACATTAAGTAATGTTTAGAATAAAATCACGTGGTATATTTTAGCGTTTTCCCCTGTTATTATAGTTGTTATAGGTTATAGGTCGAGCGTTTCAGCTACTTCGTTTACCTATACGCTCACATTTTAGAATAGGTTTCGTGATGCTTGACGTGATATTTCAATGGTTTTGACTATGTGTGTGCGTATGTTTGTGTTTTTTACAAAATGTTTTCCATCATTTTCAAGAGTTGTTGTATTTGGAATATAATATAATTGACAAAACTGTTTTTTTTTGAGAGTTTAAATGAGATAAAAGAAAAGGTATAGTTACCTGATTCCTGTCCTTTTGCCTAAATATAATAATCATAAAATTTCTGCAATTTAATAAGTAAAGGCTTGTTGTCTAATACTAATTAAACGCCAAACTTTTTCCTAGATCACAACACAAAAAGACACTTAAAGTTTGCTGGTCTAGACTAGATTAATAACATTTTTATACTTAATTATGACTTAATTTACTATAACATTGGGATTATCCAATCAAAGGACTCCGTTGAAGCCTACAAACACACTTGTCTTGAGGAAAACGCTATTCGACAAAGCTTCTAGGTCAAGTAAGTACTACGAGTAATAATTGTACATTGATTATTTGCTTTGGGATGAAAAGAATTAGCTTCGGTAATGCTTCCGTTTTCCTTATCCGCGTTCAAACTTGGTGACCCGCTGAAAATAGTGTTTTTTTTGTTACTAGTACTAATTGTTTGTATTTTCTTCTGTGCGTTGGGTACTAATAACATTTTTCCTGTTTTTTCTTAAGAAAAAATAGATTAAGTGACATTTTTAAAAATGTTTTACAAGTTTATCACCAAGTTTACATTCAAGTTAATTTTTTTAAAGCATCTATACTGAATTTGAAAATTCAAATAAAAAAATACGGATTCAGAATAATGAGTGTTACTGATTATGCGATGTGATACTGCCTCATTGTATTGTTCGCATCCACAGTACATTATTGAAACAAAATTAACAGTACTACAACATGTTTTTAAACGAGTTGTTTAGAAAATTAATCATCATAATAACGTGTAGGTACCAACTTGTCTTTCACGGTGTTTCAATACATTAATTATTTTCTGCGAATGACTTATAAAAAGTCAGGAAAATAAAAGTTAGAGTTACTTAAATGTCATGGCTTCGGTATGTCAGCAAGTTGACAGGCGATAACGCAATGGAAGAGCTGTTGTTCAGACTTGCTATTAACAGAAGATGATTATAAGAACTTTAGTCATTACTTTTAGTAATGTAAAGGCATTTGAAAAATAAGAATAACTACTGAATATCCTAAAAAGGAGAGCATCCGTTGATTATGCATCAACTAAGTTAAGTCTTTTAAATAACGTGCCCCTAAATCAACTCCATTGTTTCACCGATAGCTCTTTTATCTAATTGTTTCAACCTGTCATATTTAAAGCAACATGAAACTTTGTTGTCTCTTTCTATTATTGTCTGCTTGCACACGAAACTTAAGCGTAACCTAAAGTAAATTGCGTGACCAGAGTGTCCATTTTCCGTTGGACGCAACTACCTCCTGCTGGGTACCTAGTTGCCAAGATAAAAAAATAGTTTTTTTATTATTAGCATAACTAAACTGTAGAGTGGAATTCTCTGGTATGGCAAGACGTTGATGCTCAAAAGACACTATACTTTAGACCTTTAGGTACTTAAAAGATGGTAAACAATCTTGACATGTCTTTTTATTGAAATACACAGTCTAAAAATGAAAATCGTTACACTATACTCGTACAATTCAATTATGAAAGTAAATGATTTTGTCATACCTAAATTGTAAAATGTAAAGATTTTGATTTATAAAGTGTACGTTTAAATAAAAAGACACGTCAAGATTGTGTACCATCTTTTAAGTACCTAAAGGTCTCTAGTATAAGTGTGTCTTGGTACTTACAGAAAATGGTAACAGTTGTATTCGATGATTGCATTACTGATTTTTACCACTGGTTTACTGTGTGTGGTTGGATATTATTTCCCTGTAGAATGCGGCTCGCCGTTTTACGGCGGTTTTACAATGCGGTTACTGTTCAGCGATTTAAGTGTTCCCCATTAAAAATTTACATTCAAATTATTATTGTAGGTGTTAAGGTAAATGTACCAATGCTCGATGCCTCAACGCCTAGTAGATAACACCCATCTGTCACCTGTCTTACTATGGCATAAGGTTTTAAGGTTGCAAGTGCCATGTATTGGGTCAGTGTCGCGCACAGGGACGTTTAAGTAGCACAAATTCTGTGAATTATTTGAGATTTCATGTTACCCAAGAAACAAATTTGAAATTTTTGTTATCCTTAAAACCTTCATAGGATTGTTTTATGTTTACTTTTACGACACGTACATCGCTACAAAGCTAAAAATTGGTCAGAAATCGACTAGACACTCATAGAAACCTTTAACAGCATTCTTTACCAACCATGGCAATAAGAGACAGATCGAAAAACAAAAGTAGCGACGTTACACTATTCAATTTACAAACGCCTTCGGCATGTGGCGTGTTTGACAGGTTGACAGCAATAACGCGGCGTCACGTGCTCACTTGACGTTTTACTGACAGGCCTTACTTTAATTATTGTAGATATTTTTTCTTTCAAATTAAGCAGACTAGTTTTGAATAGTTCGTAAATGAGATTCGTAAGGTCCATTTGTATGATTCCCGTGCGGTGTCGGGTTTAGAATAACACGTCTCCATTTCTTCCGTGGATATCGTAAGAGGCTATGTCTATTTCACGTTTTGTGTGCTCTGCCTACCCTATTTGGGAACATAGGCTTGATTAAATGTATGTAAAAGTTACAGTAAAAAAATCACAGAGGCAAATTATCAAGCTATCCTACTTTTATTAAATCGTGCGGAAAGCTAGAGTTAGTTAAACTCCATTAATCACCACATTTATTTTTAACAGAATACCTAAACCCATTTCCTTAGTCGCCTCCTACGACATCCACAGAAGAAATGGAGAGGTGCTATTCTAACCCGACGCCGCATAGGATTACTATCGATATAATTTTTAGTATCCAGTTTTTATCAAAGATTATCAACGCCTCTGTCAATTAATTAGCTACACAGCAAGTACCTCACCGTAGCCTGATAAATATTAAAACCATGAGCGTGTCGCCATTATTGCCGTAGCTAGGAAGCTTTTACCGGTTACATTTTGCGACGGATTTTCCTTCAATTAATCGGATTAATCCGTGGTTTTGTACATTATCGTGTACAAACTGGAATGTTTCGGCAGACATAATAAAGAAAATGAACGTGTAAGAGTGGACGCAGCTTGCTTTCATGAATGTTAAGTGAATCGTGATGTACAATTTTGTACATGTAGTCAGAGCTTGAATTCAGTAGTTACAACAGCGTCTTTCCAAAATAAAGTCAAAAATTTAATGTGCTCAAAATTTTGTTTGTCTTTAATGATATGGAGTGTCATCTCGAAGGTCTTTTTCCGAGTCAAAACACAAAATACTCTGTTCATATGCTGCTTATATTGGAATAGTTAACTGCAATGTACTATCGAACCAACTGATTCCTGTCCCACCGTAGAACGTTGTCACAACAAACGTCATAAACATTTTCCTTTGTCAAGCAATGAAATATCACTATGACGATCACTGTGAATAGGTTCTACGGTGGGTCAGGAATCAGTTGGTTCGATAGTAGTTCTCCACCACTGTTTGCCAGAACAACCAAAAAAAAAAGTTTGCCTTGTTTATTGTAATGCTTTTTAAATTACTTTTAGTTTCAACCTTACATCTTCTAATCATAGTTGTGTAATTTTTGTCTTATATAGTGCACTCCAAGGTCTCAAGATCTGTGTATATATTTAGACAACAGGGTAGCAAGCCGTCACTTTGGTAACGCTCGTAGAAATCATAGTTAGGTAAAGTATAGCGTTTCGTTCGCTCTGTCTACTGTCTTTGGGAATATAGGCGTATTATCTGTATGTATGTAACTATTTATTAACTAAGTTTATTCTACGTCGACTTTTTTCTAAAATGAGGCTTGTATTTTTTCATGACAAACTCGAAGCAATAACCGAAACGGGGAAACAAAAAAGTGTCAAGGGACTTCCAAAAACACAATTACCCTCAAAGTCATCGAAAACGGATACCGATTAATTAAGAAATAAAATTTTATTGTTAACGGAACGTCCTAATTGTAAATGTAAATATTTTGCAATTTCCGTCCGTTTCTTTGAAGGGTCAGGGCAAATTTTATTTAACGATCAGGGACTGGGAATCGATACTTCAATTATAACACTTTGTTGAATATTTTCTATTGACCCTTGCCCCAATTTCGGCTTCACTTTGAGCAAAATTGCTTAAATTACTTCATCATTTATTTTTACTTTTAAGTATTCCGTACTTTTGGAGAAATATTTCTAATCCTTAGCTTGGTGATAATTCTAAGGGTATAACAGCTTCGGAATCTCTGTTTTTTTCGTCGTGTCTTTTTTTAAGCAACACAAAACGCTTTTTTTCTTATTCTACGGATACAGGCCACACGTGTGTTTTTGACAGTTCTTGTCGAGAAACATAATAATACATATTTAACTATGCCGATGTACTGGGCTTTTTTATATTATTAGTTGTTCAATATACCGAAAATTTTGAGCTGTGATATTTTAATCTTGACTGGTTCTATAACTGATTATACGTCTCCTATTTCCAATAATGTATTTATTGTATTTATCGTGATCTTTATGTGTGTTATAAAATTATTCACCGCTACACGCCCGCCATTCTGGTGCAGACCTATTAAACATCACCAAAGCTAATGCGTAAGAAAAACTTAATACCCTGAAAATGAGTGTACCATCTCAGCTCCGATAACCAGCTGCTCCCAAGGGCCGTACGAATAATTCAGAAATAAGATATTTCTTCCCTTGAACTCTCATCCAAACAGTTTTTCTCCAATTACTAGGGAAGTGATACATTGTAAGAAAGCCCGTGATTAACGACTGCCCATTAGTCACCAAAGAAAGCGTCAGATGCAAAAAGTAATGGAAAATGTCTTACAATGAAACAAAGGTATGGTCTCAGAATGATTATTATCATCCTAACACCTTGAGAAGGTTTTGGTTGTGATAACAGATTATACCTTATCGGTTTAGGTAGTTAAAACAATGTAAAAATCTTGACGTGTCTTTTTATTTAAACGTACACTTTATAAATCGAAATCTTTACATTTTGCAATTTAGGTATGAAAAAATCATTTAATTTCATAATTGAATTGTATAGTGTAACGTTTTTCATTTTTAGACTGTGTATTTCACCAAAAAGACATGTCAAGATTGTTTATATTGTTTTAACTACCTAAACCGATAAGGTATAGTAACTTCACACACAATATTGAATTACTTCGTCGCTGTGTGCAGGTTTACTGATAAGTTTTCCTTTACTGATAGATCGTGGTAAATATCATCTAATTAAATTTTAATCTACTTAAAAAACTTTTTTCAAAATATTTTTTTTTGAATTAGAGGACGAAATTCTGCAAAAAATATTTGTTACAATTTTAATTGTACTGTACAATTATCAGTATTCCTTTACTTTATTGAATATATTGTACATTATAAACCTTCCTCTTGAATTGCTTTAGAAAAACCACATCAAAATCGGAGCAGTAAGTAGCATCAGAGATCTAAGCGTAAAATATAGACAGATAGCAGCAGGAAGCAACATTGTTTAATACTAAGCAGTGGAGTTACAATGTTTTACAAACATTAAAACAAAAAAGTACGATTTTTCTCTCCTTCGAAATTAACCCTGAAAGGAAATGCCTCTGTTTTGAATTGAATAACACCAAAAACGACCCTTGTTTACCTCGTTAGGATCATTTTAATTAATACGTCTCTCATTGCAGGAATCTAAATATTAATATAGGTTTTGAGAGTCTAAATTAATACACTGTCGGCTTAGAACGATAGGGCGCGAGTAGAGATGCGCGCGAGACAGACTATACCTGTCATTGTCTAACTAGAGACGTGAGAAAGTGACAGGTAGACTATCCCGCGCGCGAAACGAGTCGCGCGTGTTGCAGTGTTAAGAGGTTTTCGTATATTTAGTTTCACCTGTTTATTGGTCTGTAAGCAAATCTTACAAATTAAATATGATTCACCAGCCAGCGACCGTCTCTGTCGGAAGGAACTCTTCATGGTTTGGTGCGATTGACTTGAAATTTGGTACACATATTTAGGATGGAAGACAAAGAAATTGGCACATAGGTCAGAAAAAAACTTTAATTATAAATGAATTGTGAGTTACATTTTTTTATACCGATGTAGACAAGAATTATCAAAATTACATTGAAAGAAATAAAATTTAACGTTATAATATCGTTACGGAGCTCAATCTAATCTGCATTAATTTCATGGGTAGATCTTTTTCTACTGTCAAACCGTTTTAGTAGAAATAGCACATTCATCACATACAAAATTTTAAAAAATATTTTAGACTGCGTAATCGTACTGTAGACGAGTTCTTGCGAAAAAATTGCGGATCGGCAATCGACGTAAGTCGTCAGACTTGGTGGAGTGATCAAGAACTGCCAAGAGCTGAATGAAAGTTCCGTAGGATCATACTTTGGGAGTACCGTTAGAGAGACAGTCCAGCAGCAGACGATAACCAGAGGCCGATGATTATGTTAAAATCGACCATCCACAGTTGAAAGCTTAAGAAAACCAAACTTCACAATAGCGAAGTATTATGCTGCAAGGGACAGAAATATTCTTTCGAACAAAAAAACATGGCCGCGAAAAGAGGAATGTGGGATTAAAGTATCACCCCGCATCCATCATTTTGACAAATATTTCACGGCATCCTTAAACCAAGCAAATTTGGGGGTAGATAAAAAAATTATCCTTCTATTTGCGTTCGGGCCGTACAATTATGCGAATGATAAGATTATGCCCATTTCAGACGCAACCGCCCCTTTGCATGAATTAATTTGAAGCAACTCGACAAAAACGGGGCAAGTTGAATCAGATTTTTGATTCAATGGTTCTGTTATTGTTAAACATTGTCTATACTCTGTCGGTTTAGGTACTTAACTAAAAGTAAACAAACTTTATGTCACATTTGACAGATTAAGAACGTTTTTTTCACTGCCTAACTTTTTTCGAATATTCAACAAGTTTAGCAAAGGAAGGGAACAATAAAAAAAATTGTTGGTGCCTAAATTTACCTAATACCAGAAACAATCGGAATTAGAACACTAACGTTCGTCAGATCAATAAATATTAGGTAAGATTCCTTTGCTAAACTTTTTGAATATCCGAAAAAAGTTGGGTAGTAAAAAAAACGTTCTTAACGTGTCAAATCTGACATAAAGTTTGTTTCCTTTTAGTTAAGTACCTAAACCGACAGAGTATAGTAAGTAAGTTAAATATAATATTTTTTTTAATTGTTTTTACTAGTATTTTGAAAAAAAAAAAACTTTTTGCCATGTGGCGCATTCTTCTTGGCAATGATGGTCTTTCCAAAGCGCTGGTAGACTCGAAAAATAAATGACGAGTAAAAATGCTCTTAGGAGCCTCTTTGCATAAATAATGTTTATTTAGTAATTACCAACACGAGACATTAAAGATGAACATAATTATGAAATTTAATTACCTCCTTCTATAATAAACCCAGGGTTTCCTACCACGGAACCCAAAAAGCGTTAAAGGTTGAACGGGACGTGACATGCAAGCGGAGTGTCATTAAAACGCCTCTAATATCGTGATAACATCTTTTAATATTTTATAATACTTATCAGCTTTAATTTTATGAAGGATTTTGTTTGGAATTCTGTGGGTCAAAATTTTCTTTGATGAAGATAAGGAAATCAAAATGTGGAATTAGCATATAGTTGCCATCACAGTTGAGCTATGGGACAAGATTACAAAAATAATTCCGTTTTAAAGAAACATTTTCAGCAACTTACTTTCTTATTCAAGTAGAAGTCTCTGTTTAGTACTGGGAGATAAAAAGTTACCGTTTGTTTTACAAAATTACAAGAAATGACTTGATTGAAATTGAAATTGAAAATTTATTTTCTCCTCCACCAAGTACAATTATAATATTTATTTAGGAGTTGAGGAGGACTGCCGTGACAAATTTGGCATGCAACAATTTTTATCATCTAATCTATTGAAAGATTTAGTAGTAAATACCTATTGATCACATTTTTTTCATTTACCATTAAATATGAAAAATATGAATTCAATGATTTTATAATATAATTATTTGGATTACAGATTGTTATCATTAATTGTAAAGTATACTTATTTGTTTATATTCACATTATCTGAAACACTATTGCAATTTAACCTTAATTTAATTACAATTTCATTTGAGATTTTTTTATATTTATAAATTTACCCCCCAAATATTGTTTAACTGAGTATATTTTTTCCTTGGCTACATAATAAATATACATGGTCTTGATCGTGTAAGCCAACTATGCTGTGCAAACTGTGGGTCAGCATTTACAATCTAGTAAATTACTGGTCTAATTATAGTCAGTTAAAGGTCTTGATGAGGCTAACTTATGCCATTGCAGGTCATGGTAAGTACTAAAACCCTTCGAGGCTATCTCAACGGCCCGACACTTCGCACATGACATTTAACACCGTATTAACTCAAAAAATGCAGTTTTGAGATATTGCGTTTTGAAAGTTTGAAAAATCATAACACCTTAGGACAAACGATATTTGTATTTTTTTCTGCCGTAATTTATAAGTACACTATTTAGCATTATTTTGAATTCGAATACCCCCCGAATAAGACTTTTGTTTTCATTTTACAAGCATTTTACCAACGGCACTTTGAGTTAAGACTATATTGCCAACCATAATTAAAATTATTTTAGACTTATGTCGGTATCGCCTGTTTATTTTTCCCTTAAACACCAATATACTGATGTATTAATTCAAAATAATACAGTCTTCCATTTTTTTTAGAAATTAAAATTTGTTCCTATCCTGTATTAACTAATGAAAGAAAAAACATAATTTCCTTTTTAACAAACTAGAAATCATATTTCTATTAAACTTAGGTTTAATTTTGTTAACAAAAATGAAACATACCTTTAAAATTTTAAATGGAGCACTTTACAGTGAAAAAGTCTGTGATTCATTTTTTTATTACCATGAATTTGGTACAAATAATCTATATTGTGCAATAAAAAAAGAACTAAATACGAGCGTATACGAAAGGAGTTACTTCTAAAATGTATACAAAGCTTTTCTAACGTTTAATTATTGATGTTAAAACACGTATAAATATAAAATACAATCATGCATTAACAAACAGGGTGTACCAAATCTATTTCAGAGATAACTTTCATCATAAACTGTTTACTTCTTATTAGTATAATTATAGTAATAAGTTTAAACTGAAACGTTATTTAGTTGGCGTATTTAGCCAGCCTGAAAAAATCTCCCTGCAGGCACTTTTTAAATAACTAAGTACAAAGGCCTCTCGGTCGCACTGAGTGCAGCCCTTTTGGTGCTGTTTTGCATCAACAATTATGATCATTTTTTAAAGTTTACTTTAAGATTAAATCGGTAATAAAGCTATTAACTGTGTAAAATTGTGGTAATAGGTGTGGGTTTATTTATTTGTGTTTCATACTCAACCAGTATTTTATACGTTATTAATACGAGAAACTGTTATTATCACAATAATCAAACTGTGCTGTAATAATAGTTATCGACAACGATTTATGAGATTAATTTACTGTGCGTCATAGTAACCGAAATAAACTTACAGAGTATTCTTTTTTTAATTTTATTCAATACAACATCATGTTCTAATCATCGGGTGTAAATGTTATTTTTCTAGTGTGGCTTTGTTCGTACCAGCAGATTCTTTGACTACCTGGTTGTCATTATAATCTACAGAAGTTAGAATTCTTACATCTTAACGCTTTGATAAGACTATGATGCAATTAACAATCTCTAAATAGTATCACCCCAATAGGACATACAGTTGAAACACTGTTAAAACATTATCAGTCGGAATATTTTAACAGGCAAAGTAGTATCAATTCAAAATTTTCAGAGGCAATACGGTATTATTTTGACATAATACATAAACAATGCAGTAAATTCAAAATAGATTGACTGGCAAAACTGTATTAAGTAAAAATAATACGGTGTTGATAACTCTCTGATGCTACTAAGATGATTTGAACCTTGTCATATGTCGAGTTAACACACACACCACGCGCTTGCCGCTCCCGATTGCCGCTCAGCAAGTGACTCAACTACAGATGTTACTATGTTGACTGACGTCTCAGTAGATGGCGAGAATAGGCAATATAGATTTTGATGCCATCTCTCGGTCAGTAGATTACTTAAAAATATGACTGTCTGGCCTACCGATAGATAAAAAAATATGCTATCGAGTGGCATTCATAACTAAAAAATCAACTTTTTTGAGTTAATACGGTGTTAAATGTCATGTGCGACTTGTCTTGTTTGTTGCCCACTTTGCCCAGTTAATTAATTCAAATAATTAGTCAGTCTTGTAAAATTATTTCCTTCTAAATTGTCTCGTACAAGACAAACGAGGTATAACTATGGATACCATTATTTTGGGTGCGTACAAGACTTTCCATTTTTTTCCGTATTTGAGTTTAATTTTAAAGTTTACCAACTTAAATTACCGGACGTTGTAAATAAACTGATTGATAAAGGATACCATGAGAAAATAAAACTATTTTTTTATATCTACCAATTAAATATTTATCTTTTTTTTTTATTGAGCTACATAGCAAGAGTAAATCTTTCCGACTTAAAAAAAAAATAAAAAAAAGTATGTAAGTACATCAATTGGCTCATCCGTATAGAGTTGGGTACAAAATATTGACCGCAACAACATAACGTAACGGCGTGTCGTTGCGATATGACGTTGCTTCTGCAACTTTGAACCTTTCATGTTAAATGGGGCCACATTTTTGAGCGTCAACAAATCACACAAATTTTCACACAATATTTGCAGCAAGTTAACCAAAACTTTACCTAAAGCAATTTCAAGAGGAAACCGAGGACGGTCCCATAAACCCAGCCTGTATGGCCACATTAGTATTAAGGTGCTATGCGAGTAATTTGTGAGCGGCGTGTCCAAATAAAACAACCCAGAATTTAATGAAAAGCCTATGTTATTAAGTTAGCTAGGATTCCCAGGCCTAAAGGGCGGTTAATTCTGTTTAGTGCAATTTTCTTTGTCACATTATATTCGGAGGGAGGGGATTTGCCGCGCCGAAAGCGTGGAAATGTTGCAAGGATATAAGTTTTTAGTGGTGGCGTAATAGAATTAAAAGATAATCTGGACTGTTTTCGTAAGAGATGAGATGATGTTAGTGTAGATGTATAATATGCTAAAAGTCGTGGGTTTGACTATGTGTTGTATCGTGTGCTTTGCCCAACTGAAATATGAACGTAATGTATGTGAGCTGAACGGACAGGAGTTCGGTTAGTCCCTATATTTAACCTTAAAAGATACCTATATCATTTGGTGAATGAAATCGTGACAGTAATATTAATGTTTTGGTTTGGCAGTGCTAACTTTTGTTCATAACTACGTTACTGTACTGCGAATTTCTTTACGTTTTTAAAGCACGTTGTAGTTGCTATCACATTTTTTTTTTTTCATTACTTTGTGCCAAGTTTTTTTTTAGCTATGATGCTGCGCTGGTAGGCCCAAAATCAAGACGTGCCTCATACGACTTTCATATCTAAGTTTAGAGAAAAAATGATTTTGTTTTCAATCAGGGTTCCGTAAGGTTTGCTAGCATAATATTTTCCGTTTACACGGTGTATGTAAACGGAGTACAAATACAGTTGGCAACGGTTCGGGCTCAAACATCCAACATTGTAGCGGAAGGAAACAATCTAGTAGAGCTTGTGTATCAGCTGACTCACTCGGTCAGAGATAACATGGGCCGTGACAAAAGACAGCTGAACATGTTTGGTAAAGGTTTAGAAGAGTATTGCTAAATTGTGTAGTGTTTGTACTTGGATAATTAATTATGTATCAAGCTATTTGTTGACAAAGATAACTTTGTATCGACTAAAATTGTTGCATGTTAAAACCTAATACATGGTATTGTTTTCGATATTTTTACCTTCCTCCTGATTTGTATAAGTTTATCCTAGTAATATCCTACTATTTATTATAAATGTGAAAGTTTGTGAGTATGTTTAGATGTTTGGATGTTTGGATGTTTGTTACTCTTTAACGCAAAAACTACTGAAAGGATTTTAATGAAACTTTACAGTAATGTAGCTTATATATAGCACATGTGCTACAATTTCAAATCTTTTAAACGTCGTCGGGCGACAACACGCAGGACATGTGAATTTCGTGTCGTACGACAAAGTCGCGGCACAAAATGTCGCCTAATAAAAACGCGCCTTTAAGTATTTAAATAAAAACCTAGATAAAAAAAGTCGAATACTCACTATTTTTTAAATAGAAAAGTAAAACATTAGTCAGGTTTTACGGATTGGTAGTAGAGTTAAATGGTAGTTCGTGAAGTGTCACGTACACAACACCGGAAGGAAGCCATTTTGGAACTGCACGCTGGGTGCTGACTGCGAGTGAACAATATTTTGAGTACACCAGTTGTTAGGATTGTAACGTGCTGCAGTTTCAAATGTTTTCAGCCACGAAAAGGATTTTGCAGTCTTAAAATCACAGTGAATTGACGGAACATTGCAATCACGCCTATGTTCTCAAATGGGGTACGAAGAAGTACGAAGTAATAACATGAAGCGTGACATAGACGACACCATAATTACGACTATTTCAAGCTTCGCAGCCAAAACTACCGTAATTTTAGGTTTGAAAGCAGATGATAGAGGTAGTATAATAGTGACAGGTTGCTAGCCTGTTGTCTCAAGCATACTTAAACCTATTTCCTAATTCGCCTCTTACGAAATCCACGGAAGAAGTGGAGTAGTGTTATTGTATCCCTACACCACGCAGGACGATGAGGAGAAAGACGGAACTAATGGATAAAACACGTCATCTATTCGGTAGACTTTAATTTTTTTCTTAACAAACACTCACACACCTATTTTAATTGACTATATTAAAATGTTTCTAGATCTTGCTAGTAGTAAACATTTTGATACAAGTAAATCTTCAACAAAAACAAATAAATTAAAAAATTGCATGTCATTTAATATTATTTTTATTGATAGTTAAAGTGATGTAAAATAAGGTATTGCGGCGTTCAGTTTTTGATTTTGGTTTTTGTCTTCTTATTTTTTTTGTTTATCGAAAATGTGAATAGGTATGTAATTGTAGATTGGTACATAAAAAGTCTGCAAAAAGCTAAAGTAAGTATTTACCCTTTTAATTATTTGTAGTAAAATATGTAAAGATTCTACGAATATTTTGATTGAACTTACTCATTAAATGTCAAAGTGATCGTTATAACGTCGCTATTTAAATGTTTACTCAGCATATTTCTTGCAGCTACCCATTTGTAAGGTAGCTTTTTATAAATAAAAGTATCGAATTGAGTTTTCCTAACGTATATAATACGCAAACGGCATGTTGGAAAACGCTTACACAGCCTCCGAGTAAATATTACCAGGTTTTTTCGTTTTTTTTTTACATTTGGTAAGGCAGTAGAAAGTTTGTAGTTGTAAGGTAAAAGTATCAATGCTCGACGCCTCAACACCCATTAGATGGCACCCATCTGTCACCTGTCTTACTATGACATTAAGGTTGTAAGTGGCAAGTATCAGTGTACAGCAGAGTCAGTGTACAGCACAGGGACGTTTACCTTAGTGTTGTTATTGTTAGATTTTTTCTAATAAAAGATGTTATAAAAGAGGATAATGCTTAAATCACAGATTACAAGTGCTTGACAAACGGGCCCTAAAACACCATTTACTACCGCGTACTATCCTACTAAATGAAACCAAACAATAACGAACTAGTAAGTTAATTTTGTGTAGCGTTTCACTACACGTTCAATAATACATATACTTATACTCAGTTTCATTTAAGATTACAGTTTTGACAGTGAAATCCTCACATATTTTAAAGTAAATCGAAGTCTTCACCGCAAAACGTTGATACCGTTTGTATTGAGAACTTCAATCGTCATTAAAAAAAATGGTTGCCTGTAAAGTCGGTTTTACGGGCGAAGATTTTACGTGACAACGTCTTTTTCTCGGTAGAATATTTATTGATTTAAGACGTTGTCACGTCAACTCCCAATCGTGACAGCTGTCCATGTCTGCGTTTGACGTCTCACATGATACCATAGAGGCTTCGCACTATCGAAGCGCCACCTCCTTAACACTGCGGGCCTCTCTCTCGTTCGGTGACGTCATCGTAACGTTACCGAGCGTTACACTTTTTCATAAGTGACTCCCAGCCGCAACCTAATTTAAGACGTTGTCACGTCAAAAAATACATTAAACTACCGTTAGACCTACTCATCCTGAAATATACGGATAACTCACGTTTTAAGTTAACTTTAGCTCGACATGTTTTGAGCTAATCCGTAGCCCTTCATCTAGGAGCCGCGGCGGCTGCTGCTAAAAATTGAACCCACATATTCAAAGTCATACTATTATTTTTCCCTTTAGAATTATTTCTCGGTACAAAAAAAGACAGGACTAAAAAACTCGGCAATAGTTATTATTTCACCTCTACGGCACTGTAAGTGTTCCCAGTCTGTACGTTACGTCAGCCACGTCATTATTTCGCCACGCTCTATTTGACGATATTTGGATCAAAGGGCTTGTGCACACGGAAAACTTTGACAGCTTTGGCTTTCATACAAACACAGAGCACACAACGTAAATTACGCGACGGGATTGATACCAATAAATGGTAAATTGGGAGGTGTTTGTACTTTTTATGATTGCTTGTGTTTGTTTGCAAGCACGCTAAAAAAGGATGAAGATGACTGATCCAAAGGTATCTAATAGGGATGTAAATGTCCATGGACCATACAATACAAAATTCTTTATAGAATAAAAAAAATGTATACAAATTGGATCCGCAAAATTAAAACGGTACGGAAATAATAGACCATAATTTAAGATAGTGGTTTTTCATTGCTACTAGATAAATTTGTATCACCATTTATTTTATAAATTTCATTTCATTCGTCTGCATAATAATTCTAACACATATTATGTCATTGTGGTGTCGATTTGAGTTTGAGAGTAGGTTTCTTTCCATTTTTTTCGTGGATGTCATAAGAGGTAGCTAAGGAAATTTAAGGTAGGTATGCTTTAGGCTCTATGTTAAAATAAAATCTATGTATCTAATCTATGTTAAAACAAAAATAAAACAGTTGGTGAATACGAAATATGAAGTTTTGTGTGCATCACCTATCCCTTACATAAAAAATATATTCATGCATGTGTGAAATACATCTTTTATAAGTAGCACTGTTTAAAAATAAATATAAATATCCGTTTCTGTTTTAATTCAATCTCTATTGACACGACACTGTATTAAACAAGTTTTTTTTGTTTATATTTACGTGTAGGTATGCGGGACTTAATCTCGGTATTTTTATTTTTTAATTACCTACATACATACATACATACATACATACTTACATATTCTCACGCCTGTAATCCCAAGAGGGGTAGGGAGAGCACATGAATTCAAAAATCCAGTGCCACGTTTAGCAATGTTAGGGTAACCAGATGGTTAAACGTGATATTGCAGTGACAGGCAGCTAGCCCATCGCCCACAATACACTAACCTTTTCCCAGAGTCGACTCTTACGACACCCACGGGAAGAAAGGGGGAGGTGCTATTCTAACCCGTCACCACACGGGTTTTAATTACCTCTTGACGTTTATATGAGTGAGAATTATGAAAGTTTAAAACAGTAAATACTTTTTACATAAAAAAAAGTTTCTCTATAAGTTTAAGTGCGCTTTTTTGTGCACAAGTTCGTAAAAATGCGCTTATTATCCCAGGCAGGGTAAGGAGAATACACAAAATTATACGGACGTAAATAAGTCAAATAATTTAGGCATTCATTTTATTAACTAGCCCAGAAATACATAATTAACAATGACGTAGTTAACTACTTTTCCAACATCATAATTTTAGTAAAATCATTGTAATGCATAAAGATAGTAAAAATAAACAACTTTAGTCGTTTGCAGAAAGGAACACAAAAAGACGGGCTATTTTAGAATCGCAAAAGTGGTATGTTAAAAAATCTAGTTTTACATTTTATTCGAATTTTAAATGTCGTGCGCTGGGGAACTATGTTTTTATGGCAATTCGTTTGTTTTATCATCCAATTTCTTTATTCAGGGCTTTTGGGTTGGCATCTGCTTTCAGCTCATAATAAGATCAAGTATTCTTAAGATTGCCTCATCGATATAATAATGTGTACCCTATCAATTTAAAACTACTACAGTTAACTTTTTTCAGTTGAAACACGAAAATTAATCACACATTTTTTTATAGCGGTCACAGATAGACAACATTTCAATTGCTACCCAGTAGCAAAGAGGCAGGTTCAGTGCCAGTTCAATATACAGTATGTATCAGAACGAAAGGCCAAGAAAGAAACCTATTAATCTTTAGACCATAAATATGATTGTGGTGAAGGCTTATAGAAATCTAGCATCTTTTAAGGGAAGTGAAAAAATTAATAAAATAAACGATTATTTTATTACCTCCTGTATTATTTATTTACAGTGTTAGCAATAACAACAAATAAAATGACGTAAATGTCACAAATGTCCGCTAAAATTGAGTGCACACTCACGTACTAAATGCAAGGCAGTTCGATGTGCTGGCCGGCGGTACGGTAAACCTCACACAGCAAGCGACGACGAAGATTCGATTCGATGGACGGAGGAGCGACTCGTGTCTAAAATGCGCCCTCCACGTCTCGTACCTACTAGATCCCGGTTGGTTGTGAAAATGGTCTAGTACACGTTCTTCCTCTCTCACGTGTAATTGTCGAGCCCCTTCTCGATTGATCGGCACCGGCAGATTGTTATTTCCCAGTCGGATAAGCGTATTGAGGATCACACGGCCATGGTTGGGTTGCCTTCGTGCGGGAAAAACCTTTCTGCGTACAGACGAAGAGCGGCATTCCCGTTTCCCTTTCACTCTCCGTAAAGAAGTACATATCCACAAGTTCCTCCGTAGAAAAATTTAAAAGCATTGTCAGTAATTTGTAATTTAAATTTCTATTTATTACATTTTTTGGCACACGAATGTCAAACACTGACTTGAAGTCATAGAGGACAGAGCCTGTCCTCTATGCTTGAAGTTTAAATTAAAAGGAAAAAGTCCAATTAATTGATTTAACCTGACCTCTTTCAAAATAAAAAAAAAACATGATGACCAATCTAATGAAATGTCATGATTAATGTCAAAGTGAACTGTAAATGATATGCAAAATCCTTGTTGGAAAATGGTTGTAAATAATAATGAAATAATAACAAGAAGTCCTCAAAATGATAATTTCAAGAAGTGTTTAGTGTTTCGTATGATTAGGCTATCAGTATCTAGACATAATTGAAATTCCAGTGATCTGATATGATGAGGATTGGTTTAAATTAGTTTGTTTACATTTAAACTGACGTCTTACTTTTTCTACAGGCTGTTACAAGTGTTTTTAACCGACTGCAAATAAGCGAGTACTTAAAGTTATGTTGAGATTAAGCAAAGTTAAAAAAGCAATTAAAAGTTATTAGTAAGTATTCTGTTTGAACATACTCCACTTAACCATCAACCAAGCTTCAGCTTGGCCTTTCGTTCTGATACATACTGTATTATGTGATGATTTGATTGTTGAATTACAAATCTTAAAATAAACTGAGTATGAATCGTATTTACATACATACAACATACAATCACGCCTGTGTTCCCAAATGGGGTAGGCAGAGCATTCGAAACGTGACATAGACAAAACCATGATTAAGTATGACTATATCACGCTTTGCAGCCACTTCTAGCAAAGTTTTAGGTTTGCAAAAATAGAAGAGGTAGAATAGTGACAGGTTGCTAGACTGTCGCCTAAAGCATACCTAAACCTATTTCCTTAGTCGCCTCTTACGACATCCACGCAAGAAATGGAGAGGTGTTATTCTACCCCGGCACCACACGGCGTAAATCGTAATTAATGCTGTTTAAATCCCCCAGATAACCCCCAAGTCATCAAACAAAAGGTCTAATTTATGCATTATCCCCTAACTCGAGTCGTATCATAAAAAAACGTGTCAGGTATAATATACAGCAGTTAGCAGTTCCGAATACCGTGCAAACTGCCGTCCGAGGCGCCCTCAGACGAAACTTCTGGGTATAAATACAGAAAACAACATTTACATCGGCCGTTAGTATTCCGACAGTGTTGCTAACTTCAGCAACATTTCACGGAGTAAGACACTTTTCTGACTTAATCATGCACCGCTGGGAACGGCCAGTTGCCAAAGAATGTGGGACGTGATTCTAACTTTCGAGTCGCATGCGTGTGAACTATTGCATATAGACTTGTATTTTGAACATAAAATAAAGGAATAACTTACTTCTTAAATCTAATGAAGCTAGGCTTTAGTCTTTCATCTGGGCGCCGTGGCATCTGCTGCCGAACGCGCACTGCGCGCCACCGCTTTCTTTGCGCGACTACTCGTGCTTTGGGTCTAAATACTTACAGAATATATAGTTATATACTTACATAGATTCGTACATAAACGTCTGGCCCCATTCCCTGTGGGGTAGGCAGAAACAACAGAGCGCCGTTCGCATCTATTCTGGGATATTTCTCTCGCTTTAATCACATTCATCATCATCACTCTCGTCATACAGGCTCGACGGTTTTAGTAGACTTTTAATTTAACCTCGTTTTAGAACATTGCCGATCTGATCAATGTGGTTGTATATCTACTTAAAAAATAAATAATTAAAATAAAATACGTTTAAGGGGCACTCCCATACAAAAAACGTGACTTTTACAGTTTTTGGTACGGATCCCTTCGACCGCGAGTCCAAGTCGAACTTAGCCTGGTTTTTCATTTTAGCGGTTAAGCGCACGTCTTTGATTTGACATTCTAGGCCTTTTAAAACTGACTGCTCCCGGCCGGTCTGGCAGGCAACCGATGAATAACTTATACACCTCGGAATGTACAAGGCATGGGTAGCTCTGTGAAATACGCCACGATTTAGTAACACTACAGCTCACTGGGAACTTTCACTATTTTGTTCCTTTTTTTATTTTTTTACATACATATTCTCACGCCTGTATTCCCAAGAGGGGTAGGCAGAGCACATAAATTCAAAAATCCAGTGCCACGTTTAGCATTTTCAGGGTAACCAGATGGTTAAACGTGATATTGCAGTGACAGGTTGCTAGCCCATCGCCCACAATACACTAACCCTTTCCCAGAGTCGACTCTTACGACACCCACGGGAAGAAAGGGGGAGGTGCTATTCTAACCCGGCACCACACGGGTTTTTTTACAATTAAAATATTTTCTAATCTCAGAATTACGGGAAATAGCGCAATTTTATGAAAGTACTAGCAGTACCCGTGACTCCGTCCGCGTGAAATAGTGACTATTTTCCCCCGTTTTTTCCACATTTTCCAATATTTCTTTGCTTCTATTAGTCCCAGCGTGATGTTATAATATAGCCTAAAGCCTTCTTCGATAAATGGTCTATCCAACACAAAAAAAAAACAATTCGGATCAGTAGTTCCTGAGATTAGCGCGTTCAAACAAACAAACAAACAAACTCTTCAGCTTTATAATATTAGTAGGTATATAGATTTGTGCATACAAAAACACATGTATGGCATCATGCCTGAAATATCAAATAGGATAGGCAGAGGACACGAAATGCTACACTAAACTATTATACGCTTCATAGCAACTTTTAACATATTCTGTAGGTTCCAAGTTAGATAAACTATGTACGTAGGTTGTCGTGAGCTTGTAAACTTTGCAAGGCACACGAGCATTTTAAAACGCCTCTTTGAGCCTAAAAGAGCCTTTTAAAAGCATTCCGAAATGTCCTTTTTCCTTCGTGTTTTAATTCAACGGTCTAGTTTAAGGGGCTGTTACCTGATGATACACAACATTGTTCAACAAGATCATGTTGTCAGTAGAAGTTGTTAATCTTACGGTTATTGTTAACAAAAAAGGTAGACAATCGACATTTGTGAAGAATCTAGGCTTTGAATTTTTGAGGTTAATTTGTGCTAAAGTTTAGTAAAAATTGCATAAATTTCGTAATTATACTTTTTGTTTCGTGTACGGAACCTTTCGTGTGAGAATCGTACTCGCTTTTTGTCGTCATCTAAGCATTAATTCTATCATCCGTATAGTAATTATCGTAATTATATTATATTAGTGAAATCGTAATTAGTTAATAACTCTGCCAATTAATCACAACTTCAAGCAGAAGTTGAGATAAACTGACATGTCAATACAGTTGATATACAAACAGCAAAGAGCTGCGGGGTTGTTTGATAACGTGCTCCCATGGGCACGGGGTGAAATGGAAGGAACGTGCCGGAGATGACTAAACATAATTTTAAACAAAAAAAAAACCGACTTCAAATTAGCAATATTTTGAAAAGATTCTGTTTACTGAATGTAAAATCTTGACTTCATCAACAAATTACCGAAAACGCCGTACATCTTCATATAAAATTTGAAGAGTTCCCTCGATTTCTCCAAGATTCCATCATCAGATCCTGGTGTCGTGCCAATGGGACCAATTTCGAGTTATACCTATCGATTAAAAAAAAATATTTGAAAATCTATCGACGGGTCTCCGAGCTATCGAGTAACATACACACAAAAAAAAAAAAATTAGGTCCAATTGAGAACCTCCTCTTTTTGAAGTCGGTTAAAAATACAATACATACTTATATACATACATACATACAATCACGCCTGTATTCCTAAACGGGGTAGGCAGAGCACACAAAACGCTACATAGACAAAACGATGACTATTTCACGTTTTGTGGCCACTTCTATCACATCCACGCAACCATTGGAGAGGTGTTATTCTAGACCCGACACCACACAGGTAATACATACTAATAATAATATTTCTTAAGCCCAAAATCACTTACAAGCCTTGTTTTTGTGTCGGTTAGCGCTTCGGAAAGACCATCAATGCCGCAAGGTTTGCGCAGGAAATATATGATTAGGTATACTAATTAATGTAACGGAAATGACCCAGTGCTTGATGATATACACTAGTATAACATGCCAATAACAATACAATATATTCTATACATACATACATATTCTCACGCCTGTATTCCCAAGAGGGGTAGGCAGAGCACATGAATTCAAAAATCCAGTGCCACGTTTAGCAATTTCAGGGTGACCAGATGGTTAAATGTGATATTGCAGTAACAGGTTGCTAGCCCATCGCCCACAATACACTAACCCTTTCCCAGAGTCGACTCTTACGACACCCTATATTCACCCTATATTCTATACTACTAATAATAACATGGGCACTTTATCTTAAAGTGACAAAGCTTTAATTTTAATGAAGAAAAATCCCATGTTGCTTCGACATGGAATGTCTATGCCATAGTGCAGCGTCGAGCTTTACTATAGCACTTTTTTTTGTTAGACCGGCTAGTCTCGCTAAAAGCATCTGTTAAGAACACTAGCCAGCGAGAAAATCAAATTAAGTAATTTATATAACAAACTAGCTTTTTCCCGCGGCTCCGCTCGCGTTAATTTTGGGGTAGCACAGAAGAGATAGCCCATATACCAATTTATAGCTTTCTACATAGAAAATTGCGGTATTCTCCACAAAACTTCCACCTCTCACTTTGTGAAACGGGGAGTTTTGAAGAGACAAAAAGTAGCCTATGTCACTCTCCATCCCTTCAACTATCTCCACCCAAAAATCACGTCACTACGTCGCTTCGTTTAGCCGTGAAAGACTGATAAACAAACAAACAAACACACTTTCCCATTATTTAATTTAATATTATAGTATGGATTTTAATTTATATCCCGTGTAGTGCCGTAAGAGTCGGCTCTGGGAAAGGGTTAGTGTATTGTGGGCGATGGGCTAGCAACCTGTCACTGTAGTATCACGTTTGATCATCTGGTTGCTCTGAAATCGCTAAACGTGGCACTGATTTTTTACTTCATGTGCTCTGCCTACCCCTCTCGGGAATACAGGCGTGAGGATATGTATGTAATTTGTATTTTAATTTTGCGCGCTATTCGAGGGCGTTTTAGTGAATAGTAAAAAGACAATTAATCTTCTTTGACGAATCAAAGCTGAAGAGTTTGTTTGTTTGTTTGTTTGTTTGAACGCGCTAATCTCAGGAACTATCGGTTCGAATTGAAAAATTATTTGTGTGTTGGATAGACCATTTATTGAGGAAGGCTTTAGGCTATTTAACATCACCCAGCGACTAATAGGAGCGAAGAAATATTGGAAAATGTGAAAAAAAGGGGGGGAATAGTCACTCATCCACGCGGACGGAGTCGCGGGCACAGCTAGTTATTCATAAACCAACAATATATCAACACACCTAAACATCCAAATAGGTTTTATGTGGCTAAGTGGCTAGCTGGCTAGTGATAATATGCCGTAAATAATGTCAAAATTTGTCAGTTCAGTATATATTTTGACAGCCGCCTATCTTAGGGAATAAGGGTTAATTTATTAACGAAATGTAAGTAACTTTCGCCTTAACGACATTAGTGGGAGAATAATATAAAGTACCTATTTTGCTCGCAAAAAAGCGGGAGACGTATGAAAATCAGCGGCGCTTCCGCCTTTCTAGAGCTAAAACAGAGAAGATTTTAACAAAAACGCGTAAGATGTATGAAATATTGCGGCGCTTACTGTTTTTTGGAGTTGAAAAAGTTGTATGGGAGAACGATTTTTTAGTTTTTTAGTATGTTACACTAATTTTTTCCACACTTTCTCATCTTATTAACCTTCCCTAAACTTTAACGAACATTTAAAAAAAAGAATTGGCCAAATCGGTTTTTGCGTTCTCGAGTTATATCGTCAGGAAGGAAAACACGACTTATTTTTATATAGTAGATATTTGGGCCATTCCACGAGCAAGGCAGTTTTGCGTGACACTCCGTGGCATAATTTCGTTTTATGTTAATCTGTGTTTTTATGAATAAATCGAATAATGCTTCACATCTCAAACGTTTTGCAAAAGGAGGCATCACTTTAAACCTTATAACTATCGAGATAGTAAAATTTTCTTTTTTCATATAATACGGTAATCACAAGTGTACAAATAATGGGATGAAATCACGTTTTTTGATTGATATCACAAGACTCTTTGATGCTATACATTTATAGCCTTGAATTATAAACATCTTGAGTAATAGTATAATAATTTTAATTTATGATAACCCTTGATGTGAAAAAAGATACGTGAAATTATTATTTTTTAATTAGGTGTAATTTTTTTTTGCGTTGCACAGAGTAATATTCATAATCAAGAGAAACACTATTTAAAACTTATTTTTTACAGTAATAACTCAATAAATAACCGATATAGTGATAACCACGTCTATAAAACGACGAAGATCACTCAAATAACGGTAATCACCGTTGCGGTAATCACGTGAGCAATTTAGTTTTTAATTAATTACTTCAAAACGGTTAATAATAAGAACTCAATATTTTTTGTGTAAGTAATTATAACACTGCTTAATATGTCAAAATAATCCGAGTTAAATATATCAACAAAACATGCGAGAAAAAAATAAAACGGTAATCACTTTCAACTGTGACAAAAAAAACGTGTTGTTTTCTTTCCTTCGTGATTTGGCAGCGACACAATAAGTCACAGGTTCGCACTATTTAGCCGTCGCGGCGTGATAGACTGTTTCTAGGAACGTATCGTCGATGTCTCTCGGAGTGTGCGTTTGAGCAGTACGACGCGTTCGTTCGTGACCCACCTTCACACTGAGCCTTCACACCAGTGTTAAGGTAGGGAAATTAATTTCCCCGCTTTCACACCAGTGTGAAAAAAATCCCAGCCTTCATACTAGTGTGAAGGAGGGGAACTGAGTGTGAATGTCGAGAAAAGGCTAAGTGTGAAGGTGGGTAGCGAAGGAAATTATTTATCTCTACCTATTTCTAATCCTCCACAAGGCTGGCTGCTTTTACTTCTGATAATTTCTATTACAAACCTCTTTAGATAATGTAGGTACAGTCAGCGTCTGATACATGTATACACTTTAGTACCTTTTCTAATTAACCTCATATTTGAACTCTCGCATGAAATTGTCACTGCGATCACAGTGACAAAGTACCAAAGTGTAACCATGTATCAGACGCTGACTGTACTGGTCACTTGAAATTTATGGCCAAATTAGGTTAAGACGCAAAACTCGGGACACTTTTTAAAAATGGTTTTAAAAATAAACTAACGTAATAATAATTATTTAGGCAATAGGATTTCATTTATCATATAATTGGCTTGCTGTGAACAACAAAAACCTATAGTTTCCGCGTTTAGTTTTCGAAGTATATGTCATCAACTAACAAATTTTGGAGGTGGGACAAGGCCAAAATGTGGACTCCTCTGACTTTAGATTTTTGTTTCGCGCATTTAATAATAAGAATATACTATTGTTAGACTTATTCTGAGCAGAATAAAGTGTGAATTACGTAAGATATTTTTTTTATAAGGTTATCTGTTAAAATTTGGATTTCACAGGAAGTTGAACTTGAGAACACGAAATATCGTACGGCTGGAGAACGGCCCATTTGTTCATGATCCAAATGCCTGACCGGAGTCTCCACACAATCTGTTCTCCGTGTCATGGCAATATTCAAAACTATTGTAATGCGTAAAGTTTTCTACGATATTTTGATGTTATACCATGTTAAATCACTACACGAGAATATTATTATACCTACTTAAAAAAAAAATCATTTATTTCGACATTATTTCGGGATTTTTCGAACGAATAGGTGTAGGTACATTACCTGGGCACTTAACTTAGCGCTACAAAATTCTAAAAATCATCATTTTATAATTCATTTTAAACATATTTTTACTTTAAGAGACAAGTAGTGTACCGTTTGGTTTGTTTGGTATGGTTTAGACAGCGAATTATTTTACAAACATAGATCACACCTTTATTCCTACATGTGGTAGGAAGAATACATGAAACGTAACAAAGACAAAATTATGACTTCACTTTTAACATACGTAATTATTAGGTTTTATCGCTACAAAATACCTAAACCTATTTTCAGAACTGAAAGCAAATCCCAAAGCGATACCAAATTGTCTTTCAAAACAAACATGTCGTCAACATACGCTACCTCCGTTCTTGTCTCCATTTTACATTCTCGATACAAGACGGCGTCAGCTCGGCCACAATTAGCGTATTCCTTTCACTGAAGCAGCTACTTTACGCCTTCAACTTTACAATGGGGCATTAAATACCCGTTTTTGTTCTCAGCAACCCTACTTTCATTATATCTACCCCTCGTATTGTAAAACCCTTCACTCAACTCGCGTGATCTTCTCGAGCACCTTTACAAAATCGAGAGCCCTTTTGAAACGTATTATATTAGCCTGTCAAGGATCTTAAATCCTCGTATTTTGTGGTTGGACGTTTTCTGGAAACGACTTGGCTGCAGTCTAAGTGTACCGTATCATAGGATATATAGGAATTGCGAGTGCTTTTGGGGTGTGATTAGGGAGAATGGGAACGATACAGTGTTGACAAAGTGGAAAAAAATCAGTTTTGTCCTTACGCTCTAAGTTTTTCTACTTAAAATGTCACTATAATTACATTAATGTTCATTTATTGTAAAAAAAAAACGTATTCAAAGCAGATTTTAGGGCATGAAACGTAATTAAAATCAAAGTTGCAACTATCATGTATTGTGTACATTCTGTCCTTATCATATACTAAACTCAATGGGGACATTAGTCACTTTTTCCGATTATTCTGCACAACTGTCTGTTAGTGGACATTCTGCAGAATCGCGAATAAAGTAGCATAGCATAGGAGTCAAACAATTCAGTATTTAAAACTAGTTAAAACGGTTCATGTTATGCAAACAACAGATTTTTTTTTTCTGCGTACAACAAATAAGTTGCCACTTAGTTTTCCATTTCAAACAATAATACACTTATCTTTGTCTGAAACTAATAATTCACTTTCAACAACTACCCATGTAAAAGTTCTTTGCAGTATTCAACTTTTTTGATATCAAGCCAAAACTCAGAATCGAGGTTTTGCTGTTGACTTGATTATTCGTTTAGTGAAGTTTTCTGCGAGTCGTATTGGTTTGCTAAGTTTCTAACAAGTAAAAGTACTTACCGTAAAACGCACTATATTATGGGAAATATTATTATACGTTTTTCAAAACCTATGGAAAATAATAACCAATAAATAGTAGTAAATAATGACCTATAGATATCACGTGATAATTCACACCTATTGACCTAGTGGAGTATCAAACTAGGTAAGGCTTGTACTATGGGCACAAGGCAAAGGATAAGTATACTTGTAAATAAATAAATACATACTTACATGCATATTAAACACCTAAAACTCGAGTGTTCATTACACAAATACTTGCCCCGGGCAGGAATCGAAACCGGGACCTCTGGCTGCGTAGCCAAGATCTTTAACCACTAGGCCACAACTGACAATGAGACATTCGGCCAAATACCGTTATCCATACAGAATTAGGAGTATAGTAGTAGGACATTAGGTTATGTTAATTTTAACCAACCACAGACAATCAAACAGAATAATTTAGTGATTATTCATTCGCATCAAACAATGTATAATTCTGTATTCCGATTTTTATATAAAGTCACGCTTTAAAGTGTTCAGGCGTGCATGAAAATCATGCCTAAATGTAAACAATGAGATTTGTACCGAGCAAACGCGAGCTTGATAAATCATGTATGCTTAGATAAAAGCGAATTTCATACTGTAACAACCGTTTTATGTTAATTTTATTTGACTCGTTCACAAATGTATGAATTGAGTCTTTTTGTAAGAGCTTTTTAATGTAACGAGATCGCAAAACCCACAGGTTTGTTACTGAGCTCAAATAGAAACAGCATTGTTTTTAAAACTTTAATTCTAAAACACGGAGCAGCTATTGTAATGTTTTTAGAAAATGTAAAAATTTCAAGAGCAAATGTTTTTCTGCTGTACTAAAATTACAATGTTTATTGTAGTTTGAATTGGTGCTTTAAAATGTTATTAATTGTTTTTGAAGTCACTTTGAACTGCCCGCTATCTTCATGAAATCTCAATGACAGACTGACAATCAAATAGAAAACAAAATGATCCAATTTATGTTCTATTCAAGTTTCAGCAATGTTATTCTCTAAGCGCAACATTTGGTGCTATTTTCTAACGTGATGAGGTTAACTCGTCGTTGAGTAACGGCGAGGTGTCAAAATTGACTGTCACGTGGTATGAAATTTTTGACACTACTCGTCAACGAGTTTAGTATGTTACGTTAGAGAATAACACCACTGAACTGTTTCCATATTTAAAATGACAGCTAATTTTGATAACCCGACATCGAACTCTATCATAAAAAACATCCAAGACTCGAAAGCAAACATTCGTATTCATCATACAAACATCTGCCCCAACCGGGGATCGAACCCGGGACCTTAAGCTTCACAGTTAGGTTCTCTAACCGCTGGGCTATCCGGCCGTAATCATCCAGCCTATATACGTCCCACTGCAGGGCACAGGCCTCCTCTCAGTATGAGAGGGCTTGGGCTATAGTTCCCACGCGGGCCCAGTGCGGATTGGGAACTTCACACACAACATTGAATTGCTTCGTTGCTGTGTGCAGGTTTCCTCACGATGTTTTCCTTCACCGTAGCTCGTGGTAAATATCAAATTCGATATATCCGGCCGTAAACTGAAAGCTTATTTTATTTGTTTTATTTGTTTCACACAAGGTCCTGATATCAATAAGTTTATGAACACGTTGCCGTAACGTTACAATAACGATACCTACGTGAGAGTGGAACATGTGATACACTCTCTGTACATACCGTTTGTAAATTCGAGCTGATTGTAATTCGCTCGTGTAAGCTACCATAATTTCTGTGAGATGCTTGAGTGATTTTTCAGCAAATTATTCCAACATTAAATTCAAATAAATTGGCATGTGTGATGTCGGGATCAGAATAACACCTCTCCATTTCTTCCGAGGATATCGTAAGAGGCGACTAGGTTTTGGTAAGGTTTAGGCGACAGGCTAGTAACCTGTCACTATTTATACCTTTTTTTTTATTTGTTTACTAAAGCTAAAATTATACTGCCACAAAACGTAAAAGGGCGTGGCTTGTTTATCTAACATTTTGTGAGTTCTGGTTATCCCATTTGGGAATACAGTCGTGATTATGTACGTTAAATTCAAAACATGTGCGTGAAGAGTATTATTTTATTGCCAACTAAACAAGCAGAAGCAACGTGTATACATACATACCTACATACATACATATTCTCACGCCTGTATTCCCAGGAGGGAACGTGTATTTTATATCTATTTAACACAGAGAACTGTATTATGTGTCTTCTGTATAGATTGTTAACCCTTGTTATGGTTTTCCCATAAAATCTTACGAATAAGCTATCAATTTTCAATAGAACAATACCGGAATCCGATCCATGTCAAGAATCTATTCGTCCCTTATCAATCTTCACTAACCTATGGGACAATCCAACCTTGATGCTCACAAAGTATTGAGTAACGTAGGATAATTACGTGTTTACGAATATGAAACAGAACGAGGCAATAATGGAAAATTTGTAAATTAAATGATACACCCGCAGTGGAGGCAAAAAAGTTATTACACGGAATTACGAAAAGAACATTTCTAATTTTCGTCACTACGATTTTTCTCATTCCAAATGTATTAATTTTCTCTTTGCCAAGTGTACAAAATAAAAATGGTATCACATTAAAAGAGGACAATTTTTATTTCCCATATGATTGTGATGCGAATGACGAAAATAGCCATTGTAATGAAGAAACAACCGCCGTTTGCAAATGCAGTTATACTAACCAACAAATCACGGTGATTTTTTCACCGCGTCATCATTTACCACACACCTCTAGTATCGACGGCTTCTCCTGCCTACATCTTACCTCTATAGTTTACAGCCTATAAATGAATAAGAGAAAATAGGCACAAAGTGTTCACAATAGACAATGAAAAGCCACGACGGACATTGAACTCTATCACCAATATGGCGCCGTGAAATAGCTTCAGATCATTTCCGAAGGTTCACTAACCTCGGGTAGTTTACCTAGAAAGCCTCCAAATGAGCGAAATGTTTTATTTACCTGTGTTGTTTGCGTATTAAACAGGGATAGAAACACCAACGGCAGAAATAGAAGTGAAATTATAACTACTCAGAATATTAATTACTTTCTACTTACCTTTTTTGGCAATTAATCCTGGACTTCAAAGGGTGTTTACCTCAAGGGTAAATATAAATCTAATATCCTGTGACTTTGGCTGGAGTTGTAGATAGAAAGCACTAGCCTTGCACATAGAATAAAAATAACCAGAGGTGACTTTTGAACAGCTTCAACACAGAGATGCTTTATTTTATTTAGAACGTTCTGTGTTCATGTCTATCCTTTATTTAGGTACCTGCAATAGTAAATAATCTAAACTCTTATTCGTGAGACATAGATGTACTAATTTATTTAAAAAAAAGTGTTGGTTTTGTCTATGTCATATTTGACGTACTTTTCTTACTCTCTTTGGTTATACAGGCGTGATACAGTTCCCAGCTTTTAACGTGGTAAAATCTGGCATCAGGTGACCCCAGAGCTGGCGCTTACCTCGCTCAAAGGCTAGGGCTAATGCAGGCGGCTGTGCAGCGGGGTAATGCGGCCAGCGTCTTGGGGACGATGCCGGAATCGTCTTTTTTGACAATATTTTATACAATACTAGCTTTCCGCCCGCGGCTTCGCCCGCGTGGAACTCGGTTATATTGCGGTATAAAGCACAACTATAAGAAAACTTCTCGTTTCAAACAACACACAGCGCCATCGATCTATCATCTATCGATCGATATCGATCTATCATCGATTGATATCGATCTGTCAAGCAAACTATATTTTGGTTTTCCCTCGGGAACATCAATTTTTTCCGGGATAAAAAGTACCCTATTATTTTTAATCCGGACTTCTATCTTTATGTCTGCAAAATTTCAAAGCAATCGGTTCAGTAGTTACGGCGTGAAAGCGGAACAAACAAACAAACAAACAAACTCACTTTCTGACTTATAATATTAGTAAGGATTACAGGTAAGGTAAGGATGGGTAGTTTTAGTTTAACCTTAATTTAATTAGGTTAAGTGACTAGTTCTTTTGTATGTTAAGATTTTTAAGTGTATCTAGCTGTGCCCACGACTCCGTCCGCGTGGAATTCTTACCTAGTACAGTTTAATTTTTTCTTGCCTTCAATTAACGTGTAACAAAGAAGTCTCGCATCTGATTCCCTTTATTCTTACATCCAGAGCTTGTTTCAGGCGTGTTTGTACAAGTGTTTGTCCGATCAACCCCTCTTTGATTGTTTGAGTTGCAGACGCCGAAGTCGGAGTGGTTGTGTGGGCTTCGATAAGCGCCCTGAACCGTCAGAGGTCAAGACTAGTTTAAGTTGCTTTAGTGAAAACATTATATATACACACATACATACAGTTAGGGAAATTGGATGTTTAGCAGGTTGAGATACTTCTAAAATTGGCCTGATTACTGTTTCCAGCCAGTTGCATGATATACATGACATGTTAACAAATAAAAAATAAATAAATTAAAAAAAATACTCAATATTGAACTCCATGGTGAACTTTGTCCTATAATGCGAACATATTATGAAGGCGGTCAACCTGCTAAACATTCAATTTCCCTGACTGTACAGTACATCACGCCTGTATACCCCAACGGGGTTGGCGGAAATGTTGATAACTTCGAAAATGTGACTACTTCACGTTTCTTAGCCACATCTAGCGTATTGTTAGTTTTAAACGTACATAAAAGAAGAACAAAGGTTTGCATTTATGTATTTATGAGTATGCTTTCAGTTACCAGTGTGGTGTCGGGTATAAAACAACTCTCAATTTCTTTCGTGGATGTCGAAAGAAGCGACTAAGTAACTAGGCTGAAGTACGTTTTAGGCGATAGGCTAGCAACGTATCGCTATTTTACCTGTTTTATCTAAAAATTTGTACTTAAAAATTGTGCTAGTGGCTATGAGGCCTGAAATAGCTCATGGCTTTGTCTATGCAGCGTTTTTTTGCTCTGCCAACTCCATTTGAAAACTGCACGATGTGTGTATGTATCGATGATGATTCCTTACCAGACAACCCATTTGCTTATTCCTCCTTGCGCAGTATCCAAATTCACAGAAAAACAGGATGTGTCTCACTTCCAGTTCTCATGCTCTAAATTATTACAGCGTTATTATAAACAAGCAAACGGTATTAGTGGAGCTTTCAAAGTGCTCTTAAATTCTGCAACTGGCTACAAAGCTGTTAAATAGAAACGCGAAACTAATTCCAGACGTAGAATGGAACGATCAACTGTCTTTACGGTGTGCCACAAGCTATAGACTGAAGCTTTCGATCGTTTGCTTGAAATACATACATACATACATATTCTCACGCCTGTATTCCACATGGATTCAAAAATCCAGTGCCATGTCTAGCAAATTCAGGGTAACCAGATGGTTAAACGTGATATTGCGGTGACAGGTTGCTAGCCCATCGCCCACAATACACTAACCCTTTCCCAGAGTCGACTCTTACGGGAAGAAAGGGGGAGGTGCTATTCTAACCCGGCACCACACGGGCATTGTTTGCTTGAAATTGCTTCAAATTATTTCTCTTGTGGTTCCGTGTTTACAATTACTCCTCTAACTTTCATCCGTGGATATTTTAAGAGGTGGGGTATATTTTAGCATCTTGTCACTTTCGTCTAAGCTTAAATCTAACATTATGCTGAAATAGGCTACGATACGAGAAATAGGCATTGTGTTTATGTTCCTAATTGTAACAGTGCCGGAAATGTAACTGAAATTAGGGATGTTATTCGCGACGACGTGTCTGGTACTGGTCTGGTGAATTATTCTGGTACTGCTCAAGGGCTGACTGGAAGAGATCCCTTTTGGGATAAGTCCACCCTTGTACTTTGTGTTATTTTTTTGTTACCAATCTGTAGTCATTTATTTATTTTTTGTACAATAAAGAGTTTTTTATTTACTTATTATTTGAGTGTCTTATTAAATGTAACAAAATTAAAAACGGGCGATATGCGTAAGCAGCGTACGAGGTGTCATCGCATGAGGTGTCGCGATGTAACAAATTAGAATAGTACATGCATACATACATACATCACGTCTGTATTCCTAAATGCAAGATGTTATGTAGTAAATACTACGACTATTTCACGTTTTGTAGCCAAATTCAGCATATTGTAGAGATTGAACATAAATAACTGAAAAAAGTGAAATAATTACAGTTTGCTACCCTGTAATGTTGCCTGAAACATACTTGAACCTATTCCTTTAGCCGCTTCTTGTGACATCCCCGAAAGAAATGGAGAAGTGTTATTCCAATCTTGACACCATAATATGAAGCGTGTAGTAATCTTTATACTTAGCTTTTTAACATTAATAAAACTAGGTACTTAAAACGCTTTCACTTGTTCTTTGCACCATACCGTAAGCAAAGAAACTGCTAGCTTTCTGGGAACAAAGTTTGGAATCAGTTTATCTCACAGGCTTTAAAAGTCCAATATAACGACTATGAAATTTAGTGGGAGTATTATTTATTTATTTAATGCTAATTGCTAAAAGTTGGACTGAGAACGGGCTTAATGGAGCATTAGAAGTCCCTCTAGAGTTTATCTGACCATCTGGCTTGTTCCGCTATTGAGTTGGAGTTTTATTCAGCTGCATCGTGTTGTTTGGAGTTTAGTGCCAACTGTTGATAATGTTGTTGCTATTTTAATATTAAAATAAAGCACTGTAAAATATTTTTAGTGAATAAAAACTTTTGGTGGTTTATTTTGGCCGTTTGAAACGCTTCATTTATCTGGTCACTTTTCTATGAAAATCGCAAATAATCAAAACATGCATCGAAATCTAACCCGTATACTATAATGCGGCAAGATGAATAAAACGATTAAGTATAATTATTCTAGTATAATTAAGCGTCTGTAGATTTAACATAATCAGGAATTGAAAATTAATTTCTAAATATTTATTATGACGTTGTCTGAATACATACATGACATACATACATACATACAATCACGCCTGTTTTCCCAAAAGTAAAACGATGGCTATTTCACGTTTTGTAGCCACTTCTAGCATAATATTTTTTAGGTTTTGAGGTGGCAGGTACAATAGTGACAGGTTGCTAGACTGTCCCCTAAAATATACCTTAGCTTAAGTCCTTATTCGCCTCTTACGAAATCCACGGAAGAAATGGAAAGGTGTTATTCTAAACCCGACACCACACGGATCTTAATTACGACTACGTTGTCTGAATACGACTCACATTATTACATTATGAAATTAAGTTCACTCTTCATGTAAACTAAAAAAGAGTGGCGTTTTGTATAAGTAATTTTAGGGATATTCTGTCTGCAGTTGTATTATAAAGCAGGTTCGAAAAACATAAAAGTCTCTGAGCAAAATTTTGCCAAGACCCGTAAAAAGCAAGAAACAGTCATACAACTAATCTCGTGCATAAATTACATCCATGAAATATTAAAAAGAAACATCCGAAAGATCTTAAAAGAAAACGCATAAAATTCTCGAGCCAGGAAACCGATAACAACAACAAAAACTTCTTCACTTGAGAAACTACGTTTTGCCAATAACTGTGACAAGCAAAAATTGTTGGCCAACTTTCTTTCCACGGGCCTCCTTTGATGGCGTATCTCCACTTTGGAATTGTTTTTAACAAACAATTTATTCGTCAAATTTCGCTAAAGATTTGTATTTACTTTGTGAAAGTTGGCTTTTGCATTTTCTTGGTGATTTAACCCTTATTGAATTTTTGCGTGTGGTGTCGAGTTTGGAATTACACAATGACATCTCCATTTATTCCGTGGATGTCATAGGAGGCGGTTAGAGAAATAGGTTAATGTATGTTTCAAACGACAGCCTAACAACCTGTTACTATTGTACCTACATCTTAACTTAAAATCTAAAAAATTTGCAAGAAGTGGGTACGAAACGTGATTAAGTAGTGGTTTTGTCTACATAGCGTCTTTTGTACTTGGGAATACAAAAATAAAACCTACCGAAAATGTGGGTTATGTTTTTTTGTGTTGGCAAAGACTTTTGAACCTTAATAAATACAGTAACTCGCAACCTTCGTGATAACCAAAGCTTAGGCAGTATTTTATTTATTATTTAAAACTCTTCTTTATATTTCTTTACTTTCAATGTAAAAAGTAAATAACCACAATCTGGCACTTTACTAAATGCACTATTCAAATTTTAACGGCGTCCTTCCACAGACAGATACATATATAACATCAGCCGAGTTCACTAATAAATATCTCTTTATACTACCGTACCTAAACATGAACATTGTTAGTAAGTTAACCGTATTTTTTAAGTTGAATCTCATGGTGCGGTAGTATAAGTTTTTGTACAGATTTCTAAACATTTGTCAGTACAGATGTCAGTGAACTCGGCTGTACCTTATAGTTATACCTTTGGATATAAAAGGAAAAGCAATTAACGATTGTCTAATACCTAAAATGGCCGAACAGCCCTCAATTCAGATACCTCTCATTCCCTGATGATTAAAAATACCGCCGATTATTCTAAGTGGGTCAAGAAATTACGTCTATTTCAGAGTTGAGTGGAAAACTTGGCGAGATGGATTGCAACAGAGTAAATTAAAAATACCTTTTGGACAGGCAAGTTCATTTATGAAGAATTTAATAATTTCACACACATATATACACATTTCACGCCTCTATTTCGAAATAGGTTAGGCCAGTCATTCTCAAAGTGTGTTCCGCGGAACCCCAGGGTTTCGTAATGCCCCTGAAGGGGTTCCGCAAGAATTTAGATAAAAACAAAACGCCAATCTCTGATCGACAGTTTTGACGCGGCGAATACATGGACGGACGAGTGGATACGAAAAAAACTGCTGTTTTTTTGTAGGGTTCCATCAAGTATTTCGCTTTCCAAAAGGGTTCCGTCACCTACAAAGTTTGAGAACCGCTGGGTTAGGCAGACACAATACGGTACTGGACTAATTTGCTAATTTCCAGAAAAAAGTACACATTACGTAGTCAATATTCGATAATATTACATGTCTTCAAATATAATAGGTACAGATTACACAGGGTACTTAAAATAAAGCATAATCAAATTACCACCATTATCATCAAACATTATTTTGACATGTACTGCGGCTTCCCACATCCCTAGCCTTTGTAGCTTCGGCGGAGGAGTTTCAAAGAACGTGCCTCTTTTGAGACTAATAACTGTTGTGGCGGCCTGCCGAGGAAAACATCTTTGATGTAACTTCGTTGTCACCAGAAAACGTGTTGTGGTTATGCAGAAATGCCGAGTGACGTGATTGTTATCATTTATAACTGACTGCTGCGGGATGGAGATACTCTGCAACGCGTCAGGGAAGATGGAGTCAGAATACATTATGCGGCTTGTTTACTAAGTGTTGGGGCGACGTCTTTATTTTTAGAACAAAGAGGTACTAGGTATGCAGAAGTAATAAGGAGGTTTAACAGTTGTTAATGTTTGAAGCATGTTTTACGGATACTTGATTAAAAAAAATTGAAGAAAACCTTTTTCCAGTAATAACAATAAAAAAATGGTTGCCTGTAAAGTCGGTTTTACGTGCGAAGATTTTACGTGACAACGTCTTTTTCTCGGTAGAATATTTATTGATTTAAGACGTTGTCACGTCAACTCCCAATCGTGACAGCTGTCCATGTCTGCGTTTGACGTCTCACATGATACCATAGAGGCTTCGCACTATCGAAGCGCCACCTCCTTAACACTGCGGGCCTCTCTCTCGTTCGGTGACGTCATCGTAACGTTACCGAGCGTTACACTTTTTCATAAGTGACTCCCAGCCGCAACCTAATTTAAGACGTTGTCACGTCAAAAAAGGATAGTCATCAAAATGTTAAAAGCGGTTCTGAAAGTTAAAGCTAGATACGGATAGCATATAGGTAGAGCATATAAAACGTTACATATATACTAAAACTAAGACTGTTTGACACTACGTAGCTATGTTTTTTGATTTTAAGAAAGAGGTACTATATAGTGACAGGTTGCTAGCCTATCACCTAACTTATACCTTGACCTATTTTTTGGTCACCTATTACGACATGCATGGAAAAATTGAAAAGATGTAATTCTAATCCGACATCACAAGGCTAAATTATTATTTTATATAGTATTTTAACTTGTTTTCTTTGTGACCAATGTTTTCTTACATCTAATAGTGAAATTAAAAGGTGAGCGCAGTCAATCAATATTTATTGTATTTCCCACTTAGCAATCAAAGTCAGTTCCAATTTTTTAATAAAAATCCGAGTTCCAACCGTATGAAATTGCATTACAGGAATCAAGTGAGTGACTCGGAGATATCGAGGGGTAGCCTGATATGATTACATATTCAGCCACTTGGCAGTCCCACGCTGACACGGCATAGTTTTACGAGAAGAGCTTAGTCATCTTAGTTAATAAATAAATAAAAGTTTCAAATGAAATAATTATCAATAAATAGAACTATGGAGAATGTTGGCAAGTAGTTGAAAGACCACGGACTGTATTAAATTTCTATGTTATGTCTCCGTATCTTTCTCTCTTTCTATGAAGAGATTCACCGGGTTTTTTTTTTACAACTACAGAATCTTTAGGATTCTATTGATCGTCCTAGTTGGGAGGTGCGATAGCGTGGTGAGGTAATGAAACTAGTTATTGTTTCTGACTCCAAAATCTATTTACTGTAAGTTACAAATTGTTTAGTGCATACTGTGGATCGGTCAGTGGCTCAGACGGGACTGCCGTTGGCAGGGTCCGTGCTAAGCTGTGCCGTGCTTGGTCAGCTCATATCCTAGTGCTCGTGTACCGGAATATGAGCTGACATTTCCAACGTGTCCCTCCAAATCATTAAAATTAACACACATTTGATCATCATCATCATCATCACATCCTGTTACCCCTCATCAGTGACATAGGGTTCTCAGAGGGGATTTCTAACTATCCAGATCCTGCGCGGCAGCTTCTAGCTCCTTCCAGTCGAGGCCAGTTGCTGCCTCTTTGTTGATTGTACCATCGCTAACCAGGACTGTTGAGCCACTTACCTATGTTTGTAACTTGGTCGTGTAATACTAATCCAATAGCTGACATCTAGTCGGTCACATCGGTCATTGATTACACGTCTGAATTGCGAGCAGTGGCAAGTGGCTCAACTATCCCGGTTCGCGACTGTGTGCCGCCAAGTGTCCAGGTCTTCTTTTTCCGGAAGTTTGCCACGTTAGACTCTGCTTAGACAGATGGTTATCGGGTCTTCGCAACGCATATCCTATCCAGCACCATTTTCTCAAAAGTATCTCCTAGGCGACTGGATTTTGGTCGAAAGGTCCCACAGCCTGACATTTCTTCGAGCGTTTCAACCGTCTCATTCATCTGGAAACTTTTCTATAAAAATTGAGGTATATTCTGATATCATCAAGGAACAAGAACTCTAAACAAATAGTCGAAAACGATATCAAAATCTGCAGGAGATTCATATAAAATTTAGCCAGATGAATGAGACGGTTGAAACGCTCGAATAATCGTCCAGCTTTGTATTGGAAATGGTCCGTGTGCAGTAGACTTCGCCAGAATCCAGGATCCGCCGCAAACATTTTGTTTACAAAGATCTGCAGTCTGCTGGTAATGTTGTATGATAGTAACCACACTCATGCGATAGTAATAAATATATAAATTACGAAGAAAATGCAGCATCTGTTCTCAGAAAACTGTAACCGCGGCACCGGCTCGTGGGCTGGAACTCGGTAACAACTTACGTATACGTGCTTTGAAAAGTTATTTGATTTATGCCTCGACGTAATGCCGGTAAAAAGGTTAAACGCGATCAATATTCGGCTAAAATACACGTTATTTGCGACAAAGAAGGTTCAATGAACTGTTTTTAAGAAGCAATCAGAGGGAATATTAATGAACATGTGTATTGAGGTGTTACGAAATTATCAAGGAAATTAACTCCACAATTCGCCTGTCCCTATTAAAATAGTCGGATCTGCAAATCGGCAACTTTACAGGAGAGAGATTCAAAGTATATTTTGTTTATATCTTTT
>BHDV01059184.1:91853-121927 GCA_005406045.1 Adoxophyes honmai | reverse complement strand
CGTTTGCACAACTGCCGCGGTCAACACATCTCCATACAATTCCGCGATGACTCGCAAACGAAATCGTTCATTTAAGGCAGTTTTGATAATGCCAATATTTTATTCGCTTACATCTTCGAATGAGCTGATCAGGTGCAGGAAAAGCATTAGTCCCTTGACGTAATACCCACGCGAATACAGCTATTTGATGATACAACATCACTTTATTAAACATTCTGAAATCAATGTTCGTTGAAGACCGCTGGTGATCAGTGTAGCGAATCGATTTCAAATAATTTCATCTTTGTAATTGTCATTTGCTCTGTGCGTGAGATAATCAAAATGCATAGTAATTAAACGGACAGTAGCCTAGTCTCATGATGAGAGGCCTGTTTTACGTAGGTTTATACGGGTGTTGAGTTTATTTTCATCTAGACAAATCTCACTGCTAGATCAATACATATCCAACTCAAAATGTGTCTTAATTAATAATACCCCAAGTCTCATTTTTGAGTAGTGGGACATTTTGAGTTCTGTTTTGATCTAGTAGTGCGAATGGTGACTCACGTATTTAATTGCGCTAGCTCGACATTTTTCAAGCTAGTTCGTTATCAAGCCGCGACGGCTGCGGCCAAACGTGCACTGTGTGCTAACGCTTGCTGGCGCGACATAAACATTAACTTTATGCCTGTGTGTGTTCCCCAAAAGGGGGTAGGCGGCATACGGTATGTTACGTAGACCAGTCTATATTTCTAATGGCGGCTGTACACGTCGAGACACCCCGAGACAGGCCGAGCGCGGGTGTGTACAAGGCGCTCTTGTCTCGTCTCGCTCTCTCGTTCTCATCTCGGTCGCTCTCGGCGGCGTGTCGGTTTTTGCGCTCGAGTCAAAGGGTCCATTGTCGCGGGAGTGTTGAGCGAGTGTGTATAGGCATGCTCTCGACGAGAGCCTTCTCGGGCGAGGCTCTCGGCGAGAGGCTCTCGACGAGTGTGTACAGCCGCCATAAGACAATCTAGACATTTAACTCGCACGGCTGTACTGTTTATTTACACTGGGTTGTTGTTGTTGCTATTTTTTTCAATAGTTTGCGAAGTTTTTTCTGCGTGTAAATGCATTTTTCATTACACTTGCTCGTCAATGGTGTTACAAGCGCGTATACTATGGGACAAAGGCCTAAATTGTACCCGGGAGAATTATGGATACTTTAGTTTTTAAATTTGCAAAAGTTGGCATAGGATTCCGTGTTAACAAACTGGGGTACGTTTCACTAATCGCCGGCGGCGCGACGGTAGTGGAACGTCAATTTTTGCGGTCGTGGTTTAAGGCGTTGCGGGCGTTGTTTTGATACCATATTTATGTTAACGCACTATTACTTATAAAAATATTAAAAATATTACTTATGCTAGAAGTGGTTACAAAACGTGAATTAGTCAACGTTTTGTCTATGTAGCGTTTTGTGTGCTCTGCCTACCCCGTTTGGGAATACAGGAGTGATCATACACACACACTCTTGACGACTTTGACGATCTGTTTGTGAATTACTTGTATCTGACATGTTAATTAGGTATAATGTGATTTTCAAATAGAAATAAATGAATCTATCTATCTATCACTATTGACGTCGCTGAGGGCCATGGCGACCATATTGCTAAAAGTCGCGTTTTGGGTTTTCTTTTTCGATTTTTTAACAAAACGGCCACAATTTTCAGGGTTCCTTTTGTTCATTAATATCTTAAGGTAGATTTCAGAACATTGTCAAAATCTTTCAAGGCTTTTTCTATTTGTCAAGGGAAGCGGATGGGTCGGTGAAGGGTCTCCGGAAGCAGCACGTGGACACAGGCTTGGGGCTGGAGCGGCTGGCCGCGCTGATGCAGGGCGTTCCTGACAACTACGGGACCGACCTGTTCCGACCTGTCATAGCTGCTATCGAGAAGGTGAGTCCAACTTATATCGCTAACCGTATATTGTAATAATGTAGATTTCTCCGCGTCGGTGAACTGGCAATGCTTCAGCAATCTTTTTGGGGAATACGAGGGTTTTTGTGTGCCATTGTAGACGAAGAATAAATACCAGAAGTAAATCGAGAAGGACGGTACGGTCGACATATGTTGAGCATGCCACCGTCCCGGTGAGTCACTCAGGCATATCTTAACGTGTACCCTGATTTACGGATGGTCCCTTAGATGGTCGTATTACTTGTTACTATGTGTGCATTACTACGTAAAGAAGTTAGTTATGTTATGCTCTTTAACGGCACGTCGCTACATTCAAACTATCGATAATTTTGCTTACTAGAGATATGAAATGGAGATAACGCCTACGCTTTACCTATCATTTTCCTGTCTCTAATAATCCAAAACGTCGATAGATTGATGTGGGTGGGTCCGAAGACGATTGCCAACGTTTTCTTTGCGTAGAACAGCGGCGGAGCGGCGTACGGCGCTTTGTGGGGGCGCGGCGCCGCGCGGGACGACGCCTACCGCCGCCTGGCCGACCACGCGCGCATGCTGGCCGTCTGCCTGGCCGACGGCGCGCTGCCCTCCGCCAGGTACTATATACAAAGTTGAAACAGTGGTTCAAGACTTCAAGAGCTTGTCGACATCTTTGAAGTCAAGTTCGCGTCTACAACAAACATAAAATGACCATCTTTACTGATTTCCTGATTTTTCATTTGAAATAATCTTCCATGTCCTCATCCGATTTTAATGATTTTATTTTAACTTACTCACTTGAAACTCCAAAAAAATTGCACACTAAAAAAATAGTTTAGTTGATCAATGATCTCTCATGTAACTTTTTTCGACGTGACACAAAATCATGTTTCAATTCTCTATTCAAAGAAACAAAGATATCTTCATTACTATTTACAGTTTTTCGAAGTACGTTATCGTCTCGAGTAACCTAACCTAACCTTTCACTTTCCAGCTTAAACCTCAAGCAAATAATGCGCAAGTCTTTCCGCATCGCCACCGACGTGTTCCAAAACCCTCAACTCTTACGCATCCTCTACGACGAAGTAGCCAACACCCTCGGACCCACATACCCTGAACTCCTGACTCAAGAAAAAGCTGTGAAACTAATCCTGGAACAGGAGGAAGAATCCTACGCCAGGATGAGAGCTGGACTTGGAAAGAAGTGGAAGGAGCTGGTACAGAAGTTTCCTGAAGTGGAGGCGATGGCTGATGTGGAGATGGCCGGGTTTGCACTCGGGTATAAGGAGTTTAAAGAGGTGAGGACGGGTGGGAGTTGTTACTAACTAAACGCCGGTCGCGGAGCATAGTGAAAAATTCGAGCGTTGACCCTGTGCGTCGCACTGTGCGAGCGGGAGGGCTATATTACTGCACGCGTGCGACAGAGATAGATAGAAGCAGGGCAACACTCGAATTTCGCTGTGCTCCGCGACCGGCCTTTAGCCGATGCCCGCGACTACGTCTGCTTAGAATTTGCTAGCTTATTTTCCATATTTTGTAACAAAAGCAAGGCCTAGCCCGTTACATTTTACTTACGAAAGTGACACAGCTATAAGTTAGAAAAACATAGCAAAACTCATCTGTATTTTAGCTCAAAGTTGCGTTCCTACTTACGCAATATTTTGTATTTTTTTATGGCGTATTATATCTATGGTCAAATCATCAAATGATGCCGAACTCGCTACAAAAACTACAACTTGAAACAATATAACTTTAACAAAATTACCTTCTAAAAAAGAAGATCAACATTAAACTTTTCTTTTCAGGTGATGGCCAAGCAAAGCACCGCAGTCATCCCCGGCGAGCTGGTCTTCAAGCTATACGACACCCACGGCTTCCAACTAGACATCATCGAGAGAATAGCCGCCCTCAACAACACAACCATAGACAAAGATGGCTTCCAGAAACTTCTGGAACAACACAAAACCCGCCACAAGACCGCCATCAAAGAACAAACCAAAAACAAGGCCCAAATGTTCCACAAAACCATAGATAAGTTACTAGAAAACAAAATAACATCAACCAACGACGCGCACAAATATAAATACACTCTCGTCAATAATGCCATAGAATTCCCCCCCTTAGAAACCGAAATAGTAGCTATTTTAAACGACGAAGGCGAATGGTTAGACTTTTTAGAGCCAATAGTGAATCAAACCTACTACATAGTTACAAAAGACACAAATTTCTACTGCGAGGAAGGCGGTCAGATCGCAGACAGCGGGGTTATTAGAATCAGTGACAGTGCTATGTTGAAGGTGGACAGTGTTTTCAAAATACGCGATTTCGTGTTCCATAAAGGCTGTTTCACGCTCACGGAGGACGATACCAACTATGTTAAGTGCAAAAGTGATGTTATGTTAGAAATCGACAGTGAGAAAAGGCTTAATGTTATGCGGAATCATACGGGAGTGCATTTGCTGAACGCGGCGATGCGGAGAGTGCTGCCGAATAGTGTGGTCGGACAAGTGGGGTCGCGCGTCACGGACCAGGGGCTCTCCTTAAATCTGTCGGTTTATGGGGAAAAGCTGACGCAGGACGCGATTTTGAGGGCGCAGGAGTTGATACGGTGAGTTGGTTTCTTGTGGAAACTGTTAATTTTTCTAATCTTTCTTATCGGTCTGTTGTATAAGTGAATATCTTAATAAACTTTATTGGCGCTTATTTTATCAATCTGCAGTTGCTTTTTAGTTGTTTTGCCTCTTGGTGATTTTTCTTTACCCCTTTCCATCCGAGTTGACACCATTGTGAGGGTAAAATGAAATGGAACTTGAACCTTATTGATGGTACATTTTGTTTCTGGATTTAAATCTCATAATCTTATTGGCTCGGTCGGAAAAGGCTACATAACAGTTAATAACAAACTGTTAAACTTTAGTAGCGTTTTGCAAAGATTTCGTGTTAAATAGACTGGTTAAATTTAGTAGTTTCATATTTAATTTCAATTCATTTGTTTTATTCTTCCTATCCCCTGTTTTATAAAATGGACCGATTTTACAAAATAAACATTGCATTGCATGATACAGGTTTTCTAAACTTGGTCATTTGCTTATTACCTCTTAACGTATAGTAGGTATGTTATAATTATGGATGTACATAGTTATAATTACAATAACCATGTCCCCAGAGAGTCCATCCAGGCCAACACTCCGGTGGAGACCAGAATCATAGACAGTCTGCAGTTGGACGCGTCTGTGCTGACGGTCCCCGGAGAGGCCTACCCCGACGCGGGCTTAAGGCTCGTGCAGGCCGGGGCTCCACTGCCCACCAAGTACGTGCCACTAACATATAGTATTCCCAGAAAAATAAGTCACATCGGCTGTTACCGTCTGCGCTAGTGTTCCATAGGGCTCGAGCCTTTTTAGCCCAAATTTTAAAGCTCCAGAGGGCTTTTTAGAGCTGGCTTAATGAAATGGGTTTCAAAGAGCTAGTGATTTTAATAAGGCTGTAGTCTTTAAAAAGGCCATAGCCTTTTTTTAGGCTATAGTCTTAAAAAAGGCTATAGCCTTTTTTAAAGGGTTTTAGCTTTTTTAAGGCTTGAGCCTTTTTATAATAGTGGGAACAACGCTTCGTAGTCCCCTGATTTCTTCTCCAACACTTAACCGATTAAATATGTTTTTTCATTAAACGTTAAAAAAATGTCATAGCTTTGTTTCTATGTTCTTATATTTTAAAAATATCAATTAAATAATTTTAAGCCTCGGAGCCTAAAGAAGCTTGAAGGCCAAAATATTTTAAGCTTCAATATTTTGACAAGGACTTTAAAGTCTAATAATATATAGCCTTTTATTAAGGTTACGAGCTCCGAGAGTCAACGCTGCCGAATATAATAAGGCTTGGGGCTAAAGAGCTTTTTAGGCTTTCAGCCCTCTAGACGTTAAAATCGAAGCCAACCTTCAAGAAAAGAGCTAAATGGCTCGAGTCCTATGGAACACTAGTCTGCGCCAAGAAGCGCAGAACGATATCCGAGAGTAACCGAACGAGTAATTTATCTATGAACTTTATTTACAAACGCTCTGGGCACAATTTTGCTTGCTGTTTACACACTTTAGTTCGGCTACTCGACGCATTTGGCACGTTTCGATTTAGAACGTAAGGCGCCGAACGTATTACGCTCAGCTGGTGTATCATAAACGAAGTGAAAAGCACTGCGAGAGTAGTCAACAGAACGTTCGCAGATGTGTCGCGATACTAAGAAAACGATAATTATGGCTTCACAGCATGTGCTTGGTGTTTCCAGGGAGCTGTGTTGCGGCACGCACGTGCCATCTCTCGGCCACATCGGCGAGTTTTGCATCACCACCGTCAAAGCGGCCGGCGGACACGCGCCGTCGCTGCACGCCGTCACCGGCCCGCGCGCCGCAGAGGTCAGTACAGCATCCACCCCAAACATACAGACCCATAAAGGTGGGTACTGATACAGACCAACGTTACGAGGTGTAATGTAAAATGTTACACAGCGAGCATTCGTTCAGTCAGTACGTCGTGTTACGGGGAAACCAGCGAGCCACGAACGTAACGTTGGTTAGTACCCACCTTAGAGAAACAATCTCTCGGTCATATCGGCGAGTTCTGTGTCACTACTGTCAAAGCACCCGACGGACACGCGCCGTCGCTGCACGCTGTCACCGGCCCGCGCGCAGCAGAGGTCAGTACTAACATGCCACGGTCACGTACTATTTCGATATTTGTGTGACTCATGGGCGTAGCCAGAGGGGGTTTTGGGGGTTCAAACCCCCCGAAAAGTTCAGGCTCCCATAGAACAATCGTATCAGGTAGAAAATATGGTGTATTTGGGCGATTTTTTCTAAATCCTGGCTAGGCCCGTGGTGTGACTGTCGCATAGTAAAATGTAATGACGTACAAGTGTATGGTTATAAGAAAAATGCTAAGTTCATAAAGAATCACGAGTATTTTAAAGCCTGTATGTATAGCGTAAAGCCTTTCTTGATAAATAGTCTATCCATCACCAGTTCTTCAAATTAGCGCGTTCAAACAAAGAAATAAACTCTTCAGCTTTATAATATTTTGTATTGTATTAGATATTATATAGGATTTTTAGGCTTCCGTACCCAAAAGGTAAAACGGGATCCTATTACTAAGACTTAGCTGTCCGTCTGTCACCAGGCTGTATCTCAAGAACCATAAGAGCTGGGCAATTTAAATTTTCACAGATGGTGTATTTCTGTTGCCGCTGTAACAACAAATACTAAAAACATGTTTACTTACAATGCATGTACGGTATCGTACAGTGTGAAATAGTTTTTGAAGTGACAACGTCTTATAATTCGATGGAGCCGGATGCACGCACGAAAAAACATGACGTATGCGGCGTTACCTTGATCGATCTGAGGCGTCCCATTAAACCAATTACGTTGCAGAAAGTTTATCAGAATTTCAACTCCAATTCTCAACCTTCGATAACTCAGTTGGTAGAGCGGTGGACTATAGAGGAATAGGTCACTGGTTCAAATCCGGTTCAAATGAGTTCTTTTTGTTTTTTTTAATGCATGCTATAAAATATGTTAATTTTATCATAATATTGAATGAATATACTGTAGTAATTCATTCAAAATAAAATCAAAAAATTTCTTTTGAAAAATGGAACCATTCCATCAGTATTTTCTTATGACGTTGTCACGTTCAACCATCGTCTTTTTTTTGTTTCCCGTTCCGTTGTGCTCTGCCTATCCCATTAACACAGGCGTGATTGTACTTATGTTTTCCCCAGGCGCGCGAGCTATTCTGCCGCGCCGAGCAGCTATACAAAGTGGTAGACCTGCTCCAAGGCGATCGCCGGAACGAAGAAGTGGGGGCCATGAAGCGGCAGCTGGCCATCTTATGCGCCGGCGCGGGCGCGCCCGCCGCCGACCACGCGCGGTGCCTCGCCGTGCTGGATAAGGTGCAGCGGCGGACGCTTAGCAACAACGACCTGGCCTTGCAGTGAGTCCTTACACTTTTAGACTAGACACGCAACAACGATCTTGCAGTGAGTGTTAATTTTTTGTTCGCATTTAGACACGCACATTTAGATAACCTTTTGTAATATTACATTAATTTTTGACCCCGTCATAACTCAAAAAATCCTCATGTTGAATTTTATTATAAAAAGTATTATCTTTGTGATGAATTCTAGTATTATTATTTATTATATTTTTGGTATAACTGTTTTGAAACTTCGAGCGATGAAGAATAGTGGTTTACGTCTATTCGTACTTTTAATTAAAATAGATTTTTGCGATCTTTTAGTCTTGGGCATCTCTCTCTCTTTCACTTTCTTCTTCTCTCTCTCTCCATTTCCTCTCTCACACACACTCTCTTTTTCTTTTTTGTCTCTCTATATTTCTAAAATCGTACCAAGTCGTTTGCTGAATACTATACTTGTATGTATTCATGTATGCGAATGGACTGTATAGTTAGAATACAAGCTTATCGACTCAACCCTTTTTTAGAGCGATAGCAGAAGAAGAAGTGAGAGACGCGAGTCTCGCAGCGGAGCGGAGCGGACGGCGCTTCGTGGTGCACTTCTTACGGTGTTCCTACATCATGCCGCCCGAGGCCGCGGCGCGCGCGCTGAGGGTCCCCGCGCCGGCGCCCGCGATACTTCTAGGCTGTGCGGGAGGCGTCGTCGGTGCCGTTGCCACAGTGCCACAGGTTAGCCTGCCTCACCTACCATACACCCTGCAAACCTGTATCCCCAAATAGGGTTGGCACACGAAACCCTAAACAAACAAACCGTGACTGATTCACATTTCGTGGCCACTTCTACCATATTTTTTAGGTTTTTTTTTTCAAGTATGACAGGCGCCTCGGCACTGCGACCTACCTTTTCGTGCACAACTTTGCGCAACTCACACGGGATGTGGGTAGTTGTGACCCACATTTAACGCCATCTCATTTTCACTATTAGACTATTACTGTCAAAGGTCTGTTACAGTCACCAGTATCTAACGTGGCAAGATTTTAAGTAATCGGTGTAAATTCACGCATTGTTTTTCCATAGAATAAGCGATGCGCAAACTTATCCCCATTATTTTAAATCTTGCCATGAAAAAAAATGGCCCATTGAAAACAAATTTCAAATTCATTCAATACTCTTTTCCCTCAGGAATTCGTGACGCGCTCGTTCACCGCGCAGAGCTGGCTGGAGTGCGTGCTGCGCGTGTTCGGCGCCGCGCCCGCGCGCGCTTCCGCCTCCGCTCCCGCTACCGCTACCTGCGCTGAAATGACGCCCACCAAGGTAATAGTGTTACACTAGCTGTGCCCGCGACTCCGTCCGTGTGGAATAGTGAGTTTCCCCCCGTTTTTTCCACATTTTCCAATATTTAGTCGCTCCTATTAGTCGCAGCGTGATGTTATACAGCCTAAAGCCTTCCTCGATAAATGATCTGTCCAACACACAAAGATTTTTTCAATTCGAACCAGTAGTTCCTGAGATTAGCGCGTTCAAACAAACAAACATACAAACAAACAAACAAACTCTTCAGCTTTATAATATTAGTATAGGTATACTATCACGTGCCTACTTCTTAAGAATTTCGCTGTGCTCCCTGACCGGCCTTTAGCATTAAGCTTTCTACCTACGTATCCACAATTATTGCAAGCGGAGACTGTGATTGGTAGCTTAATGATTGTCCGTGGGATGATTGGTCAGCTCCGCATGCTGTATGCGGATGCAAAGCCAATGGCGTTCGTCTAATCATTTATCTTAGCAACTTGAATGTAGATTTTTGAAATAAGGATAGAAAACACTTTGGTTTGAAATGTCAATTTACTCCTAGAAAAAAATATTATTGGTACTTGTGCACCTGCGTCGCACTGTGCAGCAGAGGGTCAACGCTCGAATTTCTCTGTACTCCGCGACCGGGCTTTACGAAACGTGAAATAGTAACAGTTTTAATTGAAGTTTCGTGCATTCCGCCATTTCCGTTAAGACCCTTCTAAACGGGCAATATTTTTCTGCAATTCGTGGCCGGTAACTATTGCTATCTTGCTCTTACTACATACATACATACATATCCTCACGCCTGTATTCCCAAGAGGGGTAGGCAGAGCACATGAATTCAAAAATCCAGTGCCACGTTCAGCGATTTCAGGGTAACCAGATGGTTAAACGTGATATTGCAGTGACAGGTTGCTAGCCCATCGCCCACAATAAACTAACCCTTTCCCAGAGTCGACTCTTACGACACCCTCGGGAAGAAAGGGGAGGTGCTATTCTAACCCGGCACCACACGAGGAAAACTTGCTCAAGCATGATGCAAATAGTTGCCCGGCCACAAATTGCAGTAAAATGTGCCCCGTTTAGAAGGGCCTTTGGGGAATACACGAGTGATGTGTCAGTACTAATCCCCAATTTTCAATCCTCAGGTGAGCTTGATAACGTGCGAGCAACTAGTCCAAGACGCGATGCGGGCGGCCATCGAGTTCGCCCAAACGCACATCAAAGACCACCACAGCCCCGGCAGCGTGGACGGACGGACGGACGGCCGCGATCGCCGCGAGAACTGACCACACGCCCGAGATATCCAGGAAACTATTACACAGCTCGCTAGACGGCTGGTCGGATGTCACTGAGGCGGTGGAGGCTGAAAAAGTGAGGTCGTTTTGTGTGTAAAATAGATACTGAAAGCATTGTGATGAAAAGTAGCCTTTTAGTTTGAATGTTACATCGTTATCATTGCAACCGGCAGTATACCTCTTCAAAAACCAATTGAAATTCCATGTACACCGTTTCGTTTCTGATTAGACTATTAAAACATTTTTTTGCTATGTTCTCAATACAAACGGTATAACCATTTGTGGTGACACCTTAGGTTTACTCAAAATAGTGTCAGTCTAATGTTATGAAACGGAGTGTAAGCGCTAGTTATAAAGCGGGTTTCAATGTAACGATAGTACGGGAATAGATTTGTTACTTAACTGAAGCTACTTACAGTAGATCATTATACGTAGACCTGTTATTTTATCGCATTGTAATGACCTATGGTCCATTATTAATAGGTGCTCCAGAATGAAATGTCACACAGAAAGGTGCTTTTAATTGTTAATGTCATTGTAGTTTGCTATAACATTGAGGATAGAACCTATAGAGTACTAATGTCATCTTGGTTGTTCGGAAATTATTCCGCAAAACAATTGAAGTGATCGCTGTGCTCTTATTGGCCGGTCCAAGATCGCGCGTAACGCTAGTGCCTTTTTCTCTACGGTTATTGGCTCTGTACAGTTTCTGTGACAGTGACGGTGACGTTTAGTATGTTGAAATCAACAAACTATTTGCGGACCGGGGTTGCGAACATTGTTTCTCTATAGGTTCTATCCTCTATGGCTATAAGCATAGAGGTCAGACCCACTATTGTACTAATGTCATTTTGACACGATGTTGAGACGATTCCGCCAAACCGTCGAGGCGATCGCTGTGCTCTTATTGGCCGGCCCAAGGTCCCGCGTAACGCTAGCGCCTTTTTTCTCTACGGTTATTGGCCCTGTACAGTTTCTGTGTGACAAACCACTAACTTTTTGCGGGCTTTGGTGGCCAACATTGTTTCTCTAGTGGGTCTGTTCTTTATGGCTATAAGGCTAATGAATCATGTGACGTGTTGATGTTCGATCGAGAACAGTTATGAAATAACTCTCGCAGTTTCGAAATTATGAATTAAATTCGGTACTAGTCTTCCTTTGTAATTGTAATTATTTTTTCATGGAATATAAATATTTTTGTGATAAATTGTGTTTTATTTATCCGTATTTTAGATTGGGATTGTGCTGGAATGCGACTGAAATAACAGAAATCGATTAAAAGTGCCGAAAATATATACACACATATCAATAGATAGCTTTCTCGTGAACTATAAAGTATTGAACACAGAAAGGCCTTTTAACATGAAACTACAATGAGACTTCTAGATGAAGGGCTACGGATTAGCCCGAAACATGTCTAGCTAAACTCGATTTAAGACGAGTATTCAATTTAAAAGTGAGAGAAAAGCGTGGTCTGAGTTAAGGTTCCAAGGGTATTATAACGCAAATAATCAAGTCACATGTAAAATTAATTATCTTTATTCAATCTAATTACAAAATTACATATATACAGTCTTGTATGTTTTTAATCCTTTAGGATCGTATAAGATTACTAAAACAGGATTTAGTACAGTCACCTGCAGAGCAAAGCACCATACAACACCAACGTCGCCACACTTGACTATACCTATACAATCTGATTTTTTCCGTAAGTACTTTGTTTTCTTTATAATAAAAGGTAAAGAAGGAAGAAAGAATGATGTAAGCACTAGTAACAGATAGGCACTTAACCTGCAGTGCTATCGTCTAACGCACCAAAAATCTAAATCGTGTTTAACAACTTCACTGTCCCCATACAAGGCTTTTTCAAACTACCCCACGTCCACCCTTTTTGTTAATTAATTCCATAGAATGTGTTCGCATGTATTAGTAAATAATGATAAAAAGTGAAAATTGTTGTTTTTTTATCTTTTATTTTGTATTTTTGTTTTGATTCATATGTGGTTCACGAACGTGGCACACACATTATTTTCACCTAAGTTCAATGAGTCAGGTATGAGCACTCATGTCTTGAGACTCATGAACGTGGCACATACAATTTATTCCACCAAGTCCATTGAGTCACATAGAAGCACAATCAATTTTGACTCATTTGAGACTCATGAACGTGGCACGTAAACCTTATTTGACCAAGTCCAATGAGTCGCATATGACCACCATTATTTTTTGACTCATTTGAGACTCATGAACGTGGCACATAAACTTTATTTGACCAAGTCCAATGAGTCTCATGTAAACACTTTATTTGACTCATACCTTGACTCATGAACGCACTTTATAAAATTATTTCTTACAAGTTCAGTGAGTCAAATATGACCGTATCTATAAAATACCAGCTCATTGAGTGAATGGATTTGAAATGCTCGAAAAGTTCGTTATTCTTTCATGTTAGGTAGTAAAAATGGCTAGGCAAAAAAACTGCAGTACGCAAGACAAAATACGATATTTGGAAGAGTCTGATCAAGAAGATTATAGCAGCGGGAGTGACGATTTCTACGTTCCAGGAGAGGATGAAGAAGATACAAGCGAAGGTGAAAATATTGAATCAATCGCGAATTTTGTCACAGAAACCGACGAAAGTTTTAGAAATGTAGGTAGACAATTAAAAATACTGTTACATATGTTATACGAAGACTTTAATTTGCTATCCTAGATAATCTACTGTACAAAAAAAATTAAAGACAAATCACAACTTTTTTATTTTTATTTTGCAAAATTAGGGTTTAAGCAACACGTCCATGCTCCAAACTCGACGAGAATGGGCCACGTTCTGTTAAAAAACATTGAATGAAGTTTATTATAAAATGAGTCACATATGGGTCATGAGCTTATTCCAAAAGGTGCGTTTGAGTCATATATGACTCATTGGACAGTGAAGTTGTTAATTTGACAGTTGGGGTCAATAATCGCTTCGAAATCGATACATTTCAAAACATACTGACACTGAAACTGTCAAATTAAACACGGTTTAGATTTTTGGTGCGTTAGACAATAGCGCTACGGGTCAACGGTACGGAATCCATCGAGCACGAGTCCGACTCCCACTTGGCCTTTTTTTGTCTCACTAAAACATGCATTTTGGATTGGAAGAATTTGTAGAAGTATAGTCAAATGTGTCGATAACACGCGTCCAGGGGTTAATGGTTGTCCATGTACTGCAATTCTGAGAGCAGTAAGATGGTGTTGGGCAGCGGCCGCGGCTGCGGCGAGAGGATCGTCAGCGTCTGCCGGTCCATGTCCACTGCCGTCCTGTGAGATGAGAAATAAAAAAGATAAGCAAATTAACAATCAGTTGGGATCTAACGGGACAGAAGAGTTGAAGTTTTTGTAATGACAAAAAGTAGTTTTTTTTTTGTATGGTCCCATATTTTATGCCACAATTATAATAATCACATATTATGTGAATTAAATAACACAAACAATTATTCCCAAAACGGGACAAGCAGAGAACACAAAACGTTACTAAAAAAACATAGGAATTCGAGTTGAATTAAATTTTGCTCCAATCCATGCGAAATATTTACTGATGACCCCCCCAAAGCTGCACGTTTTCTCTATGCCGCCATATTGGAAGCACACAGCGCTCAAGTTGTGCGTTCCACCTATAACTTTCGCCGATAACGCCCGCGGCGATTTTTCTTTAGTGGAACTGGAACGGCAATTTCTGCAGTCGTGGTCGATGGCGTTGTGGGCGATAAGGCTAAGCGCGCACTACGACTTTTTGTCGCGCGACAATTTTGTCGCAGAAATGCAACGCAAGGGTTTATAATGTCATCGCGCGCACTATGATGAAAAAATCAGTATGGACAGCGCTATTTTAAAATCGTGTCGCACGACAAAAAGTCGTAGTGCGTGCTTAGACTAAGTCACTTAGAGACACTCACACAGTGACGAGTCCCGCGAGGTTGGAGCACAGCACGTCATCCTCCGGCCCGGCGGCCAGCGTCACGGCCAGCAGCCGGTGCGCCAGCGCGGCCGACGGCTGCACGGCCACCAGCTTGGTCAGAGCATCCTCGGCGCGCATGCCCAGAGGCATGCATGAGTCGGGGAGAGACGGGGCGCCCACCTGCCAACACAATTAGGTTAGGTGAGATGAGCATACAGTAGAATCAACAAACAGTAGCGAAGGCGTAAGAGTTCATATCGGTCATTATAACCGGACCTAATTTATTAAAATAGGTCATAATAAGCGACATGTCACTGCATTTTTAAAAATAGACTGGACATTTATTTAAAGGAACTTTAAACATAAGTGCAGTGATATACACGTATCAGCTCAATGAGCTGCTAGTGTATTATTTCTTATTTCAATAATAATAATAAAGTCATTATATCCGAATATTTTACTATGGATTTTATAAGAAAACCAAACTTCGCTGGGTAATTTCGTCATATTAAGCGGTTGGTCAATATAAGCGGAGTCATAATAAACGGATTCTACTGTATCTCTAGAATCCAAAGGTAAAACTGGAAATTATTCATGCGAATAGGTAAATATTCGGGCGTTTGAACCGCTGTCATTATTCACAACACTTTTTTTATTAGATACTGTTGAAAATGTGTACATATATAATAGTCTAGTGTGTACCTATTTGCAAGACATAGACACTATATGACACACTTATTATACAAATTTCTAAATAAATCTAACAAAAAGTGTTGAGAATAATGACAGCCGTTCAAACGCCAGAATATTTACCCGAATACACTTACTATTATTTGTTGATGTTCTCAATTCAAACATCATCATAATTTGCGGCGATATTTTGAGTTTACTTAAAAACATGTGAAGATTTAACAGTTAAAAGTCTAATCCTAAAATAAACAGACAGCAGTAAGCAGAACTATGGACAGATTAAATATAGGGACACAGCATACATACCTTGTAAATCTTGAGGTCGCTGAACTTGACGTCAAACGAGTGCGGGTAGTAAGGCGTGCGCTTCCCATAAAAGTACTCCCGTATCCTCGCGTCGCGCACCTCCGCGCGCGCGGAGCTGGAGCGCTCGACCACGCCCCCGCTCTTGGGCAGGTAGACCACCTTCACGAACTTAGGCATGTCCCTCTTGAGCTCGTTGTAGAGCCTCTCGTTGTCTAGGACCAGTATCACGTCCACCTGGAAAGAGGTTACTGTTGAAACACCAAGCTTGTAGGGAGATCTGGTGAAAGCTCCCAAGGATTAGATTAAGTACAGTCAAGTTACTGTTGAAACACCAAGCTTGTAGGGAGTCAAGGAAATTGATACCTGTGCCACTTTGAACCTTTTCATAGTGAGTTTCATATTGCTTTTTTTTTCTTTAATGGCTTTCACCCTTGCCAGATTGGCAAGGAGTCTTTGCCAATGTCGTTGTAGAGACATAACACACGCGAGGAGAATGTTCGGTTTTTTTTTGTAGCTAGGATCAGACAAGAAACTCATATTGCTTTGATTAGTAGAAAGTATGGTATGTCTATTTCTTGTGAAAAGGTACAAAGTGGCACTGTAATCAATTTCCTTTATTGTACATGTTGTTCCAAAGGGGGTGTCCATTTCACAGTTCAGCTACTGCTGACCGGACCTATTGAAAGGTCTACGGGAGTAGACTGGCATCCATTCTACCATCCATTTAGTTTCAAGGATGTAACAGACAAAAGAAAGCAACTACCCATATTCCACTTGCCTTTTTTGACCTTGTTTTTTGTAAAAAGAATACAAACCTCAAAAGCTTGTGCTGCATGTGTCAGCATCTTGTATCCCGCGTTCTTGATCCAGCCACATGTGTTGATTATAACTCCTGAAGTTGATGCTGCAAAATTAAAAACAATGTACACTCTATTGTAAACATGACTCTAGTACACAAAACATAAAGAGTATTTGCTCAAGACATTAAAACTAGCTAAGATTGTATTAACTCTTCATAAGCTTAAGACTTGGATCCCTGCCATGCTTACAAAATTTAGGAATTTCATTTCAATCAGTATCATAGTCATTGACACAAGAGACTAGAACTAATCATAATTTTTCATTTGCAGCTTACGAAGGGTTAGTTTCTCTGATTTATGAAATGAAACTTCTACTACTCTTGAAATTTTACCACAAAGTACTACCAACCTGAGTCTGATTCTTTCTTGTTATTCTCACACCTCTCGGCCACAACTTCTGCTAATCGAGACACAATGGTGTTGTACAATTCTAAGTTCTCTTGCGGAGACTTGTGCCCAAAGTGGTACACTAGAGGGGCCTGTTGGCTGAACCCTTCCTCGATAGACGCTGGTCTCTCCACCAACAATGCTCCTGCGAAAGTAAAAAATTACTGAGTTAAAAAATTATCTAACACAAACTAAACAATGTTCGAAAATGCAATACTAGAGATTGACACCCTGCCTTTCTCTTTTATTGCCATTGAATGAGGGCCGAAAATGTCTATCATTGGTGTATCATCAGGGATTGGGTTTTTTACATAAAACTGATAATTATGGTGCAGCCTGCAAATGTAATTGAAAAACTGTTATAAGTATTTTGATTGGTCAATGTGTGAAATTGACTCTGAATGCTAATTAGAGTGCAAATGTTATGCAATGAAATGTAAACAACTCGAGCAGTACTTATTTGGAGGTATGGTGATCAATTACAAGAACATTGTGATCAGAAAATGGGTAGAATAATCTCTATGTTAACTTTCATTATATCATATCAGTTTAAAATATTTACACAAAATTACAGTTGATTTTAATATCCCTCTAACAATAACAAGTCCTAAAATTCTGTTCACAACCATGACATAAATTCCAGTAACAAGGTCAAAAGAAACTTACCAATCGTGCCAGGCACACTGATATGCCCCTGCCCTACGTCCAGGTCAACATAAATAGGCCTCCGTCCCATCCTCACGGCGTAATTGAGCAGTATCCTAGTCAGAGTTGACTTGCCCACATCTCCGGGTCCAACAATCATAGCAACAGGGCCTCGGGTGCTTTCCTGTTCAGCTGCCACCCTCTGCTGCTCCAGAGCCGCATGTACATTAAGGTAGACCACCTAGAATAGAAATTTACTTGAATGATTCTTATTGCAATTTTAATAATGATAGAAATTACACACACACTGGGTATTTCATAGAATCACTAAGTGTGTGCTCCCTTTCACTTAAACACATAAAATCAACACAGACTAGACCAGATGTTAGTGGAGAATCTTTTATTCTTTACTAGAATGCTTTATAAAGTTTTGGTAAAATGATTTAGTCACCATTGGAGTTTCCTTGGCTACATAGCTGACTTCCGTCCGACCCCGCAGCTCTACCGTACAGCCGTGCCACGTGAAGACTGCCACCTTGGCTCCCGTATGGAACTCATAGGGCTTCCCTTTGACGAGTTCTGTGCCAAATAGTTCCGCGTAACCACTTTTAACCTACAAATAAAACGAGAAAATAATCATTAAACGATCTATACTTAACACGTGTTAATTTTTAAAATGATTCTTTATATTTTTTACCTCTAAAACCACTTTCTCGTTCTTAGATTCAACTTCGAAACGAAGCTCTGAATCCGGATCGAGTTTAAACTCTTGTAACTGAACCTCGGTCATGGTAAATAGAGTATGGGTATACAATTAATATAAACACCAGAACGATTGCACAGTTGCGTACCCGTAGCACAGTTAATATGTATGGTAAGAATTTAAAATTCTTGTTATTTTAGAATCTCGACTCTCACGCAACACAACACAACACAACACACTGTCACAATTGACAAACAAAAGACAAATGACAATGACAAAATTGACAAATCCACAGATAGAATACACTACAGATCCACAAACAAACATGCTTCAAAAAATGTCTATGGCCAATGCCATCCTGTCGCCTTCTCTGCAAGACGTACGCAGCGCAACAATTCACATCACAATCAATCAATTTTACATCAGCAAATCTGTAACGGCGGTTCGTCTATCATGGATTATTTAAGTATAATAAATCGGAATGAAACAATTTTACTTAATCGTTGCCATATTCAATTTACCGTTCGTAGCACCCTTTCTCTTATCTGTGTACCAAATTTGCGTTTTGGTTTTGTTCTGTTGTAATTATTTTCCAAGAATTTTTCACTAAAAATCATACAAATAAAAATATGTTTGAAATGTGAAGTATTATAAATTACAAGAAATAAAAATAAAAGTACTTGGAAATAAACCCAGAGTTATGGAAATTGAAATGGATATTTTTCATTTTTAAGAATGTCATCGTTTTCTTTTTTAGCAATGTCCAAACGCAATCACAACGACAAGTTGTATTTCAAAAAATTGTTTGAAATCATGAATGAATTTTGGTTATGAAAAATAAGTGAAAAATAACTTCATATCCTAAACATTGCAGTATCTTTACTATTGTAAATTTGCAACTCAAGTTGGTGTTTATAAAATGGAGAGTTCATTTTTTGAATATCGTGACAACACAGGAGTTGAAAGAGACTCGGATACAGAAATCATCAATGATAGTACGGAAGAATCATTCGTTTTGACGACGAAGACTCCTTTAAAAAAGAACCAAACGGTTATTCCGGAATCTGAAGAATCTGTAGATTACGGCAAGTTAATACTAACACAACATATTATTGTCCCTTCTATGTAGCCAAGATAAACTATTTGTTGTTTTCGTAGAATTGTGACATTAGGTTTTCCACAACAGGTTAAGATATTAACTATTTTAGCGATATTCTTAGGTTTGGTGATCAGATTATAACATAAACAATATGCCTTTATAGTGTGTGTATGTTGAATGTGTTTCATAATGTTATCCTCTATGCCTATTCCCATTGATAAAGACCATGTCACCTTATTTACCAATGACATATTGCCACCAACCTCATAGTATTTTTTTATTCTAGAGCAGTTGCTATACATCTGTTTATCCTGACATTGAAATCTCGTAATGTGTATTGTAGCCTTTTTTTTGTGTAGGCAGAGCACACAAAACACTACATAGACAAGAGAGTTGCTATTTCACGATTCATGATGTATATTTTTTTGTTTTAAGGGGGCATGTACAATAGTGACAGGTTGCTAGCCTTTCGCCTAAAATATATCTTCACCTATATCCTTGGTCGCCTCCTACGAATTCCATGGAAGAAATGGAGAGGTGTTATTCTAAATCAGACACCACACGGAAACTTTTTTCTGTTTCAATAATTATTTTTCCTGTCTCTCAATGGTTGGATGTAAGAGATCTTTTAAGTGATAAGTCTGCCTTTGTACTTCAACATCTTGTTGTGTAGCTTTTTTATTCATGTTTTTTGTGCAAGGAAGTGTTTGCTTACTTACTCGTGTGTATTTGGTACTGACAAAGTTGTCTTTTTATTTACAGCCCCTAGTGTTTGATTTAAAACCTTAATAATTTTAAATAAAAAAAAACCGACTTCAAATTAGCAATATTTTAAAAGTATTCTATTTACTGAATGTAAAATCTTGACTTCATCAACAAATTACAGAAAACGCCTTACATCTCCATATAAAATTTGAAGAATTCCCTCGATTTCTCCAAGATTCCATCATCAGATCCTGGTTTCGTGCCAATGGGACCAATTTCGAGTTATACCCTTTCGATTAAAAAAATATATTTGAAAATCGGTCCACGGGTTTTCGAGTTATCGAGTAACATACACACAAAAAAAAAATAAAAAAAGTATTAGTTCGAATTGAGAACCTCCTCCTTTTTGAAGTCGGTTAAAAACAGTGTTTAAGTATGTTAAATTATTTTCCATAAATTTTACATCACATAAATAATTGTCATTACAGATGACTCTGACGCAGCTGAGGAAGAGGTTGCCAAAGTACAACCTTCAAAACCTGTGCTCCGGAAAAGCATTTTGGAGAGTGTTGTGTACAGTAGCGATGATGGTAAGCCCTTAATGTGAAGGCTTTAGTTTTTAAAGCTATATACTACTAAAAGATGATACTGTTTACTGTGCAGTCCGTAATTTTTAAAACATTAACATCCCAACTTTAAGTAACTAATTCAGGCCTATTCTGAATTTTTCATACCCTGAAGTCTATATTGTAAAAAAAAATTAGGTGTAACACAACTTGTCACAACTACTTAATATAGAACAGGGATTTTCATCATCATTATTACTATTATAAGTTTGTTACTGATTTTACTACTCACTAGCATTGTCATCCACATATGTAAGCATAATTTTATTTCTATCTCAATTTGACAAAGTTTGTGAAGTAACCAAACCTTGCAACTTAACAAAATATTGTTAAAACTATTTGATTCATATTCCTAGGGACAAGCGAGCTAGGCAGCAGGAGACAGTCACAAAACATGTCATACACCAATGTTGAACCAAGCTCATCCGACGAAGGTACCATCAAATCATTGACCATAAACATTTTGTATCATTTTGGACTGGCCTAACACTCTCCATGCATTGCCTAACTAACATCTTTTATATTGTTTGCATGTCTTATAAAATACGGATAACTCACGTTATAAATCGAGTTTAGCTCGACATGTTTCGGACTAATTCGTAGCCCTTCATCTAGGAGCCGCGGCAGCTGCTGCTGCCAAACGCGAACTGCGCGCCTCGGCTCTCTTCGCGCGACTGCTCGTGCTCGACGAAACTAACACTGGCTCACGACAACCCTCGTTATTATCGTCATTTATATTATTGTCAAAAATAGGGTAGCACACAACACTAACTACATCACTTTGTAAAGGCACCTCCACACTCGCTGTTGACGCAGTACGAAGATTCAAAACAGTCTTCCAACTCGGAGGCACCGACCAACCACCATCTCGATTAAAATATGGACGTCTACTAATCTCTATAGCTTCACGTACTTTTCGTTGAATGTAAAATTTCTCCCTTGCTAGTACGGAAACCTTGTCAAAACGGATATAGTGCGTCGAATCAGAGTTCTTTGAGTGTTCGGCAACGGCTGACCCCCGATCATCTTGTTTCTTCATACTACGTATGTGCTCCGATAACCTTGTGGAAACATTGCGTCCTGTTTCTCCGATGTAATTTTTGCCACAAGAACATGGAATCATGTATACCCCGGGACCACTCAGGGGCTCTTTATCCTTTGGTGAATGCATCCACTGTCTCAACTGCTTATGAGGGCGGAATATCGACTTGATGCTAAACTCGATTTATAACGTGAGTTATCCGTATTTTATAAGATGAGTGAGTCTCACGGGAGTTTAATGTTTATTGTTTGCATGTGTCTTTATTCAAGCAAACTAACTAATTTTTATATTTCCAAACACACTAGTAGCGGAACCGGGGCGACGCGGCGCAGTGGCGTAACGGTCCCGGTTGTAATATTCGAAATTATACGACACAGAGCGTTTTGACCCTATAATCACGGTACCGCCCCGGGCGCGCCACGCCGCTTCGCTTTCTTCGTTAGCGCATTCAGATCATAATAGTTGGGACAGTTTAGAAGATGGCAAGAAGTTAACAAAACAGCATGGCTTGGTAAAAAATTTAAAGGCTTATTTGAAACTAAAACTACCTTGAGACTCTATAATTGAGTCCGGGGGCACATACCATGGTGGCTGCCACAAATACGTGCAAGTGTTGGTCTAAGGTTCAATGTGACAAATCTTTTTTTATAATTCAACAGAAGAGGTATCACCAGAGCTGATCCCAAAGCGACGTCCCCCGGTACGCAGCAATAAGTCCCTCAACTCAACCAACGACTCCCCCGTCGTCCGCAGAGTCAAGAAACGCATGATGCTGCTCGACTCCGACACAGACAACTCTATCATCATAGAGAAAAATAACAGCAACAAGATGAAATGCTTGAAAGATACTCCTTTAAAGATAGATTCCGGAAAGGATGGGAAGGTTAATGATAGTGAGGAAAGTGACGTCAGTCTAGCTAGCGAGGAAAGTGGGACCGAGAGTGATGGGGAACAAACTGGTGATGAAGATGAGACAGACGATGGTCCTGATGAAGACCAGATGGCGATGTCGCGGGCGACGCGGATGAGTATTATCGGCATAATACCAAAGCAGAACGAAAGTGACGAGTCAGACTTCATTGAATCTGATGATGTGAGTATTTTAGGTACCCTGTTCTTTACTTTAGGTACCCCGTGTGGTGCCGGGTTAGAATAGCACTACCCCCTTTCTTCCCGTGGGTGTCGTAAGAGTCGACTCTGGGAAAGGGTTAGTGTATTGTGGGCGATGGGCTAGCAACCTGTCAGTGCAATATCACGTTTGACCATCTGGTTACCCTGCTGAAATTGCTAAACGTGGCACTGGAGTTTCGAATTCACGTGCTCTGCCTACCCCTCTTGGGAATACAGGCGTGAGTATATGTATGTATGTTCTTTACTGTCTCTCAGTCACTGGTGTTTTAGGGTGCAACGTTTTTTTATTTAATATTTGATTTCAAAACTAATATGGATTTCATGAGTTTCATGAAGCCAAGGATACACTACACTAGGAGACAAATGGCCCACAACATTGTGTCGGCGACATGTCAAGCGAAGTCGGCCGATTTCGCCTGCCATATCTGGCGACATCGCGCGACTTGTATCCGCGTACATACACGTGTCGTGCGACATGTCGAGCGAAGTCCGGCAACGTCGCGCTACTTCACCCGACGTTGCTGGGGACACGTGTCGTGGGACATTTGTCCCCTAGTGTATTCTTGGCTTGAATCTATAGTTAGGTACACCTGTTAAATCTTAATTGAGATTTAAAGAACCCTAAGGATAGAGAATATTGTGCTGAGTGTTTGAAATACTTTCCCAAAGTTCCCTATGAGGTTGACAGTCACCTTAAGTGTACATAAGCCTCGTCAAATGTAAGATAAAAAAAATGCTGACTGTTTAATAATTTTCAGAGTGCTAAGCAAAGCATCGGCGGCTCAACTGAAAGCCTCACAGACCTCCCAGCAGTGGATTTGACGTACAGGTCGCCTGCTAAGATGGCACCAGAGCATACTCCTTTCACAGACCTTCCAGCAGTGGACTTGACATACATGTCACCAGCTAAGCTGGCCCCAGAGCATACTCCTCTCACAGACCTTCCAGCAATCGACTTGACCTACATGTCACCAGCTAAGATGACCCCAGACCGTACTCAAGCAGCAGTTCACAAACCAATCAAACCCCTTAAAACACCGGAGAAGCCTGCAGAACAAGACAAAGACGACTCTGTTCTAACCTGCTCTCCTTTCTCTAGTCCGTTGCACAACATTACAAATAATGACTTCGCTAAACCAGCATCCCCTGTGGTAGCTCAGATGACTCCGAAGTTAAATAGCTTGAAGGATAAGGTGATGAGCAAGCTGATGGCCGAAGACGCGGCGAACAAGGAGAACGAAGATGATGACGTCACGGTGATCGACTCTGCGCCCGATGTCATCACCCTGAGCAGTGATGACGAGGAGGTAGGTTCTACGTCCGTACTGAGGTTGCTGGACTTCAACTAATAAAAAAAAACACACTTATTAATTATACTAATTGGCTAGTTAACAAAAAAAAATATTTAGTCCGTCAGATAGATTACCAAAAAATATTGTACACATATTTTTTCTTTTATTTGACAAACGAAAAATGACGATAATACAGCGCTTAAAAGTTTCGCGTGACGTCACGACTCGGTACAATTTTTACAGAGTCGTGACGTCACAAGCCCCCACTCCGGAAGTTTGATGATCTATAATTTTGTCGATATTTAGTAATTTGATTAAAGAAAAAAAATGTGAGTCATATTTTTCTATAATTTAACGAACGGACTAATTAGAATTACATTTTTTTAACCCAGGACACAAACCTATTATAACTTAGGATACAATTTTCCCAAGCAAACACTTGGTCTCATTCTCATCTATCGTGCGAGATATCCATGAAACCTGTAGTTTCAATCTGGCAGAAACTATCGATCGACGTCGATTATTCCATTCTATCAACGATCGATGCCGTCGATCTACGATCGATCGATTGATCTGGTTAACACCTTTATAATTTTCATCTCTGTTTAGTTTTGACGATGTTCAGTTTAAAAGAAATAATTCCTGTGAATGGCAAAACGTCTCACAAATTTATGAAAAAAATTGAGGGTAGGTAGGTATGACTGTTTTATTTCGTTATGTCAGTTTCAAACAAAACTTAGGATACAATTTTCCCAAGCAAACACTTGGTCTCATTCTCATCTATCGTGCGAGATATCCATGAAACCTGTAGTTTCAATCTGGCAGAAACTATCGATCGACGTCGATTATTCCATTCTATCAACGATCGATGCCGTCGATCTACGATCGATCGATTAATCTGGTTAACACCTTTATAATTTTCATCTCTGTTTAGTTTTGACGATGTTCAGTTTAAAAGAAATAATTCCTGTGAATGGCAAAACGTCTCACAAATTTATGAAAAAAATTGAGGGTAGGTAGGTATGACTGTTTTATTTCGTTATGTCAGTTTCAAACAAAACTAACGGTGATATATCGCGGCGAATGAGCAAGAAGCTTACTTAATTTGTTAATATAATTTGTTCTTTGTTTTTAAAATTAGTTTATGAATATTTTTTAAGTGTCATGGTGTTGTAAAATCAATCATGCCTCGAAAATCAGTGTCTTTTGCGGAAACGGTAAGATCTTGTACATTGTAATAGGAAAGAATCTTATTACAGCGGTCGGCAATAAAGTTGGCAAGACTAAGTGGTGGGGAGTCACTTGCCCCCACCATTTAAAATGTGGCCATGTATATTGCCGACCGCTATACCGTTTTTGTGATAGTGTGAATTAATAACCCGTTAATTACCCGTGTAGTGACAAGTTTAGAATAACACCTCTCCATTTCATCCGTGGATGTCGTAAGTACCGTCTTAGGCTCTAAGTAAGCTCTAAGTAGGTTACATCAATGTTTAAATCTAAAATGATGCTTAAAGTGGCTTCGAAACGTGAAGTAGTCGTATTCTTGTTTAAATTGCGTTTCTGTTCTGCCTACTCATTTTGGGAATACTGGCCGTGATGTAAATGTAAATTAACGGTTAAAAATACCTCTTTACAATAACAAACCCACTTCAAAAGTTATCGAAAAGCTCCAAACGCACTGACAGCGGTAGCGCAGCGATGGCGTAATGGTACCTATACCTTATCGGTTTAGGTAGTTAAAACAATATAAACAATCTTGACATGTCTTTTTGTTGAAATACACAGTCTAAAAATGAAAATCGTTACACTATACAATTCAATTATGAAAGTAAATGATTTTTCATACCTAAATTGTAAAATGTAAAGATTTCAATTTATAAAGTGTATGTTTAAATAAAAAGACACGTCAAGATTGTTTACATTGTTTTAACTACCTAAACCGATAAGGTATAGTACGTACTATTGAAACGCTTGTTTCCCGGCCCATGCTATGTGCGCGCTTCGTTTGATTTCGATTATTACAATTACAACCAATACCGTGCCGCCTCCCCGCTTCCTCTGTCAGTACATTTCGAGCTTAAAATCGATAATCAGAGAGGAATCATTTGGCCGTATGCGACCCGCTACCGAAGCTAATGCCTCATTTACATTCAGCCCCAATCGCTGCTCCTCGCGCTGCCGGCAATAATTCCCTTGCCGCTCTTAGAGCGAGCGCTGGGCAGCGCGAGTGGCATTAAGCAGTGGCGAGAGAAGTATACGTTTACATACTCGTGCTGCCCACTTCCCTGCCCACTACAGCTGAATGTAAATGAGGCATAACAATTCAAGTAAGGATGCTTTATTGACATACATGCATACAATCACGCCTATGTTAAATGGGGTAGGCAGAGCACACGAACCATGACATAGACGAAACCATGATTATGGCTATTTCACGCTTCGCAGCTACTACTAGCGTAATTTTAGGAATAAAACTGGTGGAAGAGGTAGTATAATGATGACAGGTTGCTAGCCTCGCCTAAAGCATACCTAAACCTATTTTCCTAGTCTCCTCTTAAGACATACACTGAAGAAATAGAGAGGAGTTAGTCTAGACCCGACACAACACGGGGTTTATTCCCACTAACAAAAATCGTAAATGTAAGAATCTAAAACTTACCCACGGTAGGATAGGAAGAGCTACAAAAGTAAAAACTGACCTCACCATAACTTTTACAGTTAAGTCCACCAGCAGTGAACATCAAGAAGTCGCCGAAGTCGCCGAAGCCGAAGGACGCGGCCAAACGCAAGGACAACACCATCCGGCAGTACCTTCCGCCCCCCAGCTACCCCAACCAGGTCTGGTCAATCATACATTCTGTGGCCCCCATCAATCAATCTTACCATCTAACAAATTTTGTTACTCTTTCACGCAAAACTAATGAACGGATTTCAATGAAACTTTAGGGGCAGCGCAGCCGACAGACTTTTTGTGCGATCAAGTCTGCGGCGCACAAAAGGTCTGCGTGGATTGTATGCATTTTGTGCCGGACTTTTTGCGCGTCGTGTGCGTTTACTGCATATAATTCCATAGGTTCTATTTTCACAGACTAAAAAGTCCGTCGCGGATAGTCTGTCGTCTGCGCAGGGCCTTACAATAATTTAGCTTATACATCAGAATAGCACATAGGCTACAATTTATAAAGCTATTGTGTAAATTGTCCAAAATATGACAACAAGTGTAAAGTAAGTATGTAATCGAAATCTACGCGGAAGAAGTTGTGGTCGGCCGCATGTAAACAATATTTCACGCCTAATATGTTCAGGAGTGGACCTTCTGTACCATCGCGAACAGGAATTGTTGAGCCACTTACCTATGTTTGTAACTTGATCGTGTAATACTAATCCAATAGCTGACATCTAGTCGGTCGCATCGGTCATTGATTACACGTCTAAATTGCGGACAGTGGCTAGTGGCTCAACATTCCCTGTTCGTGACTGTACGTAGCACTGTTCTGCTAACTTTATATCAATATGTTTCAGGTCGTGTACGTGCCGAAGCACGTGAGGGATAATGAGCTCAACACGCTCAACGGGCTGCAGGCGGACCTTCAGAATGTCAGGGTAAGTACCATTTGCCGCTGGGTGTTTATTCTTTTCTAGTTAAAACGTAAAAGTTGACACTCTACCCTAAATGTTGATGGTCGGTTAGCCCTGCAAGCTTCATTTGTATCCTAATTATGAAGTAGGGTTCGAATCCCAGTCGAGTCAGATGTTAGTTTAACAAATATCACGATTACGAACGTTTGTTCTCGAGTATTGGATTTTTATCTTTACAGTACAAGTCACTAAGTTGTTTTATGTAGAAGTCGCTTATCTAAATAGTTTTGAAATAAAATTAAGGAATACATTTACACTACACGGCGCTGCGCCTCGCGATCCCTCGCAGTGTAGAGCGGCGCATCGCCGGCACGCACGGTGTGTCCCGAACTTAACCTTTTGACCGCCAAGGCGCGAAGTGAAACGGTGTGCTCCTAACGCCAAGGACGTGAGTCGGCTTTTAGATAATGCTTGTTTTTTTTCGAATGGTGCTGTATTATTTTATTTAAATTAGGTATAAAATAACTTACACTACCTGTAAATAAAGTAAACCTAGAAAAAATGTTGCAGCGTTTTATATTTCAGTTCTTTCGCAATAACTTCGACGCACCATTTAACGTCGTGGCGTCACGGGCACTGACTTGCGATGACGTGATATGGCGTCTTTGGCGGTCAAAAGGTTAAAGCGTTTGAACGTATAGTAGGGACGTTATGATATGGATTTAGATAGAAGCGATCAGGTGTGTAATGTTGTCGGGACATGTTTAGACACTCCTGGAGAACATGGACGTGACGACGCTCCCAGACGGCGGCTCGCGGCTCATCATGCGGCTCACGGACCTCGAAGAGAAGGTACAGTTTCAAACAGCTTTGCACTCTGCCTATTCTTCATTATAGCATTCACTATATTAATAATTTCGAACTAACTCAAGTTGTCGTTAAAGTAATGGCCACTTGGCAAGAGTTAACATTTTGAATTTTAAAACAATACCTAGTTGACGTGACTATGCTGATTCCCTCTCTAAGCAGAGCACGACGAATGATGGTCACATTCATATAAAACACATAGCGTAACAGATGACACCATCCATCTCGTAATTCTCGATTTCTCCAAAGATTTATTATTCGTAGATCCGAGGATGTACAGATAGTACAGTGAATCGTAGCCGTAAGGCCGGCTTTTAACTTATGTAAGTAAGGACCCACCTATTTTCTAAAAACAGATATTGCTATCTTGTTTAACCTTATAGCTGTTTACCTAATTACGTAATTAAAACTTACTAATGTAGGGCTGGTTTAAGTTTGGTATGGTATCAACGAACACATTTTATGGATATCTGCCAGCTTAGCACAGCAAGACGAGCGAGACACGAGCGAGATAGACTATACCTATCACTGTCTAACTAGAGACGTCAGAAAAAGACATGTAGTCCATCCCAGTGTGTTGCTAAACCTACTGGGCATCCCCAGGTTCGAAAGCAAGGCGACCGCGTGGGCAACATGGTGGTGGAACCTTCGCAGCCCACGGCTGGGGACATAGCACGCGATGGGCTGGACCCCGCGCCCAGCTGGGACACGCTGCAGCAGGCCAGCCATGCTGTGCAGCCGAGGATGTTCGGCAAGCAAGGTAGGAGAAGCTAGGAGAAGCTGGGAAGGCTGTTCTTAGTATGGGATGGCAAAGATCTGACCAATCATAGTGCTGTAAGGGTAAATTCAGAGTGGGATGGGATCACTTTTCTTCGTGGGCTATATGGTCAGCCACGCCGTGCAGCCAAGGATGTTTGGCAAGCAAGGGGATTTGGAGTTTGGAGTAAATTTTGTCATTTTACAAAGGTTTGACCAATCACAGCAAGCAAGGTCGGGGCGAGGCTGGCAAGGCCATTTGTAGCATGGGACGGGAGATATGTAATGTATGTAGTCATTTTGCAAAGATTTTAAATCAATCACAGTGATGCGTAAGGGTGGATGCAAAGTGGGATGGGATGACTTCTCTCCGTGTGCTGGGTCTTTGTCGATTGAAATGATAATTAGGTCTTGTTATAGCTAAATAAACAACTATCTGCTTTGTCTGACCTTAATAATGCTTCCTTATGCTATGTGACCCTTTCTCCCGTTGGTATGCAAGTTGGATCTACCCTTGAGGCTCCAAAAACCATGTGAATCTTGCTCCCCTTGGCATGCAAGTTGAAAATGCCCCTGATGCTCCAAAAAGCTATGTGACCCCTTCTCCCCTTGGCATGCAAGTTGGGTCTGCCCCTGATGCTCCAAAAAGCTATGTGACCCTTTCTCCCGTTGGTATGCAAGTTGGATCAGCCCCTGATGCTTCAAAAAGCTATGTGACCCTTTCTCCCGTTGGCATGCAAGTTGGATCTGCCCCTAATGCTCCAAAAAGCTATGTGACCCTTTCTCCCGTTGATATGCAAGTTGGATCAGCCCCTGATGCTCCAAAAAGCTATGTGACCCTTTCTCTAGTTGGCAAGCAAGTTAAATCTGCCACTGATGCTCCAAAAAGCTATGTGACCCTTTCTCCAGTTGGTATGCAAATTGGATCTGCCCCTGATGCACCAAAAAGCTATGTGACCCTTTCTCCC
>BHDV01059184.1:62899-81797 GCA_005406045.1 Adoxophyes honmai | reverse complement strand
TGGCAAGATATTTATTTAACCTTAAAAATGAATATGATGAAAAACCAATATTCTAATTTTTCAAGTCCCAAATGAAACCTCGTACCCTAAGCTATACGTTAATAGCTATCTTGTGAAAATATTCCGAAAGAAAGTATTTTTTTCGTATTTTTGAATCATACGCGGAGCAGACGTCAAACTTTAATCGTCGTTTCCCAAAAAGTATCATTTTTGAGATGTTTCTTTTTATGATTAAGCGTGCGATGTATCATGTTTTTTTTTGTGCAATGACGTTTTAACCTGTGTGTGTTGTACTCGTATGGTGTCGGGATGCTTTTGGCTCTGCCTACTCCATTTGAAGACACAGGCGTGATTAGTATTTAAGTATTTCCTTATTTAAACAAAAAAAAACCGCTCCTGGCCGCCCTGGCTCTTGTTGTCGATCCACTTCTTCCACATCTGGAGAGACACAGAAAGTTGAATGAAGTTTAGGTCTATTTGGCACATAGAGGAACCCGGTTCCGCAAATTTCTAATTCAATCGTTTCTTGATTTGACTGAATAACCACTAGTCCAACTACAAAACCCGTCATTACACTGCTCCGTCGCCAGGTGTTGGTGTTCTCGAAGACGTTGTTCGCTCAGTTCCTGCACCAGCGCGCGGAGAAGCAGGCCGACGGTGGGCTCATGTCCTCCGGCAGTAATGCCGCCTACCATAACATGCACAAGAAGATGATCGCTCTGCAAGGTATGTTTCATTGGTCTTCGCGTTTATGAACTGAACACTTAAACCATGCAACCACCGAGATCTATACCAGATCAGCGAGACATGCTTTTACTCTTACTTAAATATCTTGTCTCCACATTGTTACAAACTTTGATTGATTTGAAAAATCTTAAACTATGATTTTCTGCAGTTTCTGCCAAGTTTCTTGAAGACCATTCTTCTTGGCAATGATGGTCTTTCCGAAGCGCTGTTAGACTCTAAAACGACATGTAAATGTGCTCTTAGGCTCAAATAGGCTCCTATTTGCATAAATAAAGTTTTAAATTTTGAATCTCACTAACGTTTCTATTGCCAGGAGCGAAACCCGTGAAATCCCACGAGATCTTAGTGCTCCTCCTGCGGCTGAGACAAGTCTGCTGCCACTGCGGGCTCATCGCCGCCATGTTGGATCCAGAAGACGCGACTGATATAGTGGAGGACGAGGGCGGGAAGGATCTGCTCGCTGAGCTGAACAAGCTCACGCTGGAAGACGCGCGGGAGAGGAGGAAGGTATGTCCTTAGTGCTGGTATTGCCAATGTAGTCTTGTTTCTATGGCAGATACAGGAGAAGCGGCCAATGTGGTTAACCATGAGGGATCAAAAGCTAATTATGCTAGATCCAGAAGACCCGGCCGATGTGATCGACAATAGACTATGAGGCGATAAGGATCTGTTCACTGATCTGCAAATAGGGTATATGGATCTTTTGGTTCTGATACTGATAGCCAATGTGGTGGACCATGAGGACTCAAAGCCGAGATGATTCTGCAGGTCTTTTTCTGGACAGAAGATGTAATGTGATGGACTATGAAGTTCTCCCTTTAGATAACCATTGTGTCTGAAGACACGGCTTGCCAAGTCGAGTTTTTATTCAAATATCAACCATCCTTGTCCCTCAGAGCGGAGAGAAAGAGAAGGAGCAAGAGCCGGAGGAGGAAGGCACGACGGCGGCCGAGGCCATCCGCTCGGTGCTGGCGCCCAACAACCCCGTGTTCCAGCTGCAGCGCCGCTCCTCCAAGATACAGGCCGTCATGGACTGCCTGATGGAGAACGTGCTGAACACACCAGGTTAGTTGCCTTAGGCCAGTGCGACTTCTCGATGTCTGTAGGGTGGTCATCGTAGAGAATGGAGTACAGTCCTCGGAATCTGACCTAACTTTTTGATCATCGGTTTTTCAATGGAAATGCGATGCGTGAACTTACCTCCTCTATTTTAAATTTTGCCACGTCAAATGCCGGGGACTGTAAGTATATTAATATCTAGTGTTGCTGGGATTATTATTATTATCTAGCCTGGGTCAGTATCCCACTGCTGGGCAAAGGTCTCCCCCCATGTCCTGCATTCCTCCCGATCTAAAGCGGTCTGGGGCCAGTCGCCGAGAAATAAGTCTAGGTCGTCCCGCCATCTCCGTCTGGGCCTGCCCCGTCGTCGCCATCCATCACCTGGCACCCACTCTGTAGTGTGTTTGGCCCACCGCAGTGGATGCATACGGCTGACGTGGCCTGCCCAGTCCCACTTCAACCTGGCCGTCTTTGCACCGCCATCGACAATGCCCGTTTTGGAACGCAGCACAGTGTTCCGGATCCGGTCAATCCTTCCCACTCTAAGCATGCTGCGCTCCATAGCTCTTTGGCAAACTGGGATACTTTTCAGTAATATAATATAATAGACCACACATCATTCAGTTGATATAAAGTCAGCAGCGATGTTGTCTAACCCACCAAAAATCTACATCCTTTTTAATTTGACAGTTTCAGTGTCAGTTCTTTGGTCTCAACTGTCAAATTAAAAACGATGTAGATTTTTGGGGGCCACTTCTATCTTATCATTATTTGGCAGATGAGAAAGCGGTGGTGGTCTCCCAGTGGACATCTGTGCTGCGCCTGGTGGAGCACGAGCTGAAGGAGCGGCGCGTGCGCAGCGTCACGCTGAGCGGGGCCGTGGCCGTGCCCGCGCGCGCCGCGCTCGTGGCCGCGGTCAACGACCCGCGCTCCGGCGTTAGGGTGAGCCTTTGGGAAAGGGGTGCCCTTCTAGTTGCATTGTCATAACACTTTAACCATAAAGTTGTAAAACATTTTTTTTGGCATAAATTGTACTAATGTCATAATGTTCCCAGTCATAGTAATTTTTAGTCATAAATGGTTTTACCATAATGACGAATGACATAAATTTTTGCTGTCATAAAATGGATAAATATAATTATTTTCATTCATAATCATGGCTGTCATAAATTTATCCAGCCATAACATTGATGATGAATGGCCAGAACAGTCGGTTAGGTTAGAACTGTGACCTCGCCTAGAACCAAATCGCGGCCAAAACGTAGGTTAGGTTAGAACAGTGGCCTCGCATAAAAACGAATAGCGACCAAAAAAGTAGGTTAGGTTAGAACAGTGACCTCGCATGAACCGAATCGTGGTCAAACAAGTAGGTTAGATTAGAACAGTGACCTCGCATAAAACCAGAGCACGAGCTGAAGGAGCGACGCGTGCGCAGCGTCACGCTCGTGGCCGCGGTCAACGACCCGCGCTCCGGCGTTAGGGTGAGCGATTGGGAAAGACTCCAACAGAGAGATCTCACTCCAGGCAGATGTTATGCCTGGGGACCGGAGTCCGAAATCTCGAGGCGTAGCGCGGTGCAACGCTACGCCGCCACCCACGCGGGTTGCGGGAGCGGTGCTGCGCACGTAGCGCTGCCAACTCAAAATATACTTTATTCGCTACGCGATAAGGTTCACATTTCATTGTGAGAATTCAGGTCCGTCGCGCTACGCCTCGAGACGTAGCGCGGCGCCGCGCTGCGCAGCGCGAAACCACATGCATCGTCGCGCCGCGTCTCGTCGCGTCTCGTCTCGGTGTGAATTGACCCTAATATATCGTTTGTGAACCTTTTAATTGCCTAGTTCTTACGGTTCTTGAGATACAGCCTGGTGACAGACGGACAGACAGACGGTTAGACTGTCAGCGAAATCTCAGTAATAAATAGGGTCTTGTTTCACCCTTTGGCTACAGAACCCTAAAAATGGAATGTAACATAAATCATGTTTACAGGTGATGTTACTATCCCTGTGCGCGGGCGGCGTGGGCCTGAACCTGTGCGGGGCCAACCACCTGCTGCTGCTGGACCCGCACTGGAACCCGCAGCTGGAGCAGCAAGCGCAGGACCGCATCTACCGCGTCGGGCAGCAGCGCCCCGTGCACGTCTACAGGTAGCACATACGGGGCACTGGGACCCACATGCGGGGCACTGGGACCCACATGCGGGGCACTGGGACCCACGTGGGGAACTGGGACGCACATGCGGGGCACTGGGACCCTCATATGGGACACTGGCACCCACATGCGGGGCACTATTACCCACATGCGGGGCACTGGGACCCACACACGGGGCACTGGGACTCACATACGGGGCACTGGGACCCACATGCGGGGCACTGGGACCCACATGCGGGGCACTGGGACCCACATACGGAGCACTGGGACTCACATACGGTGCACTGGGACTGTCTGGGACGGGAAGGGCTTTTGACAATACATCATGTATGTAAGTAGATACGTTTTATTGCTGTAAAAACAGGGATATCATTATTTTACTTCTTTTAGGAAAACTAACAAACGTTGCATCAAACTTAACCTAATAAAAACCTCACCTTAAACACTGAAACATTTAAAATAACATAAATCTCCGCATACAAGCAGTTAGCGGATCGTATAGAAAGCCCATTAAAATAAATATAACGTATGAGTTGCAGCGCCATTGACAAATTCCCAGCCGGCGCGTGGGCGCGTACTAGACGGATGAATCTGACGAATTTCTCAGAATTCACATGACACTAACTAAACTTACGAAGAGGCGAGACAAGGAAGTTATTGGTTTAGAAGTTAATTTTAGCCGGATTAGCACGAAAAGGAGTGAGAAAAGTCGCGCGCTACAATAAGAATAAAAATAATTTATTCGTCAATTCATTTTCACAAAAATGTTCCTATTAGTTACAGGAACCCTTGTTCAATAACCATTTATTTAGGTTTCTTTTAAATTGCATCTATAGTACTGCGTCAGAAAAAGACAGATAGATAAACTATCCCTCGCGCGAAATTACTCTCTCGCGTTGCTGGGTAAGCCTACCGATAATAGTACGGAACCCATGGCACGCGATTCCGACACGAACTTGGCCGGTTCTTGTTCTAATAGTTTCTAAAATTACTTACTGAATGGCGACATGAATCATCGGATAGTTTAACAAATGATAGCTTCCTCGGACGTCACAGCGTCTTGTACGCAAGAGAATAACTTGCGCCTGACGCTACCGGTCTCTTGCTGTGGCGAGTTCAATGGACAAGTGTTTTTGGGAGCGCGGAAACAATTTATAATCTTCTGGTAAACGATCGCGAGTCGTAAATACTATAATGTACCATCGAACCAATTGATTCCTGACCCACAATAGAACCTATTCCCAGTGAACGTCATAGTGACATGGCATTGCTTGACAAAGGAAATCTTTGTTACGTTTATCGTGACAACGTTCTGCGGTGGATCAGGAATCAGTTGGCTCGATAGTACCTGAAGTATCTGTGACGATCCAATCGTCAATTTAAACACCTTTGGTACATGCATACATCACGCCTGTATTCCCGAATGGGGTAGGCAGAGCACACGAAACGCTGCGTAGACAAAACCGTGACTATTTCACGTTATGTGGCGACTTGTAGCATATTTTTTTAGTTTTTGAGTTGGCAGGTATAATAGTGACAGGTTGCTAGCCTGTCGCCTAAAATATACTTCAACCTATGTCCTTAGTCGCCGCTTACGTCATCCACAGAAGAAATGGACAGGTGTTATCCTAAACCGATTCTAAAGCAATGAGAAAAAGAATTTCTGGCAAACTTCGTGCAGAAACTCTTAATGCGTTTCGGAAATCGCTCAGTTGAGTGCCAACAAATCAGTCGATCGACGCGAGCAGTGGTTCCCTGCCGGAAATAGCCGTTACGCAAACATCCGGCGGGTAGGGGCGGCGCCTGTGTCGCTATACGTGATCGGTACGCCCAATTTTTAGGGTTCCGTTGCTAAGTGGTGAAAAATGGAACCCTTATGGATTCGTTAGATTAGTCCCACGATGATGAACGTCCAAATAAAATGTGGCCCTCCCTCTAACTTGTAAAATAAGAGAATAATAAATGGTAAAAAAAAACTATACAAACTTACCTTAAATTTATAGTTATACTAAAGTGAAGTCCAGAATTAGGCGAACTAACTTGACAGCCGAAAATGTTGCCAGACATAGGAAAAAATAAATAGTGATAAGTTTATGTCGACATAAATATGTCGATATTACCATGTGCTTTTTATAAATCTGATCTGAAGGATGTACGATTTTACTAACAAAAATTGAACCAAGTTGGTGTATTTTTAATTTCTACCAATTTATATTATTATTCATTTACTTAGTAAAATTATTAGTTTGATTCCAAACAATAATAAAGATAACAAAACTTTTTACTTTAAACATCGATATTAACAGCACTGGCCAAACTGTGGCAACTTTAGTGCACAGTGAACTGTCAAGTTAGTTCGCCTAATTCTGGACTCTACTTTATACAAAACCGCAATTTACCTATCATTTACTTAGTCTAGACTTGCACTTGGCCGGTTTTTAGTTAAGTGTGTGTGTCTACCAAAGTGCAATAAGTAATAAGGGGGGTTAGGCAAGCTTGCCACCTAAAATATACCTTAACCTATTTCTTCAGTCGCCTCTTACAACATCCACAAAAGAAACGGAGAGGTGTTATCCTAAACCCGACACCACACAGCCAAACTCAACACGCAATCCAACTCTGTAATACTGTGCACTGTGCAAATTTACTCATAGTATTTAGTCAATCCTTCAGTCCTTGCCAACTCTTGTCGGCAAGTATTTGGCGCGCTGCGTACGCGCTTAAGTTTAGGGCTGTGACGGCGTAAAAATTCCACAAGGTTCCTGGCTAGCGTTGCCAGGCGTCCGGATAAAGCCGGACATAGGTAGGCTTTTTGATTGCGTGTCCGGCCAAAATAAACGGTGTCCGGCTTGTCCGGCTTTTGTTAGGCTTTTTACATTTCCCACACGAGCGAGCGTCAAGCGTGGTGCCCGAGCGCCGAGCGTGGCCGAGCGTAATGCCTTGATCACACGTAGGTACCGAGTAGAGTGGCGAGAGAGTGTTCTCGGCCGAGTACTCGGTTCGTGTGTTCTATGAAAACAATAGTACACACGAACCGAGTACTCGGCCGAGAACACTCTCTCGCCACTCTACTCGGTACGTGTAACGAACCCATAAGCGAGGCGACGAGTCAGTCGGTCGTTCGCTCACGCAAGCCGAAAACTTAATTTTCGTGGCCACAATTAGCAATTTTTTAGGTTTAAAGTTAGATAAAAGTGACACGGACAATTTAACAATAATATAAGAATAATAGGGTGTCCGGCTTTTCTACTCAAATGTCCGGCCAAACTGGCTAGTCTGTCCGGCTATTAGGTTTGGCGACCTGGCAACCCTATTCCTGGCAATGTTCGGGAGAATTCGCTTGTTTTGGAACTAGAATGATTCGCCAGGTTCGTTAAATAGTGGATTGTAATTATATTTCACTGGCGAGCTGCCAATTGATGCTTGATAACGCTTGTTGACTGAATCCTTCCTCGCAGCTTACAGTTAGTCAAAGTTTACTGCTCGGTGTCGGGTTAGAATGACACATCTTCATTTTTTACATGGATGACGATTCTTAAATGGGTTTAGATAACAGGTTAGCAATAGCAGCCTATGGCACGATTAGGGCTCGCGTCTATTTAGCGTCTCTTGAACGCAGCGTCAGTGCGGCGTCCGCACAGCGCTGCCTCGTCGTCAGGTGTTGTCAGATGCTCGGCGCCGACGCTATTGACGCCACGACGACCCTGCGCAGGCGTTAACGAGACGCTGACGTTCGATAGATCCCACTAACGTTGCGGCGTCGCAACTTAAACGTTGCGTCGGCGCCGCGCGGGCGTTCACGAGACGACGACGCTCCAAAGACGCTAAGTAGGCGCGGGCCCTTATACCTTTTTTTTCATCAGTTTTGAAGAGTAAAATTATGCTAGATTGAAGTACTATCGAACCAACTGATTCCTGACCCACCTCAGAACGTTGTCACAATAAACGTCATAAACATTTCCTTTGTCAGGCAATGCAATGTCACTATGACGTTCACTGTTAATAGGTACTATGGTGGGTCAGGAATCAATTGGTTCGATTGTACCTAAAAACATGAAGTCGCGGTTTCCTCTGTCACACTTCGATCGCTCTACAACACAGGAGTGGTTTATTGTACATTAAGGGACACAATAGTTAATGTGTATGTACTCGTTCTCAGGTTCATGTGCGTGGACACGGTGGAGCAGAGCATCCGCAAGCTGCAGGACGCCAAGCTGGAGCTGGCGGCCAGCGTGCTGACCGGCGCGCGGCCCTCGCACGCCTCCAAGCTGAGCATCGAGGACCTCAAGCTGCTGTTCAACATGGGGCCCGTCGAGGGCTAGGACTAACTTCCAACACCCCAAGTGTCAAGATTGAGAACCTCTGCCCTATACAGGGACAGGGTTAGGGCTCATAATGTCCCACCACCAAAATTACGTCCCTTTCGCAAATGGTCCCTTGTGCAAAATACCCCAATCCCATTACGTCCCTTTTTCAAAAAGTCCCATTGTTTTCGCACAATGGCCCTTCTGGAAAAGCCTCTTTCGCAAAATGTCCCGTTCGCAAAACTTACCTTTCGCAAAATGTCCCGCCTGCAAAATTCTTGTTTAAATAAAGGAACAACAAGTCTCTGAGAATAATGTCATTTTTGGTACAAGCTATTATGTCCAACTGTACCTCATTGAGACGAATCAAATGAGCCCAAACTCAATGGGTTCGAACGGGACGTTTTGCGAAAGGTACGTTTTGCGAACGGGACATTTTGCAGAGAGGTCGTTTTGAGAATGGGACATTTATAAAAGGGACCTTTTGCGAAAGGGACAAAGGGACATTTTGCGAGTGGGACATTATGAGCCCCAACCAGGGACAGGTATAGTGCTAAACCGGATAGAACACTAGGACGTGCTATACCCCAAGTCACAAAACTAGAGTCACACTCATCTGCGTTAACGCGCATCAGTTTGTATGGGAACGCTACTTGTCGATCACGACAGTTCGTGACACTGGGGTACAGCACGCCCTAGTGTTCCACCCATCGATGGTTCAACCGACTTAGCAGTATACCTCACTGCAGGCATTGCTTCCCCCTTGTTTTAATCAGAGGTTTCAAAGTTTTATCGGGTTTAGTGGATATATTTGTACTGAATTCCTACATTCCGGTCTCCCATGGACCCCTCAGGGTGCAAGGGTGCTAACATAAAGAAACAGATTTCCGGCACAGACAAAACAGGTTTCAACTTACCTCTTTCTCTATACGAATTGACCATGCACCACTCATTACCGACTTGCAGATTTGTCTGTGCCGGAAACCAGTTTCTTTATGTAAGCACCCATACACCTGTAATTTTTACTTAACACCCCAGGGCCAGGTAATGTGACCTAATTATCTGAGTACATGGGCGCGGATTATCAGGTTGTACATTAACTAAGCTGCGAGTATAAAGTGGCGAATGGGTGTTGAGCCATCTTCTTTTATCTTTATAAAGCTCAATTTATTTTAATAAGCGTAAGTCTCTTTTTTAATTATAAACTCGAACGAATTTCCGTAGATTATGGCTTTGTCATTGGTCTTGCTTTCGAATGTAGCTGCAAGTACCATAGAGCTTTTCACAAGATATTTAAAGAGACTGATGGTAAAATATAGGGTGCTCACAAGTTTTCTCGGGACCAGTGTAGATTCGAAATATCTTAAGTATGAGACTGCTGGATCAGTGATCTTTATAAATATGCAATTTAGAAGGTTCCCATAGTTGTAAAAGTTAGGTATAATAACGTTTTGTAAAGCAGAGACTAGAATTTAAATTATATTTAGTGTATGAGCAATTTGATCTTTAACATATGTAATTGATAGAATTCGTGCATAATGTTAAAAATTTCAAGATGTATTTTCGAATTTGTTTTAATTGCGAAATGTTTTGATTAATTGACGTATTTTGACTAATGTGTTCGTGGTATGGGCATAGAGAAAAGTGAATTATGATTATAAAATATATTGATTTTTATACTCTACATTCTTCTAGATTTTAATGATTTTAGTTGTAATTTGTGATTATTTTAAAAGATGAATATGAACGTGTTTTAAAATAAATATTATTTGTTTTTACTAAAGAATGTTTCATTTCTTAACCTTGATTTTACTGTTTGTCAGTGTTTTTCCTAAACTTTTTTTACTAAGTTCGTCTTCTTCTATTACCAAATGAGTTCGTGAATGTACTGCCGTACAAAAAATCGCGACGCTTCAGGAGGAAAATGATGGACTGACATTAACACTCGCAGACACAACGTGAGACTGTTCTAAAAATAAAAAGTTTAAGATTCACGGCCATTTTGCGGGAACGCCCAAAGCTACCGAAATACCGGCATCGCTCGGGCGCTCTGTCCGCCATGAGCAGCGCGCGCGCCGCCTCGCCCGCCGCGCGCCGGCTCTGCGCCGTCGGCGCGTTGCTGCTCGCTGCCGTGTGCGTGCTCGGAGGTCCAGTTTATTTCCCTCACATATTTACTAACAACCCAGTGACACGCTAACAACTAGTGCGATCCCGATTGTCCCGAGCATTTATTCGAAATTGTGTACAAAAACCTCAATGACATCGTTTTAATGATCTGATAACCTTCCCGAGTGATTGATGAAGCCCAGATACGCAACGTCCGACCGCATACCTCCATTAAACCGTCAAAGCGGGCGGCGAAAAAGGAACTTTATTCGCGTCAGCTCACAGTTTATTATTCTGTCGTCAGTTACCTCATCTTGAACGTTTTCCAGGTTATTTATTGTGCCGCATGTCGCGGAACGATGTCAAGAGAGGCAACGAGATCGTATCATTCAACTTGACGATTGCGGCTGAGAATTTGTACAAAAAAGCGAAGAGGATCGCGCCGAAGGCGGTGCACCACAATGTTCCAGAGAAGCTCACGGCGCGACTGCTCGACATCTTCAACTGCACGCTGAGCGAGTGCGGCGCCATCGCCAACTATAATGTGGCTGAATTTATCAAGAGAACCATCCGCTTGAAAGTAGTGAAGTTGTTGAAATCGGTAAATAACGCGACACTGTTTTTAGACTCGTTGAGATGACATTAGCTTAATTATGATCAAACCCAAGTCTCGTAAAGTTATTTAAAGTATTTTTGTGAAAATCTGTACCTGGGTAATTCTTGAAACTCCTCATTCCCTTGGCATATCATAATAATTATAATTTTTGACTTAATTATAGACAAATTGACAGAAAGTGATGCCTATTCAAGAAAATTATTACGTATTAAATCAAAATCGTACTTAGTCGTAGTAGGTCTGTCTATATTTTTTTAACTAAGTAAAGCCAGGGGGATGATCATTTTCAAGAATTACCACCTATAAGAACATTGTCAGACTAGCTAGGGTTTGGTCAACATGCGCGGAAGCGCAGCTCTTTAATTATAACACAAAATTTTCAGTCCATGTATAAAATATTTAAAAGGGCAAAATTTTGCTCTGTAGTTAACTTTAAAAACTTGAATAGCATCACATAATTTATTAGTAAACTAGCTCTTACAACATGCATTACTTGTATGTAATGTAATTTGTACAAGACTTCCAATTTATCAAATATTTATTGTTATTCTTGAATGTCTGTAGTTTGTTCTAGGCTTTGTCTGAGAAAGTTAAAAATGAAATAATTATAATTAGATTACATTAATGGGAACATTGCTTTTCGCACACGCAAATGCCAAAAACAATTACTTTTGACTCGAACGGCATAAGATCAAATGTCAAGATTTAAGTCACTTTACCGTTTTGTTATTTTTCTACCTACTATACTGATTATATTTCTGTATCTTTAAAAGCATAGGTTGTTTTAATAACTTTTACATACAAGTATCGAAATGAATTAATTTATTGAAAAGCAGAACGGTTACTTTGTAATAGTGTAAAATGATAGTTGTTCATCCTGAATTATTGGACGGAAGCCAAAATTGATTTTGGTAAATTCAAAAGCCTATTAAAATGTGATTGTAATTTTAAGAATAATTTTACTGTTCAAAGATTGGCTATTTTTTAGGATGTAATATTGTATAAGGAATAGAATTAAAAACAAAATCTTAATAAATGCATTTTTATTCCCTCACGTTAACAGACAGTGGTTGTCAACCAGTCAGGCTGAACGGCAGAAGGGTTTTCTTTCTCGTCTCTGGCGGAGAGCGGAGAGCAGGGCTATCAAGCAGCAACCAGTATCCAAAGATTGCAACAGTTGTCTTCACTCGGGCAACCAACTCCTGTAAACATAAATAATGTCAGCTTCTGCCAGTTAGCGCTTAGAGCGATGATTTTATTGCTTGTGGACGGATGAGTAATCAGTTCGCTGAGATAACCGTTTGATATTGATGTCATGTTCGAATCTACGTCGTAGCTCAAAGATGTGGTGAATAACGGACCTAATATTTGACGTATACAGAATCGACTGCAGATGTATCAAATGTCATAATTTATCAAAAAGCATCAGGACCATTCACGTTTTATCATTATCTCAGTTTGAAAATCGATGGAGATTGTTAGTAATTTTTAGCAGTTTCATCGAAGCTGGTTTTTCACGCAGATAGATTAATTAGCAAATATCGTGGTCCGACTGATTTGGTTTTGTTTAGTGGAGGACTCTGCTGGTAAGGCTACCACATGCCGTCAACGGGTTGCGTCCATACGCCGTACTTACGATTGTTATTTATCGCATCGCCGTCTTCTGCCGTTGCCGCCTAACGTTTACGCCGTAACGTGAGGGTTTGTCGATAGCGGGCGATTGCCGAGCGCAGGGTACGGGCGTGGTGCGTGCCGTCAAGCCGCTACTAACTATCTGAAAGGACTCGCACGCACGCACATGTCGCTCGACGTTAGGTACAATGTTGCGAACACACATCAGCGGGCAGACGCATCTGCCGGCCGCAGGCGCGGGCGAGGGAGACCGCGCCCGAGGTCTTTGCGCCTCGACTCGACAGAACTCAAGCTGAGCAGTACTAGATGTAGGTACAACTTAAGGAGATACCACAACCAAAGAAGAAGCGGGGAACTCCGAGAGTTCTCGAGAATAGCATGCAAATGAAATCGTAAGGTCGATGGAGAAAATTAAAATAAAATTTATTCTATGAACTTTAATTGAAAGTAAATATACAACTTAACATAATGCCGCTATTAATAATAATTCATTTCAGGTCTTTATCACAAATAGAAACAAACTATCGATACATTGTATACAAATCTGGTCAAATTTTTCATTCTAGTCTTTCCGCACGATCCTCCGAACGATCGGATCGACATTCGCAGGTGAAATTAAAATGATGCTATTAAAATTATCCTCATTTATTAAATTATAAAGTGATTCACATAATTGCTTTCCACACGGATTAAAACTTACATGTCTAAGACGCTGCGCGGCGCAGCGCCGCCTACCTATCGCCGCGCCCGGGCGCGTGGCGGGCGTTCCGGAAGACATCGCTATTGTTACGCTAGGAGCGCCACGCCGCCCGCGCCGCTACTAAACGCAGCCTTAGTGCTCGCCGGGGCCCCGCTTAGCTCGCGTGTCAAACACGAGTGCCGACAATTACGTCGCACTGCCATTCTTCATTTCCTTCATCCGTTCCGAGGCGAATTATGAAACGGTTTGATCGATAGCAATGTTTGTTACGTTACGCTCGAGCCGAAATCAACGTCACTACGACCTAAGAGGCGTCCCAAAGTGTTTGCGAAGGGCGATGGCGACCGTGACGTTGCAAACTCATGATACATTATAAAAGTAGGTAATTGTAATTATAACTATCACCTTATTATCATAATTTAATCCCATTTCGTATTTAGCTGCATTGCGAAAAGTATGAGTATAATAAAAATAGTGAACTTCAGTTGTTCAAGTTTGGAAGGTTAGCCATCAGGCCAGCGTTGCTAACAAATGCGACTCGTGTCGAGAGTACACCGAGAAATCAATACTTAAGTATTACCATTAAATTATATAATTGTTAGAATATTTTCACTACCTTCTTTACCTGGATTGGTAAGCTTTGATCATGGATACTCACTCACTTTGGAAACTCTTTATCATAAAAATCTTGATTATTAGATATTAGAAAAAAACTGAGCCAACATTGAGAATAGGTATAAAACAGATGAAGACTGAATCTTCATTTACATGTAAAAAGAGAGTGCCAATTAAAAGCATTACAACTTCCAACATTTTGTTATCATAATTATTTTATAGCAACAGCTCTTGTCAACAATTTAATTTAAACTCCAGACAAATCTCGAAAATAATTAAAATTTTAAGAAGTTAATCTTAAATATGGGCTACTGTCTGCCGTAATCTCTGTGTAGCAAGCATCCATAATCCGAATCTGTCAAGCCAATAGATGTCATGTTTTCGGGCGCTTTGTAACCAAAGCTTTGGACCATGCAGTTAGCTAAAACAATTTTCAATCGATTTGAACTTACTGGTAACTACATATCAGTTCCTCGTAAGCTTCAAGGATAAACTATTTCAAATTCTTAATATTATTATAATCAAAATTAGTGTTTTGCTTAGTAAAAGTTATGATAATTCAGTATTCCATCAGCTTCGAGTTAATATTATACTTCTGATACAGAAGTGCAAGTCCAGATGTTAAACGAGGAATGTACAGATGTAGTGAGAAACTATTTTCCTTCGTAAATCTTCGGAAAAGTTCGTATTTATCGTTTTATTACTTAAAACAATTACAATTATTACTTAAAACTGGATATTTACCATATATTATACGGAATGAATTCCCTTTAAAATGGGTACCGAAGCTATTTGAGAGAAAACGATAAATACGAACTTTTCCGAAAATTTACGAAGGAAAATAGTTTCTCACTACATCTGTACTTGGTTAACAAAGTCCCCGAAAGTGGACACTAGGCGAGATTAGTGTGGTGTTTGGGTAAGGAAGGTAGCGTGTGAAGGGTGCGGGCGCCGCGCGGACGCACTCACCGGCCCATGGGCGCGTACTGCTGCGCGTACGGGTCGCGGTCGTAGCCCGCCGCGCCCGCGCCGCCGCGCCTGCAATGCCATACGGATAACATTAGCGTCTGAGAGGTGTAAATTATAGCATGATAGGTCTTTCGCACACAGAGCCACTCAAAATTAACTACATAGTTAACTCAAATAAGTGACAATTTATTGCTGCTTAGACACCAGACGATTACCAAATTTCTGTTTTTTATCCTTCTCTATACAAAATGAATGAACAAACTTTGAATATTGAACCTGTGCAGGAAGTGGAAAGTACTGACCATATCCAGTTCAAATAATTTCTAATATTTGCCAAAAAATGGCAATATTCCTTCAACACCTATTAATTAGTGAAAAATGTCATCAACCTTGTTTTATCCACTTGATATGATTGCTGTGCTTACAGCAGAAACATCGAAACCTAAAAATTTAAGTAGTGTTGTATGCGAGGTAGAGTTTGCGAGTAACTGGTTTGCGATTGTAAGCCCCGCCGCACATGCCCATACTTGCATTGGCTGTCATGAGCCGTGTGCCAGTGGCAGTATTTAAAACCTATGGCGCAGTAGCAAACTCCGCATTCGCTTTCATGTGTCACTGCGTCATAGGTTTTAAATACTGCCACTGGCACATGGCTAGATTAATTAATTACTAAATTAGTCCTATCACTTTTGAGTAGCTTCATGTGTGAAATATTTTGGCTGTTAGCTTATTGAGACAAATAAAGAACTGCAACATGTTGTTAATAGGTCAATTAACCACTTTATATCTATGCTTGTCATGGTGACATCTCCACTAACATGTATTGTGTACAGACTTTGAAGAGTCAAGAAAACCGATTTATCTCTGTGAAAATGTTAATTGTTAACATAAATATAACATTTCAACATGATCAACTATATTCAACATACACATGTTAAACTGTTTAGTCAACTAAATATGTTGTAAATGTGATGGATGGTGTAACTATACAAATCAACATAAAACCAAGCTGAAGTCGCAAATCTATTTAATTTGAATTGCATAAATCTTTGTTTTTGCAGATCAGATTTCATGTCAATAGACTGGAGAGGCAAAATGAGTTACAACATTGAACCTTCTTAACTCATAATGTAAACAGTGATTTCAATGCACACATGTAAATTGTCTCTAATTACAATGCTCTAGTCATATTGTAGGTATGTAAGACAGAGAAGCTGACCAATAGTATGATTCATTTGTTTGTCAGGGTAAGGCCAGCCACATACATACGGAATTCCGTTTCGGAATCTCAAATCAGACTGTCTGAACGCACCAAATCCATACGACATCTATGGACCAGCCACACACATTCGGAAAGCTTCCGTCTGTGTGTGGCTGGTCCATAGGTTTGTATGGATTGACTGCATTCGATTTTCTGATTCGAGATTCCGAAACAGATTTTTTCCAAATGTATATGGCCGGCCTAAACTAAGATAATAATAATGCTGGCTTTTGGGAACCATCAACATCTAGACTTAAACGATCGTTCCCTAAATATCAGAATTGCAAAATACTAGATTGCCGACATACCTGCTTATCAAAATATCAGATTCCCGGAATACCAGATTTTCTTTACACTATGTTCGTTTTTATATCGAAACAGCCTTTCCGAGCCTGGTGTTTTCATTATCTGATATTAGAGGACTTCGGTTTTAAATGGAACATGGTGTATTGAGAACATGATACTTTACAAAACTTTTATAAAAACGAACATAGCATTAAGAAAATCTGGTATTCCGGGAATCTGGTATTTTGATAAGCAGGTATGTCGGCAATCTAGTATTTTGCAATTGTGATATTTAGGGAACAAGCAGACTTAAAATCTTGCGGAATTTCAAAATGGCTTTATGATGTTTGTGGTCATTGGTATAGATAATTTACTTCATGTTAAGTACAATATAAAGTGAAAATAATTAGCATCTCATCAATCACTTAGGCTATTATTAGCCAGTTTATTTTCATGGAACTTGAGTCATTTGAGGAAAATAAAGTGATTAATTGAGGTAATTAGCTAATGTAACATTAAGATACAGTATTATTAACCATTTAGGTTGAACATAAAATATGTGTGGTATTTTATTGTTATATTAAGTGGCAATGAAATGTGAAAATCATGTTTTGCCTAAATGATGTTTTGTATGCTTTGCCCATCCCATTTTTGGAAAATACAGGTGTCATGTAATTGTGTTGGAGTCTTGTTTTCAATTTCTTATTCTATCTAAAGTAAGCAAATCCTATGAATTAAAAATACCACAGGACTGATAGATAAACATGCCTTGCCAATAGCTATGAAAGATACTTACATAGGTGATCTTCTGCTGAACATATCTCCGTTGCCCATGGGCGCGGCGCGAGGCGGCGCGCGCTCGTAAGGCGCCGCCATGGGCACAGCGGAGCGCGCATGCATGGGCGCGCGGCGGTCCATCATGTCACGTTCATCGTACATGGGACGGCGCTCCTCGTACAGAGGCATTTCCTCGCCATAACGACGCTCGTCGTAGGCGGGAGCGTAAGCGTCGCGGCGGCCCTCCATGAGCGCGAAGCCCCGCCGGTCCTCGCCGTAGCCGTAGCCGCGGTCGTCATAGCCGCGGTCCATGGCGCGGTCGTAGCCGCCGCCCATGCCGTTGCGCATGGCCATGCCGCCGCCCATAGGCCCGGCGCGCATGTCCCCACGCATGGGCCCCATGGCGCGCGAGTCGCGCATGTAAGGTGCGTCCCGGCCGCCCATGCCGCCCGAGCGCATTGGGCCGCCGCCGCGTCTCTCGCCGCCGCTGCGCATGCCACCCCGCATACCACCGCGGCCGCCGCCGCGCTGCCCGCGCTCCTTGATGCGGCCGCGCTCAACCGTGATGACGCCGCCGTTGAAAGTAGAGTTGTTGAGACCCCGGATCGCGGCCGCCGCCTGGTCCTCCGTCTGCATGTGCACGAACCCGCACCGGTTCATGATGTCGCATTCTGTGACGACGCCGAAACGTTCGAACAGCTTGCGGAGCTCCTCCGGCTTCGAGCCCTGGGGTAGGCTCCCGATGAACACTTTCGTTTGCTAAAATAATACGCAAATGTTGTTATTACGGCAGTTCCAAGAGAAAAACTTATAAATTTTCATTATCTGTTTCACTTACTGGAACCATGTTGTGTTTACTTCTTGTATTTTTCCTTAATTATTAAGAAAATCAAAATAATATTTAACGCGGCACACAATATTCTAGCCAGTTTCGCCTAAGGAACAAAATGGCGGTGCGAAAAGCGAAAACGACAAATGACGCCTTGGAGGTTATCGATGCTTGTCTTTGATTGGCTTATTTATAGCGTCAGTGTTGCCAAGACCGAAAAATAATTTTGATTTAAAACTTCCATGTATGATCGTACAGGTGTTACGTTATTTTTATTCCATTTTTTAGATCAATATAATATTTTAGCCACATGTAAAAATTTTACTTAATTCGTACCAATCATTAATTAACACGCACCCGATAAGTCCTGTCGTAAATCTTGAAAAGGCAGTAATTTTCTTTAAAATAAAAACAGACACACATCGGTATCGTCGTAGGTCATGTTCTCATTTTGTTTGAATATGAACAGTATTCCTTATATTCCATTTTCACGTGACACAAAATTGCGCGCGAATCGCGAATATTCGTAAGGTTGATGATTTTATTTTTATACCTTACTTTAGGCCCGCTTAGGCATAGAAAGGCATAAGGCATAGGCACCTACACCTACCGCTTGACACTCAGTAGTCAGTAGTGCCTAAGCCATTTCATACCTTAGGGCCTAAGGTACCATAAGGTACTGACTGGTACACCACTAGTGCCATGAAATTTTTTACATTCCTATGACACTAGCGGTAGTGTCAAGCAGTAGGTGTAGGTGCCTATGCAAGAAGCTTATACTCAAACTGGAGATTGCATATAGAAGAAAAAAGTGAAGCCCAAAAAATTGACCTTGAATGACGTCACT
>BHDV01059184.1:49317-59933 GCA_005406045.1 Adoxophyes honmai | reverse complement strand
AAACTACTCAAATTATATTTTTAAGTTTTATTAACATACAGGTATGTAAAATTTCGTTACGGATTACATTATCACCCTGTATAAAGAAAACCATAGTCATTGGGTATAAGTATGACGATCTAAATCGCGCAAACAAATAAGTAATTTCCGACCATTTATTTTGAGGTGTGGATTTTGGAACTAATTAATAACAAGGCATGTTTAACAGATTTGAAGGACAGTAGCATCATAAAAAAACCTCTAAAAATATGGATTTGGTTTTAATAATGTGTAGAGCTGCCTACAGTTTTGCATCTGGATATTAAAACCTGACAAAGCTGAGAAATCAGCTATGGCACTAAAGAGCTTTAACAGTTATTAGTTATTATCATTACTCTTACAAAAATAATACTTGATGGAATAGTTTAGTTCACTCAATATTTGTCATCAAATTACAGAATAACAGAGATCAGATAATGGAAATTTTCAATTCGCATTCATTTTGCGAACATTAAGTTATCATCATATCATCTACCTAAATTCTTAAACCAAATTAGAAGGATTTTTTTTCAAAGATACAGATCTTAAAAGCAGAGTTATTTAAGTGATTGCGAAAGGATTTAAAGCTAAACATCGAAAAAAGTTTCATTAAAAATACGAGGAAAGAAAAACATCTTGTTGTTTTGAACACTATGTTCTGTATGTAATGAAATTCGGAGAAACTTAAATTGAAAAGTAGAGTAGTTAAAGTACATTCTTTATATCGGACGGTCAAGTATTTAATTGAATTGTTTGGATTCGATGATAATGGAAATATCAAAAGTATTATTCTCGAAGCAGATAAGTACAGAGTTCACTTTACAATTCAAGCGCTAGTAATTTTACTAATTAAAATGGATATATTAAAAATTAATCACACATGACGCAATGCATCTCGTAAATAATAGCATTTGCGTCACAAAAATATCTTATAATGATGCGAATACAATATTTTAAATCTTATAGATTCTCTTTTATGGCAGTCATTCTAATACAAATCTTACAAATTCAATTGGAATAATAGCCATATGAGAGACCTATAAGAAAATAAAAATCATTGACTCTACATTTCCGGACACACATGACGTAAACTCATTTACGAGATCAGAATTTTATAGTTACTCTGCATTAATAAAAAAACAGTCCGATAAAAAAGCAAAAACAGTTAAAAATTAACAAAATTGATTAAAAATTTCTCGTATTGGCTGTCATTTAATGTACGCATGAAAAAAGTATGAGCAATACAAATGGTAACATCATGCATAACATGCGGAAAAATAGGTTTGCTCCGATAATATAGAGTTTACGACACGCATGCCCGATTTAAGTATCCATACCAACTAGGGATGTAAATAAATAAACTTTGGCGACATTAGCCTAGGTGTGACCTAACCGGACTAGCATCAGTTATCGCATCACAAGCGCTACGCTAAATGAACACTAAAATATTGCATATAAATATTAGCTACACCAATTACATAAGATTGCACCGGACGCGGCTTAAAAAATAAAAATTTGAACAGAACCAAAAAAATATACCTAATTCGATTATTAAAAATCTAATCACGTCATGCAGGCGTTCTGTGAACATTGACACAATTCGCAAGTCTTCGTGAACAGCCTCCGTGACGAGTCAGAATCAAGCCTAGTTCGAACTATTCGGAGTATTTTAGTCGAGTTGCAAGTAATTTAGTAACTAAACGTGTCTGAATAGCGAAAATTTATTCGAGTGTTTTAGCAAGTGAGTTAGTCAAGTCGAACCTTTTTGTTCTATTTTATCGGGCGAGTAGCGCCTTCCACCTAGCGACACTTCCCACTGTCTCATCGATTTTAGTCGAGTTCATTAGTTGCCACAAAACACACTTCACTTGTGTGCTTGTATGTGTATTATTGTAGTGCAAATGAATTTTGGCAAGTAGCTAATAAATAATAATTTAGTTACTAAATTACTACTAGCCTATACTATAGACCGATAGGTACTTAAAAGATGGTAAACAATCTTGACGTGTCTTTTTATTTAAACATACACTTTATAAATCAAAATCTTTACATTTTACAATTTAGGTATGAAAAAATAATTTACTTTCATAATTGAATTGTATATTGTAACGATTTTCATTTTTAGACTGTGTATTTCAATAAAAAGACATGTCAAGATTGTTTACTATCTTTTAAGTACCTATCGGTCTATAGTATAGTCCAATCTAGGTTTTATTGCAGGTAGTCACGTTACGCCCGCGAAATATGCTACTGCGCAGCGACTCACGACGACAAGGCGCGTCACGAAGATTCACACGAATTGTACTATCAGCAACGTGTCGAGTTGCCAAAATATGTAGACAGTACCTAATGTTGAGACTATAAGAGCATGTATACATATTTTGAGCATTCCGCCAGTGTCGATATCTTTGTTTCTAACAGTATAAAAGCTTTTGAAAGTTGTGATCGATTGTGTGAAGTCGCCTTCAGGCGTTATACGCCTGCAAGCTTCACACAGAGCCGGACACAAATTTCCAACACTTTGAACCCCAGACACCAAGGCGAGTATTCAATTAATACAACTAAGTAACAAAATAATTTAGTATTGCGATAGAACAAAAATAATTAAAAAAAGATAGCTGTGAAGAAGGACAATCAAGTTTGATTAACCTAAAATAATACTTTGAATCACTTTTCAAGACGAAAAGTACCGAGATTCTATGTATCTAATTTTTAACCTTTAAAAGATAGGTATCTCGGACGCAGGCATTGTTTATTTTTATTTTGTAGCTTGACAAGTTCGTGTGAGGTATTAGGTAGGACCCTGTCACAAAAAGCCTTTGATATTCTTTTCATGACTTTTTGACAACATTGCCAAATTCTGACCGCAACATGGTTCCAAGTATAATACACGACTTTGTCACGCGACATAGTCAGACTAACAAATGAAGTACAAAAACCTTTTCTGGCTGCAAATGCGACAGCGACATAGCTCAATATTTAAAAATATGAAAGACTGCACATCTAAAGGCGAAACTTCTAAGAGCTAGACCAAGCAGCAATGGGGGTACAACTACTGGGCAAAACCCACGCGATGTCAGTCTATTTGTTTGTGTCTTAGCTACCTAACATAGCATTTGATTTAGTTCCTATAGCACCTTACGATTTTAATGTTACCTCTAGTGCCAGGTACAACCGTTTAAAGATAGTAAATAGTTGATTTCTTTGGTTAAAACGGATTATTGTATTTTATTTTTACTATTAAATATAGGCGAATTTATCTGGATTTACCAAGAAAAAAGCTATAACCGGGCAAAGCGTACTTTTCATTAATATCGTATTAAAATTTGATTTCTTCACTAGCTGGTGTTTACTAACGAAAATACCTCGTTAAAGACAGTTTCATTTCCAAAGATCAAATACACGCTCAATCAAATCATCATACAATAATCACAATATTTGATATGAGAAAACGCCTTCACATCTATTTCCAAACTATGTTAAATCGCTGACAAATACCGTTTTTTATCCCTTAAATTTAAGAACTGTTGGTATCTAGTTTCCCAAAGTTAATTTAAGTCATCCATTTGCTGTCTTTTGTACCTATAATTTTAAGCCAATCACAAGTAGAGCCGACTAGCTTAATACCGTTCTCAATCACAACGTCATCCTTCCAAATATCTCTAAATTATACAATATATATAAAATCTAACACTGCCCAAATGCTAGCGGCCTAGGTTCAAATGCATGCTAAACCTACATTATCACGATGGCATGGTAACCAACTACTTACTTTTAAATTTATATAAATTTTCTTTCACGGCATCAGCATACAGATTCTTAAGTGAAAGAAGCGTTAAGTATTGGGAATGCGTGGCATATTATTATTCAATTCGGTTTTCGATATTTCGGAATTGCGATCAACGCCAACGAAAACAATCAAGTAGACTTCTTTAGAATCAAAGTCGCCAATAAAGTTATTTTCGTTACTAAGTTGGTCGTAAATTCTGTGCATTTTTTTTTAGCAGAAGCCTGTAACCTGTTACTTCGTACATTGATTGTTGCCATTTATTTTTAAAGTGTTATTTCATGCAAATTGGGCATAATATCACTAATGACGGCTGTTTGTTATTTATCGTTCCACGTAACATCATCTCATCACTGTTCTCCTTTACCTAGTTATTGCTATTGATGTTGCAGCTTCTCTTTGGCTATCGTAGTGTTGCCATATTGTTAAATACTCCGCGTGATTCGCTGTAACAATAAGACTAAATAGTCCTATATTTATCGTACGTTCCCCTTGCGTGCCCCGTTGGGAGCCCGCAGGGATGTGTGCTAGGAGCGCGCGTACTTGAGGGCTTGAGGTAGAGGTTTCTCTTCCTTCATGGAGTCTTTGAGAACTATGTCCGAGTTGGAGAACGTCGGCTGCTCGCTCGACTCTACGGACTGCTGCTCATCGGGCTTGCCCTGGGTGTCCGAAGGCCTGGAAGGAAATATGGAAATACTTTCTCTGTAATGAATTGGGTTAGGCTTTCGACAGCATAGCTCACGAAACCAAGTCAATGTAAAAAATAAATGTAACCTACAGAATTAGTGACTCTGTTTGTGGCTACAAATTTTACACATACACAAACCCGACTATGTTCCCAAACGGGGTAAGCAGAGCACACATAACGTGACATGGACAAAACCATAATTATGACTATTTCACGCTATACAGCCATTTCGAATTTGATATTTATCGCGAGCTATTTGGTGAAGGAAAACATCGTGAGGAAACCTACACACAGCGACGAAGTAATTCAACGTTGTGTGTGAAGTTCCCAATCCGCACTGGGCCCGCGTGGGAACTATATCCCAAGCCTTCTCATACTGAGAGGAGGCCTGTGCCCTGCAGTGGGACGTATATGTATAGGCTGATGATGATAACGAGCCATTTCTAGCATAATTTGAGGTTTGAAAACAGATGGAAGAGGTAGTATATTAGTAACAGGTTGCTAGCCTGTCGCCTCTTAGGACATCCCCGGCAGAAATAGAGAAGTGTTACTCTCCCGACACCAAACAGGAACTTCAAAAACAGGTACAGGTACCTGTATCGCCTGGTGTTGATGGGCGCCAGGCAGGCCAGGTGCTTGAGCAGCGTGTGCCGCGCCGGCGCCGCGCTCAGCTTGGCCGGCGGCAGGTCCACGCAGAACGGGCTCCGCGTGTCGCTCAGGAACGTCGTCACGTAGTTCTCCATCTTCAGTTGGAGGAGTAGCACGTCTTCTAGATCTGCCTCGCTGGAAGGATGAGGGTTAACGTGTATTGACGATGAATAAAGAAATAAGTTAAGAAGTGATGTGATGTAACCTATGGTTATTTGTTGACTATTGAGTGATGCGAAAATAACATTTGTATGTCACACCTATATGGGGTAAGCTAGCACATGAAACGATACAAATATAAAACCATGGGCATTCCACGTTTCGTAGCCATTTTTAAGATATAAAAGGTACGAAAATAATGGAGATAGAATTTCTGAAATCCGTCTAGTAATTATATGTTTATTCATAAACATAGAACATGCATGATACATACAATCACGCCTATGTTCCCAAATGGGGTAGTGGGGTGGAGTTTCATTAACATACAAAAAATAAAAATCTCAAAGATTTATAAAGATACCTAGAGTTTTAGTATGGAAGTTTGACCGACGTTTTGAACGCCGAAAGTTTTAAGAAACTCCACTTAGTGACATAAAACTATCGAAAAAAAAAAGAATTGGTATAACATATAGCAGGACAAACCTGGCAGAGTACAGGAACTGCGCGAAATGTATATTAGACACGCATCCCTCCCTGTCTTCGCTGTCGGTGTACAGGTCGGTTTCCCGGTAGTACATGTACAGGAAGTCGTTGAGCTGTTTGGCGACGACGGCGCAGCGGTCCTTGTCGCACATCTTGCCCGGCGGGCCCTGCCGATGTAGGGGCTTTATTCGTGTAACGTTGAAGGGACAGGCGATTCAAATAGATGAATCTACTAGTCATGGACGTAGCCAGGGGGAGTCTGGGGGTTCAACCCCCCCGACAAGTTAAGATACGATTACGAAGGACTCCCATACAACAATCGTGATTTTTTTTGGTGTTTTTGGGTTGATATAAATAATTGTAACAGGTAGACAATAGTAGGTAATAGATGAATGGTACGGAACCCTTCGTATGACTCGCGCTTGGCCGTTTTTTTTTCTTCAGCCCTCCCCGAAACTAAATCCTGGCTACGCCCGTGCTACTTCTTAATGTTACTTGAATTACAAATGATACAATGCAATGGTCAATTACGAGGTGCGTAAGTTAGAAATGGAAATATAATTTTTTACTTGCAATAATACATAGATCACATTTACAAGTAGGAAGTAAATAATACTATGATCATAGGCATGCAAAATTTAACAAATAATACTTTAACTTTATAACAGCTTAATAATGAAGTTAACTTTATAACTTACAGGCTAAACTTAAATGAAATGAGGTAATAATTACAACAACAATAAAGAACTACCGCTATCAACTATAACAGTTAGTGCGTTTAGTAGTCCATCAGCTTGTTTAGAGCAATGTCAGCATGTTATGTGTAACGTCAGCATGATTAGGAAAGAGTCAGCGTGATTAGATAAGCATCAGCACGTTATGTGTAGCGTCAGTATATGTTTAGTGCCGCGTTAGCGAGTTTAGTGCAGCGTCAGCATGTTTATGTGTAACGTCAGCATGTTTATTACAGCGCCAGCATGTTATGTGTAGCGTCAGCGCGTTTAGTAAAGCGTCAACGTGGTTAGTGTAGCTCCAGCGTGTTTAGTGCAGCGTCAGCATGTTATGTGTAGCGTAAGCATGTTTAGTGCAGCGTCAGCATGTTATGTGTAGCGTCAGTATAATGTTTACTAAAGCGTAAACGTATTTAGTGCAGCGTCAGCATGCTTACTGCAGCGTCAGCATGTAATGTGTAGCGTCAGCATATATAGTAAAGCGTCAGCATATTTAGTGCAACATTAGCATGTGCAGTGGAGCATTCGTGTTAACCATAACAAAAGCGGCATGCTTAAACCTGGTCACCTTTACATTATAGGGCATCCGCAGCGTGCTGGACGCGCGTTTTAAAAACCGCAGCACGAGACCGGCGTGCGCGACGGCCAGCTCGCTCGAGAACGAGGAGACGCGCTTTAGCACGTGAGTGAGGTACAGGCCGAAAGCTCGCCGGCCTTCGCCCATACTGTTGGGGAAAAAGATAGCCGTCAGCAACGTTGTGTCCAAGGTCGTTGAGCTATGTGTCCAGCCTAAACTATTTGAGCCATTTAAGCTGATAATCCTCTATGTCATGTGGTCCCCGTTAGCTATATGACACCCCTGACTCAGGGGCCCGGAGCTATGTGACCCCTCTGAGCTATGTGACTCCTTGTTCTATACGATTCCAGAGCAATGCCCCCCCCCCTGAGCTATAGGACACCCTAGAGCTTTATGACCCCTATGAGCTATATGATCCCTCCTGGGCTATAAGATCCCCCAGAGATAAGTGATTCTCCTGGACTACATGATCCCTCTGAGCCCCAAGCCGCCCGGCCAGCCGCACGGGCGCGTGCGGTACTGACGTGAGCCTTAAGCCTTTGCTGAACTGCTTCTTGACGAGCAGCTTGGCGTGTCGTGAGTCGTGAACACCCTAATAATAGACTCCCCTGAGTTATACAACCACTTGAGATATGATTCCCTCTTAAGCTGATGATCCTCTAAGTTGTGTGATCCCCTTTAGCTATATCAGGGTTTCTTAAATTGGGGTACGCGAACCCCAGAGCTACATGATCCCCCCTGGGCTACGTGACCCCCCTGAGCTATGCGACTTCCTAGAGTTATGTGACCCCCTAAGATGACTCCCTTGAGCTACGTGGTCCCTCCTAGGCTATATGATCCCCGTGAGCCCCAAGCCAGGTATCCGTGGCACTCACTGAGCCTCAGCCCCTCGCTGAGCTGCTTCTTGACGAGCAGCTTGGCGTGCTGCGAGTCTCGGACACCCTGAGTTATAGACTTACCTGAGCTATAGACTCCCCTGAGTTATATGACCCCCTGAGCCTTATGTGATCCCCTTTAGCTGTACGACACCCCTGAGCTATGTGATCCCCCTGGGCTACGTGACCCCCCTGAGCTATGCAACTTTCTAGAGTTATGTGACCCCCTAAGATGACTCCCCTGAGCTACGTGGTCCCTCCTAGGCTATATGATCCCCCTGAGCGTCAAGCCGGGTATCTGCGGCACTCACGTGAGCCTCAGCCCCTCGCTGAGCTGCTTCTTGACGAGCAGCTTGGCGTGCCGCGAGCCGTGAACACCCTGAGCTATAGACTTACCTGAGCTATAGACTCCCCTGAGTTATATGACCCCCTGAGCCTTATGTGATCCCCTTTAGCTGTATGACACCCCTGAGCTATGTGATCCCCCTGGGCTACGTGACCCCCCTGAGCTATGCGACTCTCTAGAGTTATGTGACCCTCTTAAATGACCCCCCTGGGCTATGTGACCCTGGTTGTGGCGGGTACTGACGTGAGCCGCAGCCCCTCGCTGAGCTGCTTCTTGACGAGCAGCTTGGCGTGCCTGGAGTCGTGCGGCGCGGGCGGCGCGGCGTCGCCCAGGCACACGGCCGGCGCCGTCGACGTCACTGTTACGGTCTCGTAGCGCTTTAGTCTGTGGGCGGATGTGTTGTATATTAATGGTGCGCGGATATTTTTTTTTTTTTGATAAAATTGAACCAGTACGTGTCGGTTTCGTGCATGAAGAGTGTAAAGATGGCAAGAAAATAGAGTCTGTTGCATGGGGGCCTCTGCCCATTAACACATTCACGACCACGCCTAAAATCAAAACATCTGCGCGGAACCGAGTAGTCTATAACTAATACAAAATTAACCCGGCTACCGGGTTCTCGGTATCTTGCGAATGTTTTGAAGAACCCGGGACCCAGGTCCTTGGTTCTGAATGTGTTAAATGGGTATATTTTTATTCTGTTTTTAGTATTCGATTATAGTAACAGAAATTCATGATCTGAAAATGTTAATCATTTTGGTGATAGGCAGTCAAACGGACAGACAGTGCAGTCTTAGTGATAGGGTCTTGTTTTTATTTTTGCATTTGATGTTAACCTAAAAGACCCAGAAGACGCTGTACCAATGATCGACATTTTCAGCTCTAATTCAAAGGTGCAAAAGTAAAAAGCAGAATGTCAGTTGTCCGAATAAAGCTCAAACGCTTACATTGGGTACATCAGGTACTTTACGTTACATGATTTTTGCTTGTTATCGGTTTTGAAAGGATCACATCAAAATCCTTAAGTAAAATAAAGAACACTTTAAGAACAAATAGAGTAGCAGTGGCGGGGGTGAAGCGGCACGTCAAGCGTCATAGGGACATGCGACGTTACTCCCCGTCAACCCTGCAGTCCTCCACTGGCATCTGTAGTACTTTGCCCCCGTTACGGCCACGAGACGGTCACGCACGACGCTGTCGGCCTATTGGTGCTCGATGTCCGAACTCCGTATACAAACTGCGAGTGCACCAGCAGGTTGTAGTTGTGCTGCCCCACCGTGTGGCGCGCTGTTGTGCGGCACCTGGGCTGGTCGGGCTTGGGGGGCGGCGCGTCGGCCAGGCTGGCGGCGGCCGTGGCGTGCGCGAAGTGCGGCAGCACGTGCGAGTGCACCAGCAGGTTGTAGTTGTGCTGCACCACCGTGTACGGCGCGCTGTTGTTCAGGGAGGTCGAGCACACCGGCACGCCGGTCACCGGGTCTGCGAACATACCCGGGAATCATTATTGATCACCATCAGTCTGTATTTATCCACTGCTAAACATAGTCCAACAACTATTGAGTAAGACGACTTCGAGAGAGAAGTCAGCCCGAGAATTCAGTTAGAGAACTTCGTCGTTGTTGAATAAATAAGCGCTGAAAATTAGAAACAGTAGCCTATCCTCAATTGAACCTAGAAGCTTAATAATCGTGTCACGTGTTAAAGACCAGTCGCGGAGCACAGTGCGAGCACGAAGACAACATTCATGTTGAAAATTTTACGGATAACTCACGTTTATTAAATCTACTTTAGCACGACATATTTCGAGCTAATTTGTAGCCCTTCATCTAGGAACCGCGAATCACGAAGGGCAACGTATTAGCTCGAAGCATGTGGAGCTAAACTTGATTTAATAAACATGAGTTATCCGTAAAATTTTCAACATGAGTGAGTCTCACGGTAGTTTAATGTTCAATGAAGACAACATTATTGCATGCGTGCGACAAAATCAAATCGAATCAATGCACGAAGTTAGCTATTCTCCACGACCAGTCTTTAGCTTTTACACTAAAGCAGGTCAAAGGTAACAAATACGTCAATACTCGGCTCCTGGCCCGTCAGCTATTATACACTAAGTCACAGTGACTTACCCAAGTACTGGGAATACTTCTGCCAGCTGCTGGACGCAGGGAAGATCCTGACGAAGCTCCAAACAGCCGAAGACCAGTCTCAGCTCCTGGCCCTCAGCCATTACACACTCTAAGTCACAGTGACTCACCCAGGTACTGGGAATACTTTTGCCAGCTGCTGGAGGCGGGGAAGATCCTG
>BHDV01059184.1:10641-48563 GCA_005406045.1 Adoxophyes honmai | reverse complement strand
AGTCTCAGCTCCTGGCCCGTCAGCCATTACACACTCTAAGTCACAGTGACTCACCCAGGTACTGGGAATACTTTTGCCAGCTGCTAGACGCAGGGAAGATCCTGACGAAGCCCCCGCGGCGCGCGTACTGCGCCCTCACAGCGCGGACCAAACGCAACTCTTCTCCCGTCAGCGCGGCCAGAGCCGCTCCCGCGCCCGCTCCCGCTCCCGCTCCCGCGCCCGCTTTACCGCGCGTTCCGCATACGTTCTCTGCTGAGTGCACGCGGCGACACTGAGGAAGAGATATGATCTGATGCCTCATTTACATTCAGCCCCTATAGCTGCTCCTCGCGCTGCCGGCAATAATTAAAGTTAACAATAAAAGTTAAAGACCCTTTGACGCAAAATCAAAAGTCAGTAAAATGTCTGGGAAAGGTGCCACAGGTCACTTGTGATCTGACAGCAGTGTTGCCAACTCATAGAAATTTGAGTCCCTTCGACGCAAAATAAAAAGTCGCTTAAGGTGTCTGAGGGAGTTGCCAGAGGGGTGATTTTATTAAAATTTGGCGGATATTATAAAATAGGAAAAAAAGTACAATATTACTGGCACATTCGTCTTGGCAATGATGGTCTCTCCGAAGCGCTTCTTGATTCAAAAATGACGATCAATAGTTATAAACTTTCGTGATTTTCACTCATATTTATGTAAACGCAGGACTTAAACACGATATCTTTAATTACTTCTCGAAACTCCGTGGCCGAAACGTCGAGAGGTAATTAAAAATACCGTGATTAAGCCCCGCGTATACATAAATATGACGTCCATAAGTGCTCTCGGTTTCGAATATAGAATTTTGAAGCGTTTTCCCTGCTCCATCCCACTGGGGAACAAGCTTGTATGTATGTGTGATGTGTGTATGTGTGTACTCACGGCGCCTATCCGCATCTTGAGCGAGTTGGGGGCAGCGGCCTGGTCGGCCTTGGCCATGCACACGGCGGGCAGCCCCACCAGCGTCAGGGTATCCGCCAGCAGCGCCGACTTTACTCGCGCGTCTAGCGGGCTCTCGCACGCTAAGCTGCACAAACATAAAGGCTGTTGCAAAATGCTAATTGAGACAAAAAGCAAAGCTTACATGCTAGCTGTTCGTTATTTAAGAGCAGAAGCTGTCCGCTAATAGAATAGAGATCAAAAATAGAAAGGGATCGTAAATAAAAGGGACATTGTGAGATAATGGTGACAGACAAAATACAATCTCAAATTAAGACCATCTTCGCTCGGACTTCAATTCTCAATCATTTAAGATATGCCTGGACAAAGATCTCTCTATTACAAAAATAATTCGTACTCACCTAGGTGACAGATTGATTTCTAAAAGCCACGGTTTCAGCATGTCGTCTACCAAGATGTCGTAGCCGAACAGTTCTGGAAATAACATTTTTTTTAATTACATATCCGAAAATTAGAAGTGGCTACGAAACGTGCAACAATCATAGTATTGTCTATGTAGCCACCAAAGCAGTTGAAGAAGTTAGACACGAAGATTCTCGCGGCGACCATACTGCTGCTGCTGGGAACTGTTCACTTGAGCACTTGCGTCGCACTGTGCGAGCGTGAGGGCAATATTATTACACGCGTGCGACAGAGATAGATAGCGGCGGGGCAACGCTCGAACTTCGCTGTGCTCCGCGGCCGGTCTTTATTCGGAATAGACCCTCTGCTCACCCCATTAGGGAACATAAACCTGTTACTAGCATAATCATTTGAAGAAGTTTGGCTCGAAGACCCTCGCGCAGCAATATTGAGGGCAATATTAATACACGCGTGCGACAGAGATAGATAGCAGCGTGTCAACGCTCGAATTTCACTGTGCTCCGCAACCGGCCTTTATTCGGAATAGACCCTCCCCCATATGGGAACACAGTCTGTAAGCACTCACCGAAGCAGTTGAAGAAGTTCGGCACAAAGACCCTGGCGGCGGCCGTGATGGTCTGCGCGGAGCTGAGCACCGACTTGACGACCAGGTCCTCGATGGCCGCCATGAGGGCCGTGGTGTTGCGGCCCTGCTTGCGGAGATGCCGGAGCAATGCAGATAGCGTCCACTTGTGGCCGATGTTGCCAGCGTTCGGGTCGTCGCATCTGAGGACGTGATGTAGTCAGGTCAGGGGAGGATAGGTTAGGAAGGTGTCGTTGGTCGAATCTTCGGGGTCCCACGGCGCCCCCCAAACAGGCATCGAGTGGTTTTAGTGTTGTCGTATAGCACGAACCAATATCACAAGGCATACAGCACCACACTACAAAAACATCCAAACCAAAAATCATCCAAGTTGTTCAGTTACTTAGATAACAAATCTGTCGACGAAAAGTGGCCACTTACTTGATATAATCCGTGTGGTATTTATTGATGCTATAGTTGCACAGATGCATGCATGGGTTCCATAGGTTCTTGTTAGTCTTGTCGTACTTGACCGTCGCGAACCTGACCAAGCCCTCTTCGTACAGGTAGATGAGCAGGGGGTCAATGGAGGTCACGCACACGTACAGACGGAGGTCGCACTTGTGACCTCCGATAAGGAGAGGCTTGTCTATGTACTTGGCTACGACCACGTTTTCTCCTTTCGGTATTTGCTCTGGCTGGAAATGATATGCGGGGAGTTAAAGTCCATTTTATCGACGATGCTTTGATGTGCATAGGATACAGCCGAAACTTGATTTGTGAACTTAATAAGGCTTTTGTCAAGCAATGCAATTTCATTATGAAGTTTAGTCACTCTCAATAAGTTCTATGGTGGGCCAGGGAATCAATTGTTTCGAAAGTACCTAAGAAATTAGTTCGTATGAAATTCGGCAACATAGTCGCACCTCAAGTTATGAGTTCTATAGTAGATACGTAACTACTCGTAAAGTCAAGGAAATTGATTACGGTGCCACTTTGTACCTTTTCACAAGAAATGTCAGTGACATACCATACGCATACTTTCTACTAATCAAAGCAATATGAAACTCACTATGAAAAGGTTCAAAGGGGTACGTATCAATTTCCTTGACTGTACACCTCACCGCAAAACAGTTTGTCTAATAATAGGTAAAGGCCGGTCGCGGAGCACAGCGCTATCCGGCGCGATTTGCATATGCAGCGTCTTTGAGGACCTCTTTGAATGAGCTTTTGATCTAACACTTGGAAAGAGCACAAAAGAAAGACCATTACTTACTGTATTAACAATGTATATCCCTCGCCCCCGGCTGGAGGCTGCCGGCTTCACAATCCACGGCCCTTTAGTCCGGTAGTGGGTGGTGCAGAGCTCTTTAAACTCCGCCGGCATGAGGAAAGTCGTCGGGATGAAGTCGAAGTGCTTCAGGCCGCGGAAGTACTGCATCTTTTCTATGTTTTTGAACAGCTTGTCTTTACGTGTTAGCTCGTATGATCTGGAGACAAATGGAGATGCTCTTTATGAACTTACCAATGACGATGACGGACAGCGATTATATTATATGCCGGGACGTGGAAATCCCCACAGGATGCAGATTAGTGTGTAATAAGTAAACCACAGACAGATATTCCAAAGAGGAAATTCGGTAGCTACAAAATTGGTGGTGCTCGTAAAAACAACACCGATTGCGGAAAAGGGGGTGACCTTACACTGATAAAATAAACTTCGATAAGTGGCAAAACTTTCTTCGAGAACCAACTTAGGTACCTAAGCCACAAAAACACGCGAATGGCCTCTATTAGTCAAGGGTAAAAAAGCCATAAAAATATCTCCAAATATTCGAATAAATCAAACGCCGGTACGAAAGAATCAATGGTTCACTTCCGCAGCAACTTGTGGTATTTCAACGAATTGTTTCTTAAATTCTCTATTTTATTGACTTTACCAAAATCAACCATATTTGCATGATGGTAGAGTCAGTGAGCGTCAAGAGTTACGAATAAATCGGCGAATAAAAATGCTCATTTGCTAAATTCTCCACAGTAGGAATGAGCGATTACTTTTTTACAGCACCTTCATGTTGGGAGCCCATTACAGACTCAAGCAAAAAGACTTCAAACACTAACCTACTTCACTCAATCCCGAGAGGTTAAAAGTAACGTAGTAGCTATAAATCAAGTTATCTTGAGTGTTTTATTTGGCTAAATAATTAGCTACGTTTATATGCAACAACATAAAGATTGGACATATTTAGAGGGTGGCGATTTTATATAACTAGTCAAAAGCTGTAATGTACCTATACTTAATACCTACCCTTAGCTTACATTTAGATACGTAGATTTGAACTTGAAATATGAGTACAAGCACAAAGCGTATAAATCAGCCTCTCTCAGGAATTATTCGACATTACTCTTGAAAAATGTTGAACTAAAACCTATTAAAACCCTGCTACATTCATGGTGCCCTGGTCATCGAAGCTTTCTTACCCAAAACAACTCCGGAGGCAGGAAACTTCGAGAACGTACCTTGGAAAGTGGTTGACTCTTTGGTGTGGTAGCATCGCTTGCAGGACATCGAAGGGGATCATGCAGGAGGCCCAGAAAAGGGTCCAGTCGTCGGACTCCGGCGCCGCCTCGAGCAGCCCGTGCGCCTCCACCAGCGCGCGCAGCAGGCCCGTGCCCCTGTTATTGTTAGTGGGTTACTGTCGGTACCACAGGGGTTAGCAAGGGGTAACATGGGAGGATTTGAGGTCAACAAAGGCAAAGGTAAAAAGGGGGGGTAACTATGGTAGGTGTATGGTTAGGAAACAAGGAAACAAATCAAACTGGAAGCGCGAATTTTGGCAGCATTGACCCGCAATTGCAATTGAACAGAAATGGGATATTTGAAGTGAGTTGTGATCGGTTGATTTGCTGATCGTTTGATTTGCTTACGTAAACCGAACTAAGCAATACTGACAGTAAGACACTTTGGGAATTTCACGTACCTGCGCATTCAGCTTCAGACGCCATTGTTACCAGAATCCTTTTTACCTTTCAAAGGCACCAGTCTTCTTCAAGACATTCTGCTGCTTCTTCATGAGAGCAACTAGACGTACAGCAAAATTTACTCTTACTCAAATAATTCCAGTGACTCACCTAGGAAAATGGTTGACTCTTTGGTAGGGCGACAGAGATCTGAGCACGTCTGGCTTGGGATGCAGCCCTGACCACATCAGGTTGAAGTCCTTGGCTTCGGGGGCGGCCTCTTGGAGACCGTGCGCTTGGAGCAGGCGGTGAAGGAGCTTGGTTTCTGTGTTTACTAATTTGTACGTTATTTTGAGGATGCGGGCTGGCATATGACTGCTTTCAAGGACCTGGAAGATTGGAGATTCATCGCACGGGAGAACTACGAAGCTCTTTTTAGGATGGTACTTTGCATCTATTTGTGTTAAGACATATCTAAATACAACTACAAGACAGAAACATGGAGTAAAGTAAAGGTACTAATAGACTTGAGCATTCACTTGCAACAGAACATTTGCCGTAGGTCGATTAAATAAGTCGAACCGAACTAACTGCATTGGTTATTTCTATGTTACATTACAAGTGAATGGTCAAATGTACCCGCACCATAATGAGTTCTTTTTGACAAATTACAATTGAAATCGGTAATTGATTTCTTTATCGAGTCGAAGTCTGAAGGTCGTTAATGGTCGCCCTTTTTGCCTTCACCAATCAAGTGGTTATGTCACCTAGTTACAAAAACTCGAAGGTACCTACTATAAAACACGGTCTAACAAAAAACCATTGAATCGTAAAATCACACAAAAACTGTTCGGTAGCTGATATAAGTATGATGAGCCACGGCTAGACGTTTACATGGAAGAATTGATTTGATTAGAAAAAGTATAGCTGAGCGTATAATGATAGTCAGCTAATCCAGCTATACGTACAAAAAAAGACATCACCGTACCGCATATAAATAGTAAACATTGTGGAACATTATATTTTGCTACTTAACGACTAGATACCTTGACACTGTCCACTTCCTTGATGAGAAGGTGTTCGGAATCGTCGCTGTCTAAGGCAGGTGACGAGGTCCTTAAGGAATTTGTTTTCTTTTTGTTCTTCCCTTTGGACTTTTTCGATTTTTTCTCCTCTGCAAAGTAAGAAAATAAACGTAAATACATTATTAAGACCCTCACTTTACTGAAATTAGCAATATTTTAAAGAACTCAACCTTTTGAACACACTGGAGGCGGCGGTTCTTCAGGCGGTTTTATATTGGCCGTCGTGTTCTCGATGTTGAGATGTTTCTTCAGGGTAATCTTGCTCAGATCATGCAACACGTCTTCTATGTCCCTCTTGTGCTCGGCGGGCTCATGACCCTGCTCCTCAACAGCCGTTGTTTCTGGAACCTCGACGTCACTCACGTGTCGGACAATGTACGCTTGCCCCGTGAACTTAGTGGTGTTGCCGAAAGTCTCCATAACATCGTGCATGATGTTGGTAGGCCTAACGCTGAAAGAGTGAGGCTCGGCAACTAACCGCCTGGCCATGTTCTTGGCCTTGTTGAGCAGGATCGTCGTCCCAGTGTTGTTGCCGACTGTCTTCGTGGTGGATTCCATAGAGGGTGTACGGGAAGCGAGCACGCATGATCTGAAGACGAGGACGACCCCTTTCGAGCCCATGGGGCCGCCTGAGAGCCAGTCGGATATGCATCCCTCCTTCTCTTTCTCCCTTGTGGTGTCTTCGTCATTTTTTCTCATACTGTCCTTGTCTTGCGCGTCTGTCGATTGAAGGCCTGATGTAGACGGATTCGAGGTTTCCGATAATGGGACATGTGGACTGGAAAATAAAAGATATATTAGGAGCGTGTTTATGTAAGATAAAATGTTGAGTTTTAAGCGTCTGGGTGGTGTTAATATGGTTAAGCAGGTGTGAAAATAATTCAATATGGAGTCCTTGTTCAATTCGCTGTAAAGTGTGAATACATAAAACAATTATGTACCCATCAGTAATGTTGACGCTACTAGTGCGCAGATTATAGTATTAAATCACTAGCATCTATGAGTTGATGGCTACCTACCTAAGTAAAGTTAATAGTGTAAAATGTAGGTCAGATTACCACCTAGATTGCGAAGCTTTTACATAATTAAGGCGTACGAGTAAATACGTCTAACACAATAACTAAACGGCTAGGTTCAAAACATAATTAAAATCAGCACATGCAAGTATAATAGAACGTTCTACTTCAACTTGAGGCGCAGCGCAGACGAAAGACTTTTTGTGCGATCGAGTCTGCGGCGCACAAAAAGTCTGCATGGGTTGTATGCATTGTGCGCCGGACTTTTTGCGCGTCGTGTGCCTTAGTGCCTTACTGCATAGAATTCCATAGGTTATATTTTCACAGACTAAAAAGTCCGTCGCGGTTAGTCTGTCGTCTGCGCAGGGCCTAAGTCTGCGTATGAAGACATTTTGTTAGTCGCCCAGTGATTCCGAGACATCCAAAATCACTGAACGACAAGCGAAAAACAAACACAAGGATCTTTAACTTTACCTATAATACAAAGCTAGATCCGATACACATGCACATCGACCTAGAAAAATGGCGATAACTTAATAAGAGGCCGTAAAGCTCATGCAATCCATGCAAATGGGCACCACATGGCGGGACATATGGTCAATGGAGTGATTGTTGGCCGTATTAGGTCAGGTCCGATTTGACGCGCTTGACGGCTGGCCAATAGGCAATAGCACACTGCAAGGCCGGCATTCACACTGTGTGAACGATTTTTGTGGGTTATTTGGCAAATGTTCGTATGTGCTACATAGCCTTAGTTCCCCTAGTGTAGGTACATACCTACATACATCACACCTGTATTCTTAAAAGGGATACTTAGAAGTTCTTAGGGGTACTTAGGGGTACACGAAGCGCCAAGTCAAAACCAATGACTATGAGACTATGACACGTTTTCAAAAATTGAACTGTGTTTAAAAAATTCCATGCTAACATTAAAAAATGTAATAGGGTTACAATGCGGTGTGACAATAGGCCCATACATAGCAATTCTATACGTTAGTGTTAAATTACGAAACTGCCACATTAGTCGACAAGAAATTGATTCCGCCCACGCTTGACAATAATTCATAGTAATTAAACTCTGAGACAAAAAAACTATAACCATGACTCCGATTACCTTGCACCATTGGTACCTAATACGACAAACGATATGTTTTCATACTTGGTCAATTTTTAAGTGGTGGGGCTAAGTTTGCAAACTTACCTCAACCACTTAAAATCTGGCCAAATTAAATGCCGACCACTATCTATAACATGCCGTAGAGAAACTTCACCTCCATTATTATGAAGTTGATTTTAGTAATCGCATTTTTCATTTTGTATGTGCAGTCTTTACACAATTATGGCTCAATGGTTGCACAGCTGTGTCGAGTGCGGGGATACAACTCGACATACAGCAGTAGTTTAAGACTATTTATAGACAGGTAAGAAGATTTATATTGGTAAATTTCTGCAGAAGTAAAATAATACAAAGTCGTTTCTAACCACACTTTCGCTGCGTCGATATCTGTGTTGTAGACTGTACCTAATTTACAAAAAAGCGAAATGGATTTCAAAATATTTGTACTTGAGACAAAAACGTCGCGATAGTTGGTAGTTGCATTGTTCCGAAGTATTTTTCAATGCATTTTCTTTAGATCGGCGTTTCGTTCAAGGTTTAAAAGGCAAGGTAGTTTAGCCACTGTACTCGATCGTATTGTCATTAAGTATAAAGTATAATTAGTGTGTGGTACCCAATTAAAAACTTATCGTAGGCGGAGCGACGACAGCTATATTAGAGATTAATGACTCAGACGACAGATGATTTAATTCAGTTGCCTATTTTTAATAATACGCATACTTAATCTAATTCAACCGCAACACCTAAGTAGGCATCTATCTACTAAAGATAATAAATCTTTGCCTCCTTTCCTTTATAGCATCAACACACAGGATGCGTCAAACACCCTGTATAATGACTTATTTTTACCCAGTCACCACCATATTATAATCAAATCATAGTTGTATGGTACCAAATTTTAAAAGCCGTGCAGAAACGTTGTCCAAAAGTATGCCGTCATCGCCGCGAACCGATTAGGGAGAACTCAATTGTCCGTAAACACTTGCTTTATTACCCATTGTTAAAAAACAAACAGTATCAATCTAGTTGACAAATAATCTCAGTTTACACTTTTGCTCTGAAGCCTTTAAACAGCTACTAAAATAGCTAATAGTTTTACAGCTCTAGCGGGCTATCGGTCGGAGCCCGACGGCCTGGCACCAGTCGTGGTGGATTAAGACCTAATCTGGGCGCCATTACGTGACGTCACTCAATCTAATAATATGGCCGGCAAGAACAGAATGCGCGAATGGAGTCAGAAGTCAGACTTCTGGCCCTTCGAACTGTGTACGTGGGAAGCTGGGATCAAAGTTTCATGACACCTCATCCATAAAAGATCTTAGTAATGTTGATGAAATTTTGTTACTAAATCACTTTAAACCTTTTCAAAAGAAATATATGATAATGGCATGCGTACTACCTACGAACCAAAACATTGTGAAAAGGTTCATTTAAATAATCTGAGTTAATGTTTGATTGTCGTTCTTTACGTGACGCCATTCAAACAAGAGTAAAATTATTTAGGCACCGTGTTTATTACAAATAGGATTTCGCGCGTTGTTACCCAGTTATCGTTTAAATGGGCCATCCACGTGAGCATTTCAAACGATTAAATGGTTTTCTGTCACGACAAGCAAGACAGGCGACACTTTAACTAGACAAACTTTCAGTAAATTACTAACGAGGATAAGCAAAATCGATGTCAAATAGTGAGATTGAAGTAGCCCAAACTGACGGTTAATAACATCCAGTGCTGGATGATTGAGCGGATGCCAAACAAACTGATTGATGATCAATTTCCAGTATTGTGACCGAGTATGACATCACGACAAATAGTTATTTCCGATCGCTGCGGAAGAAGAAATAAGGAGCGTTTCCTTTGAATGTGTATTTTTGGTTGAACCATAGCCTTTTAGTTAGGTACTAAACGAAAGATATTTACTAATTCATCTTTGTTTACTTATGACGCTGTTGACGATTCTCGTAACAGTTTTCTTAGAGCCACGGTTTTTAGCCAAGTACTATGGAACCAACTGATTCCTGACCCACCGCAGAACGTTGTAACAATAAACATCATACACATTTCCTTTGTCAATTAATGCAATGTCACTATGACGTTTACTGTGAATAGGTTCTATGGTGGGTCAGTAATCAAATGGTTCGATGGTACCACCAAAATCGGATAAGGATATTCATAAACACGAATATTGAAATAATATTCGAAAATGTTGCAGTTTTCCAACTAGACAAATCTCCTAATCCCCCGTTACACTGTTGCCAAAAAACAAGTGTGGTTTATTGAACTCCGCTATCACCAAAGGCTGTCCCAAACGTGGGTGGCTTGCGTAACACCCGATTGGTATGCGTACGCTGGCCATCGCCATATCCGACCGTCTGGGAGCCGGCATTATTTCGGACGCGTGACGAAAGTGCGGGGAAATGGGGCTAATGAGCACAATCAAGTGTGGGCTTTGATAATGATGTCAACGGACAAAGTGAAACATCTGGGAGCCTGAGACATTCGCCTACGCGAGATTTTAGGGAAAAGGGTTATACCTAGGCAAAGTTTAATCTGCTAGAAGTTACTCTACGTGTCTGTTTCAGTTGATTGTCATATTTATCTTGATGCAAACCTATGACTATTTACGAAAAAAAAAAACAAGCAAAACTAACTGTCTCAACATGTCTCGACTTTTAGCGTTTATATCGTGCCAACACCAGCACCGTACCATATTCTATAAACATGTGGACGGATTTGATTGCAACGACAAACATTCAACCGTGCACGATTCCCATACGATATGGAGCATACACACTGTGCATACAAACGGTTATCTTGGCAACCGGCGAACCGTTTCGGGAGCTTTTCGTTGACAAATAGCTTTCTGATATAAATCAACCATCACGCTATGATGACATTCGGAAGTTACCGTTATTCGGTTGCATTTGTTTTGGTTTTCGAAGGCAGGTCGCGGTGGTTTTGCATAGGTTATGCTTATGTAAATGCCATAATACATCGACATTTTAGTTCCAAGGCAGTGGCGTTACTCACATAGAAGCGAACGGTAGCCTATTTGTTTGTGCACACATCAAAAGAAATACTTGTAGTTAATTGTTTGTAAATCTGTAGGCAATAAGAAGTTACTTACTGCGAAATCACAATCAATTTCGCGAAAGTTTACAGATCGTTCTGTTTTGTTATTTATGCTATAAAAGTCATACATTACCAACCATAAAAACATTCTGAATTTAATTGCAAACAAGCTGTCATAGACATAGAGCCTTAGGGCCACGGTACAATTAGCGTCTCTGGAGCGTCGTCTTGCCAACGCTTTGCTCGCCATACTGAACGACGCTCGACGTCTCATCAGCATCACCACCTACTCAGCGTTCTGATCAGTATAGCAAGCAAGGCGTTGACAACACGTCGACACTCAAAAGACGTTTAGTGTGCCCAAGCCTTAAACGGTAGTTTTCTCGTCGATAGACATCGGACCCTTAAAAGCCATAACCGCCAGTAGAACCGCGCCACCAACACGACAATATCACCGAAGTACCTCAAAAATTCGACTCACAAATCGCACTCGTCTTTCTCCTGGAGCCTCCACACTCGTATCTTCCGGTGTTCCACCGCCAGGGGGCTCCACGGCGACACCAGCCACATGCTCCCGCGCTAACCGCCACCGACTATCTGGCCGGTGGCGGATCGTGTCGGGTACACTATTTACAATTCGTGTTAGGGGACAACGACGTCCCCAAAAAGTCACGCAAGCGTTCCCGTTTTATACCAATACTAGCTTTTGCCCGCGGCTTCGCTCGCATTAAGTTCGGAATGACACAGAAGAGATCTCAAGAATTATTATGTATTTCGATTTGGGAATAGGATAAAAAGATTCAAGGCATGTGCTACATAGAAAACATTGATAAATTGCGGAATGCTCCATAAATACTTTACACCACTCATTTTAGAGAAGTGATGGATTATAAAAAGACAAAAAGAAGCCTATGTCACTCTCCATCCCTTCGACTATTTCCATGTTACCTGCATGCCAAATTTCAAGCGTCTAACTTAAGCAATTTAGATTTTTCATACAAAGGGATTTTCCCGCTAACTCCCGTTCCCGTGGGAATTTCGCAATATCCTGTTGCAACTAAGCTTCAAGTTTACTAAGGTATCTGCATGCCAAATTTCAAGCGTCTAACTTAAGCGGTTTAGATTTTTCACACAACGGGATTTTCCCGCTAATTCCCGTTCCTGTGGGAATTTTGCAATATTCTGTTGCAACTAAGCTTTAAGTTTACTGAGGTACCTGCACGCCAAATTTCAAGCGTCTAACTTAAGCAGATTAGATTTTTCATACAACGGGATTTTCCCGCTAATTCCCGTTCCCGTGGGAATTTCGCAATATCCTGTTTCAACTAAGCCTAAAGTTTACTGAGATACCTGTATGCCAAATTTCAAGCGTCTAACTTAAGCGGTTTAGATTTTTCACACAACGGGATTTTCCCGCTAACTCCCGTTCCCGTGGGAATTTCGCAATATGCTGTTGCAACTAAGCTTTAACTTTACTAAGGTACCTGCATGTCAAATTTCAAGCGTCGAACTTAAGCCGTTTAGATTTTTCAGACAACGGGATTTTCCCGCTACTTCCCGTTCCCGTGGGAATTTCACAATATCCTGTTGCAACTAAGCTAGAAGTTTACTAAGGTACCTGCATTCCAAATTTCAAGCGTCTAACTTAAGCGGTTTTTGATTTTTCATACAACGGGATTTTCCCGCTAATTCCCGTTCCCGTGGGAATTTCGCAATATCCCGTTGCAACTAAGCTTTAAGTTAACTAAGGTACCTGCATGCCAAATTTCAAGCGTCTAACTTAAGCGGTTTAGATTTTTCATACAACGGGATTTTCCCGCTAATTCCCGTTCCCGTGGGAATTTCGGGAATTCCCTTCTTAGTGCACCTCTACGGTACCCAAGCTACGTCCCTTCCAAATTTCAAGTGCCTACGTTTAGCCGTTTAGGCTGTGCGTTGATATGTCAGTCAGTCAGTCAGTCAGTTTCTCCTTTTATATATATAGATGGCATAGGAACGGCGGTTTATGGTCGCCCTTTATTGGGTGCGGTTGAGGTAAAACAAAGACGATCGAGGCGAAAGGAAACCGAGGGAAACCATCGGAGCGATAACAGTTCTGGGAAACACGAACAGGATGCTACTGGATTTCATGTAGAGAATGTGTAATCGGTAAATCAAATTATGAGGCCCTAGGCTTCTAACTCTTTGGGCTCAAAACCTGTAGACTTAGCACAGTCCGCGGGATAGACTACCTGTCATTTTCTGACGTCGCTAGTTAGACAGTGACAGGTATAGTCAATCTCGCGCGCATCTCTACTCACGCCACGAGTCTTGTTTACGACAACATAGTGTTGAGTGGTAAGTGTTTAACCGCAGTGTTCATGTGTCCGATGCGTTTAAAGTACTTTAAATCAAGTTAGAGCATTATGGGCAAGCAAACACCTTCGTTTCACGTGGTTTTGTTTTACGAGCGTGTCTTTACATTTCACCCTTGACGCGAATAAAGGGAATCTTTATTAGAGTAGGTACTTTGGCTTAGACGGCTTCTTTTAACCGGTAGGATGAAACGTGACTAGGATTATGTCCATCCAGCATTAGACCCGGTTTACGCATGCAAACTCGTGCCAGCAGTTATATTGTGTAACGTGCAGTGTTATACCAATGTCCCAATGTGGAACTCTTTCGAAGTAACTGTTGCATTAACATTCCGTGCTTCCGTCAAAGAGATCACTGGTTAATTGATTGAGATAAGGTAGCACAGGGTCCTGTCTAATGGAATTGTACGTTAAAGTTGATTTATAATTATAACTTAAACCCTTAGAATGTACAGTCAGCCAAATGTGCTCTATCATCGGATATTTTTTAATCTTTGATAGAACCTTATTTCTTGTATTGTACTAGCTTTTGCCCGCGGCTTCGCTCGCATTAAATTCGGAATGACACAGAACAGATCTCAGAATTATTTGAATACGCTGCTGTAGACGATTATGTATATTGTATATGTCTTTCAATTTGGGAATAGGATAAAAAGATTCTAGGGATAAGCTACATAGAAAACATTGATAAATTGCGGAATGCTCCGTAAATACTGTACACCATTACACCCCTCATTTTAGAAAAGTGATGGATTATAAAAAGACAAAAAGTAGCCTATGTTACTCACTCCCCATCCCTTCGACTATTTCCATCTTACCTGCATGCCAAATTTCAAGCGTCTAACTTAAGCCGTTTAGATTTTTCATACAACGGGATTTTCCCGCTAATTCCCGTTCCCTTGGGAATTTCGCAATATCCTGTTGCACCTAAGCTTTAACTTTACTAAGGTACCTGCATGCCAAATTTCAAGCGTCTAACTTAAGCGGTTTAGATTTTTCACACAACGGGATTTTTCCGCTAATTCCCGTTCCCGTGGGAATTTCGCAATATCCTGTTGCAACTAAGCTTTAAGTTTACTAAGGTACCTGCATGCCAAATTTCAAGCGTCTAACTTACTTAAGCTGTTTAGATTTTTCATACAATGGGATTTTCCCGCTAATTCCCGTTCCCGTGGGGATTTCGCAATATCCCGTTGCAACTAAGTTTTAAGTTTACTAAGGCACCTGCATGCCAAATTTCAAGCGACTAACTGAAGTGGTTTAGATTTTTCATACAATGGGATTTTCCCGCTTATTCCCGTTCCCGTGGGAATTTCGCAATATCCTGTTGCAACTAAGCTTTGACTTTACTAAGGTACCTGCATGCCAAATTTCAACCGTCTAACTTAAGCTGTTTAGATTTTTCACACAACGGGATTTTGCCGCTTACTCCCGTTCCGGTGGGAATTTCGCAATATCCTGTTGCAACTAAGCTTTGAGTTTTTTAAGGTACCTGCATGCCATATTTCAAGCGTTTAACTTAGCGGTTTAGATTTTTCACACAACGGGATTTTCCCGCTAATTCCCGTTCCAGTGGGAATTTCGCAATATCCCGTTGCAACTAAGCTTTAAGTTTACTAAGGTACCTGCGTGCCAAATTTCAAGCGAATAACTGAAGCCGTTTAGATTTTTCATACAACGGGATTTTCCCGCTAACTCCCGTTCCGGTGGGAATTTCGCAATATCCTGTTGCAACTAAGCTATGAGTTTTTTAAGGTACCTGCATGCCAAATTTCAAGCGTCTAACGTACTTAAGCTGTTTAGATTTTTCATACAATGGGATTTTTCCGCTAACTCCCGTTCCCGTGGGAATTTCGCAATATCCTGTTGCAAGTAAGCTTTAAGTTTACTAAGGTACCTGCATCCAAATTTCAAGCGTCTATTTTAAGCGGTTAAGATTTTTCACACAACGGGATTTTCCCGCTAACTCCCGTTCCCGTGGGAATTTTGCAATATCCCGTTGCACTAAGCTCTAAGTTTACTAAGGCACCTGCATGCCAAATTTCAAGGGTCTAACTTAAGCGGTTTTTTATTTTTCATACAACGGGATTTTCCCGCTAATTCCCGTTCCCGTGGGGATTTCGCAATATCCCGTTGCAACTAAGCTTCAAATTCACTAAGGTACCTGCATACCAAATTTCAAGCGTCTAACTTAATCGGTTTAGATTTTTCATACAACGGGATTTTCCCGCTAATTCCCGTTCCCGTGGGAATTTCGGGAATTCCTTTCTTAGTGCACCTCAACGGTACCTAAGCTACGTCCCTTCCAAATTTCAAGTGCCTACGTTTAGCCGTTTAGGCTGTGCGTCGATCTGTCAGTCAGTCAGTTTCTCCTTTTATACAGGGTGGCCCATCTAAAACGGTCAGTATGGGGAAGTCCGAAACTATACGAGATACGAAGATCTCTTCTTAGGAACCATGACATCGATTTTAATAAAAAGAAAAACTGCATTCATACATTTAAAAAAAAATGTGTACTCAGTCCGGGAATCGAACCCGGTTGTTTTGAAAAAAAAAACTTTTACTATTTCTATTTAGATATCGATTGTGTAGGTCTTAAGCAGTAAATTATGTGCAAGAAACATGATTTCTAAAATGAATAAAATGCATTGTTTTTACATGCTTTAATTTATTTTAGTAGGTGTTCAGAGTGATCACAGTTACAAACGTAGTAGGTATTGAGAAAGGCGGTGGTCACTTCGAACACCTACTAAAATAAAATCAAAGCATGTAAAAACAATGCATTTTATTAATTTTAGAAATCATGTTATACACACATATTTACTGCTTAAGACCCACACAATCGATATCTAAATAGAAACAGTGTTTTTTTTTTCAAAACAACCGGGTTCGATTCCCGGACTGAGTACACATTTTTTTTTAAATGTATGAATGCAGTTTTTCTTTTTATCAAAATCGATGTCATGGTTCCTAAGAAGATATCTTCGTATCTCGTATAGTTTCGGACTTCCCCATACTGACCGTTTTAGATGGGCCACCCTGTATATTTAGATGACTCATTATTGCTCATAAAACAGATACAGTCACAGGATACTATCAGTTACAGGATAACCGCTTCATGTATAAAGGCGAACTTATCCCAGAGGGGATCTCTGTCAGTTAACCTTGAAGCAAATAGGCAAACAAAAACCTAAATAAATAGAATTGTGATTGGTAGATCACTTATTTGGCTGATGTAACCCACTTTTACATGAGAATGAGAGTGAGAATACATGTCAGCGTATTTTACGAGTGTGCACATCCTTATGTTCTTGACGGTGCGGTGTAGTGACACGGCGCGAGAGTCGCCATGGCAACGGTTCGGGTATCGATCACCGGCCACGTGGGGAGCCGCCCTAGCATAATGGCCAGGTGTAGGCGGCATGGGGAGAGAAAGGTCATGGTCTACGGCACAGATTGCCAACCTTGCTTTGCCCTCTTGTGCCTAAAACACCAGGTTTTAATATTCACGTACATACACCAGACATGCAAAGTAAGAGATTGCTCTAAAATGACATCCTTGAATAATCTTCGATTTTCGAGAGAAGTGCAACAAGGATCAGATCTCTAAATATGTAGGTATATTGGGACTTTAGGTGTACGCACGGGCGATTTTCTCCACCATTTTGAGTTTACTTTCCCGTATAAGAGTTACGCTTAGAGATAAGCCGGGTCCACACTGACCGAGCAGCCTCGCGAGGCAAGCGCATGAGGCATGCTTTTGTTCCACATAAGGCTCAAAGTCGCACCAAAATTGGACAGTGTGGACCAGGCTAATCATTATCACATTGGATCATCCACTAAAACCCTAAATAGGGGACGTCGTTGTACATTTCGAGGACCTGTGGTCTACGGGAATCTCTGCCGTAGCAGTTACGTGGCAATCTAGACAGCCACTACGCTTATTTTTAGGCAATATGTGGGTGTGAGACTTAAAAGGATTATGGTGACGATTAGATACGTAACGATTGATTTTGTATCACGAAGTCGAAAACGGTAGAGCTATAAGCGCATTTACAAATTCTACAAAAGATGAAAGTTTTCACAAAAACGTCACTCTTTACTGATCACATCTTATTGAACATCGTCGAGAACTCGATTATTGTAAAAACGAGTAAGTTAGTATGTTACTATGTTACCGCCATCGCTCTCGCGAACACAGTAACTCCATCCGTTATTCCGTGCACGAACTTATATGCGATTCGGGCAAATATCCGAAAGCTCCGACTTAGACAGCTCCCATCAAGTCTGGAGTGGATTGACAAAATGAGCTTTTAACCTGGCCTCGTTCGGAGCATGCAACGAGTTTAACCTAAAGACTTATGTAGTTTTTACGAAAAGTTTTATTTCTTGTATAACTTTCGACAATCATCTACAGAATATGTTGACATGACTCTATTCTGCAACTGCGGTTTCCCTAGACTCCGATTTGCGTATTTAGTATTTTATCCACGGCAGAAAGATTCCATACGCACCTGAATAGATATCCCCTATTAGGCAGAACATACCTACTTACATAATTAAATTAAACGTGCTGATGCACGTAACCCTGATGGGTTAACGGAATGTTAAGATCGGGTTTTGTTTTAGCCACTAGGTGTTGGTCTGTTCGCTACAGAACATGAAATAGGTAGTCAATTTTGTCTATGCATCGTTTCTTATGCTCAGCTTACCCCATTTGGGAATACAGGCGTGATGTTTATGTGTAACTAGCTTTTGCCCGCGGCTCCGCTCGCGTTAAATTTGGGGGTAGCACATAAGCACACATACCAATTTATAGCTTTCTACATTGAAAATTGCGGAATTCTCCACAAACGAAATGTGGGGTTTTGAAGAGGCAAAAAGTAGCCTATGTCACTCTGCATGCCCTAAACTATCTCTAACTAAAAAAAAATCACGTCAATTCATCGCTCCGTTTAGCCGTGAAAGACGGACAAACAAACAAACAAACAAACAAACACACTTTCACATTTATATATTGGTATGGATACCTACGTATGTGTGTGTACTGTGATATAAGCTTTACGATACCAGAGCTTTCACAACCTGTGACATCACATACCTACTCTCGACTACTCTATCAGTATGAAAAATGCAGTGCAGTAAGTGAATTTGTATACCATTGCATACATACATACATACATATACTCACGCCTGTATTCCCATGAGGGGTAGGCAGAGCACATGGATTCAAAAATCCAGTGCCACGTCTAGCAAATTCAGGGTAACCAGATGATTAAACGTGATATTGCGGTGACAGGTTGCTAGCCCATCGCCCACAATACACTAACCCTTTCCCAGAGTCGACTCTTACGACACCCACGGGAAGAAAGGGGGAGGTGCTATTCTAACCCGGCACCACACGGGTACCATTGCATAGATTGACGTTTATAAAAAATTGCTCTTTACGACGGGTTAAAAAGGCTTTTAACCCGGTCCTTGTTTGGGGAAACGTCCCTAAGCGCGCCTGTGACTCACGGTGACTAACAACTGGTTCGGGCGCGATATGCTCGCAGACTTATAATTAGACACTAAAAATAAAGACACTCTCATTATGAATTTCGTTTCAATTCGGAACTGCTTCTATTGTGACGAGATATGAGATTGTAGTCGCTAATATACGAAGGAATAGTTTAACACTAGACCTTTCATAGCAACAGCATATTTAGAGGTTTTAGTTTGGTACATAAAAACGTATGCAACTACCTTATCTCATTCAATATGAATTCACTCTTATCTCTTTTGCATTTCACCAAATGAGACACTTCAAGTTACCTTAAAGACAAACAACAAACAAACACCGTCCATTCCAATCAATTTGTTCTAATAATAAGTATAATTTGATTCCAAATCCGAAATCAATAGAACAAGGGAATCAGGTATAAAGCAGCCTTGAAAGCCCCGCCCTGGCTAATGTATTAATTTTTCACACGGCCAGGTGTTCTATTTCACGGACTGTTGAATATATTTATAGAAAACAGAAGTATAACTAGCAAGTTAGATGTATGGGTATGTATATCTTTTCTGTATTGTAATACATGACACATTAGCCAACAAATAAGACAAGATATAAAGTTCCAACAGGATAAATATGCATACAGTTAATTCTCAGCACATTCTAGCATTCAAATCTTCTCCATAAAATTCTGCCAAATTCGATTTCGGGTACTCTACCCACTTAGGTACTATTTGGATAAAAAGTTGTCAAAAAGTAATTCGGTCATTTCATAGAGAAAGAAATTAAACATCAAATTTACGATGACCTAGTCTTAACATAGTCAAACTGTGTTAGTGTGCGATAGTACGTACGTAGATAGATATTTTTATTAGACCTTGTTAGGAGAAACACACTTTTTATCCAAGAGATTAACTGATCCCTTTCATCCCTTACATATGATTCGTTCAATTTCGTACCAGATTATCACCACATACTAAAGACACCACGTAAACGCTCAAATCTACGAAAGATCATTGGCATTCCATTCATCTTACAAACATCAGTCCCAGCCAAAATTTTAACATGAGGCCTCCTAAGCGTTGAAGTTTGCTTCCCAGCCTGCTTTTCAAACGACCAACCTAATCCCAAGTCTATGAGGATTGACGTAACAGAGGCGTGTGAAAGCAGCATCGGCTTCGGTCATGGTTTACGCCGATTGTTGGCCATAAAAGCCCTGAAATAGCATGTATTACCACTAAAGCTCTACTGGGATAGTCCGCCATCCGTGCGGGCGGAGACGGCGCCGACCGATAGCCGTAAAACTATCTAGGAGCTAACGTACCCCGAAATGTACGACTGGGGATTTGGACTAGACAAACCAACCATTCACCTCTCCATTTCTTCCTTTGATGTCGTCTTGAAATAGCTTTAGGCAGCCTACTAACCTGTTAGGCGCTCGTTCCCTAAATATCAAAATTGCAAAATACTAGGTACATTGCCGACATTACGTGCTTATCAATAGATCAGATTCCCGGAATACCAGATTTTCTTTAAACTATGTTCGTTTTTATATCGAAACAGCCTTTGCGAGCCTGGTGTTTTCGTTATCTGGTATTAGAGGAATTCGATTTTAAATGGAACATGGTGTATTGAGAATATGGTACTTTACAAAACTGTAATAAAAACGCACATAGTATAAATAGAAAATCTGGTATTCCGGGAATCTGATATTTTGATGAGCAGGTATGTCGGCAATCTAGTATTTTGCACATACATACATACATACATATTCTCACGCCTGTATTCCCAGGAGGGGTAGGCAGAGCACATGAATTCAAAAATCCAGTGCCACGTTTAGCAAATGCAGGGTAACCAGATGGTCAAACGTGATATTGTGGTGACAGGTTGCTAGCCCATCGCCCACAATACACCAACCCTTTCCCAGAGTCGACTCTTACGACACCCACGGGAAGAAAGGGGGAGGTATAGTATTTTGCAATTCTGATATTTAGGGAACGAGCGCTGTTAAGTACTATTGTACCTCTTCCACGTGTGTCAAACCTAAAATTGGCTAAGAAGTATGAAATAATCATGGTAATGATACTGTGTGTGACGCGTTTCGTGAGCTCTGCCTACCCCATGAGGGAACACATCGTGACTGCATGTATGTATTACATTATGAAAAAATAAGGGACACGTGCCTATTTTTTGGTTTATCGCCTAATTAAAAATCGATCATCAAGCTTCCGGAGAGCGGGCTCGTGACGTCACGCTTTGGTAAATTTGTACCACGTGGTGACGTCACTCGAAACTTCTAAGCACTGTATCGTACTGTTTTTACATACGTACATAAATAGGGTAGGCAGAGCGCACAAAACGCTACAACATAGACAAAACCATGATGTGTGTTAGGTCTCGTGTAACATTTTTTTATTTTTTTAAGTTAAGTGATACAATAATGAGAAAAGAGACAAGCCTAGAATTTACTTTTATCTATTTCCTTAATCGCCACGGATGAAATGGAGAGGATCATTCTTAACCCGACAGTGTAGTGCCGGGTTTAGAATCAGTCGGTTTTTTTGTCGTCAAATAAATGAAAAAAAAACTGTCTTTTTAACAATCGAACTGATGGACGACATTGATTTTATAGTCATCTTAACTACTGCACTACTCCCAAATTATCCGCCAACAGGGGTATTATAATAGGACTCTACGGTAGTTAGGAGTTCCGTACGGAAACCTTACGCGAAATAGCAACGATGATCAGTAAGTTCAAGTGACTAAAGATAGAACACAAAGGTCATAGGTGGATAGATCATGTAGGTCTGAAGAGTGACTGTTAAGTGCCATATTAGAGCATCAACTGAAGCGAAATCCATGAAAAAAAACAACGAAGGAGATCGCCCATGGCCCAAAATATATCTACAGGTATTGGTTGCAGTTCGGCAAGAAAATGGTCACAGGCGCGAACATGTAAAAAGATAGTAAAAAAATGTTTTAAGTATCAAAAGTAGGATGTATAGCTTAAAGGAAGCATTTTCTTTTAATAAGCATAGCTCTGTATTCACAGATTTTTGAAAAACATTTCCCTGGACGCGAAATCAGGCCAAGTAAAAAAAAAGCCTGTATTTTGGCACCAAAAGACAGGGCATGTGATGCAAATAAAATCCAATTTTTTTTGTAAGAATATCACAAATGCTACTTATTTTTAAAAACAAAAGAATCTAGTGCCTATAGATTTTTTCCATCACCACGAATGCGAATCTCATTACGTCCTTTTTAAGAGACGGGATGAAGCAATGCAAAACAAAACTCCAGAATTGTAATAAAATTGTTAAATATAAAGATGTAGTAATTTTAAAAAGTTATTTATACCTACCTTGACTAGCTTTCCGCCCGCGGCTCCGCCCGCGTGGAACTCGGTTATATTGCGGTATAAAGCACAACTATAAGAAAACTTCTTGTTTCAAACGACACACGGCGCCATCGATCTATTATCTATCGATCGATTATCAATTTATATCGATCTATCATCGATCGATATCGATCTATCAAGCAAACTATATTTTTGTTTTCCCTCGGGAACATCAATTTTTTCCGTGATAAAAAGTAGCCTATGTCACTCTCCGTGCCCTAAACTATCTCTACCTAAAAAAATCACGTCAATCCATCGCTCCGTTTAGCCGTGAAAGACGGACAAACAAACAAACAAACAAACACACTTCCACATTTATACATTGGTACGGATTCTTTTAAACTTAACACTCTGGAGAAGAGAGTGTTGGCGCTAAAATGACATTAGTAAGCGATTGTGTCAACAAACAAACCCACACAATGCCACACGTTACTGGTGTTTACTATTGGGTGTCTGTTATGAAGATGAAGTAAGTTTGTTTTGGGAGTCGAACGAGTGTAATGCTTATTTTGTCACTTATTACACCTCGTATAATTTTAAAGACGACAAAACAGACATATTTTGCACCTAAATCTCAAAAATGTATGTTAGATAAAAAGGTGTAGGTACAAATCTAATTAAACATTTCTTGCTTGATTTTAAATACTGAAGTACAATTTATTCCGCGCGAAGAAGATAAATAAAACGTCGGAAAATAAACGGACGACGTATTTAAGTAGGTACCGCGAAAAAAATAAAATTTCAATACATAGAGCAGATGCTATGCGAAGAAACAGGTAAATTCAACTAAGACTTATAGCACTGGTAAATATTTACAACTTTACTAATACTTGGAACTTCGTTCAATGACAATATTTGTAAGTTAAACAAAAAAACAACACAGCACAAACCTGCCACGAAATTATTTCTGTGAAAGATATTGATAAAAACTTACACGAAAACTTTCCCCATGGTTTTATCGTAGTTTTCACGCCGCAGTGCACGCGGCGTCCGCCGCTGAATCACCTTGCGACTGACACTAACCACTTCGCTACGTTAATCCGAAACCAAGCGAGCGGGACGCCGCCATTCCGCGCACATAATCTATCCCGCTCTAGAAAAACTTCATCAAAAAGCGCGCGAAAATAATTAAAAAAATTCGTGGCAGTATCGTTTGAGGTGATGGAATAGTCGATTCGCACGAGTTCGAAGTTTAAACTAGCGATGTTTTTTTTAATTATACGGAAAAATTAAGCTAGCAATGTAGATCAAGGTCGAATGACAGCGCAGTGATGTACCTAAGGCGCAGTAGCGTAGCTAGGGGGGCGGTGTGAACTTTAGTAGTCAATGAAAAATTATAAAAGGTGAAAAAAAAATTTATTTTATTTTCACCGTTTCTATCGATTTCTAGAGGGGGGGGGGTGCCTCTTACAATATCCGCCCCGGGTGTCACCCATGCTAGCTACGCCACTGCTAAGGCGTTTACGAGCTTGGGATATTTATCGAATGGAGTATGTCGGTCTGTCCCGCTTGACTGACGGCAAGTGACTGAATGTTAGGGCGGTTGCACATTCGCCATTAGATAATAACAGCGCGACGAAACTTCGAAGATCGCGACGTAATGAAGTATTTTCATAGATACTATTTTAGAGCTTTATTTTTGTTTTACTAATCAACATAGTGATAAAATGATTATGGGACTTGGAACAACATGCTTTTACTAGGTCATTAAAGAATATAGACCAAAGTGTTAATATCAATAAAACTAAGAAAGAAGTACTAAGTAAAGTACTTCACAAACATTTACTATATTCTAAAGTAATACTCCATTGTAAGTTGAGTGAATGACTAATCCATTTTATACCATGGCCAATGGTTAAGAATTTCGCACAATGGGACTACACAACAATACCAGTTCAATGGCTATTGTGGAGTCTGTCGGCATTCCATGAAAATTAAATTGCTTTTTAACAACGGCAACATGTTACTCTGTGTAAACTTCAACAAAGATTCTTTTTCAGAGAGAAGTGTAAAGGGAAATAAGCAATGGCGTTATTGTGGATTTAAATCTTTAAAAATATGGTGCTTACTCATGTATGTAAAAACTTTACTTTAATTGGGTTTGGTATAAATGTAAAGTATTATTTATATTCATTGCACAAAGAAGGTTTCAATGATAATAAAAGTTGTAGAACAAAAATTATATCTACACATGCGCAGATAGACCAAAACTAAGAAACTGATGATAGGATAGTTTGAAGAAGCAACATGGCAGAAATAGGAAAAAAGGTGTGCTACTTAGTTAAATTATTTGAATTTAAGTTATATAGTAAAAAAGTTATATATGAGTTCATATTATTTTGAAATCCAACTATTAGAATACAATTAAGTCCAAAGATATTCTAAATATGAATCCCAGAATGTGTGAACTTAAATTTTGTGAAAATATTAACACTTTACAGCTATAATTACTATTGTGTATCTGAAAAACTATAACAAAAATCGAATTGGATTTCAAAACCTTCTAATGTATATAAATATACTATTAAAATTAAATGTAAAGAAGTTGTCAAGTACAGTGGACCACCTGGTGTGTGGACGGTTGTGGTTGCATTTTGTATGTACTTTAGGTATTTCCAGAGCCGGAGGAGGCCTACTCACAAGCACGCTCTCCTCTGCGGGATCCATGGCTCTTACCAACATGAGGAATAAACAACATGTTTAATAAAAAAAAAATTTAAAACTAAAGTTTATGCTTTTGCAATGCCATTTCTGGCTAGTTTCACAATACACAGTTGACTAAGAATATTTTACTTGTTCGATAATTTAATTTTATAAACAAGAGCTTCATAAATTGGATAAATCAAATTAAAAAATAACATTGATATGTAAGTAGGTAGATAGATAGAACAACATAGACCCAAGTAGGTTTGCTCAAGTCAAATTACGATCATCCCACAAGCTATTAACGAAAGCATGAAGCGGACACACATATACACCGCATTCAGTCTTTAAAAAATTACAAATCGATAACATTATGCGGCATTACAGCACAATAAAACATTTTCATTATTACAACAAATTAATGGCTAGGTTACTTACGAATTAGGGGCCAATCGTCAACGCCGATGTCCTGCAGGCGAAGTTTTGCTCTTTTTACACTAATAATTTCACATTTCTATTTTTTTGGGATTTATTTGGCTAAATTCTAATAAGGTATTCAAAAAGATCACTAAAATTTTGACAGATCCATTTCGATGTTTCAAATTTAGCACTATAGCTGCGTTCAGTTTAACGTTCCTAACATTATGAAGCCGTAATCGCAAATTGTTTTGTTTGCCTTTAAAAACAGTTTAGCCAACAAAGCAGTTCAAATTGAAGTAACACTATAGTAATTATTTAGTATGGAGAAATAAAAAAGTACAATCAAATTCTAAAAAGGGGTAGCTCCAAGAAGCTTAAGCTTCTTGGGTAGCTCTCGCTTCCTGTCATATTCGAAATTTACTCTTTTTAATGACCCCAAACCCCATGCAAAATGAGAAATATGTATGGAAGAGTGTTTTCACGACTCCTAAGTTTTATTATTAACTTTTCACTTGTCCAAGGTTTGCGCTGTATTCATTGGGGAAAGTCCATTTACCTAATAATAATATGACACTTGAAATTGTACGAAAATTTTATTATGATATGAAATCTCAATCTTGTCAAAAGCTTTTTGTTAGGTAGCCAACTTTGAAGACTAGATCTTTTTGAGTTCCCTATTAACATGTCTGCGTGAACGAGGTATAGTTTAACCTATACACAGGAGCCTTTGTTTCATATAATTTTCGTCATGTAATTTTGAAAATTTTGTAATGGGGTGAAGGACAGGGAGGGTAAATTAAGAAGTGAGCGTTTCAGAAACACCAAGTCTTCTCATTTACATCCATCTAATACTCAAAGTTCGGCTGGCAGAGATCCCTTTTGGGATAAGTCCGCCGTTGAACTTTCTATTTGTGACCTATCTGTATCTTTTTACTAATAATTTCCTATTATGTTCAGAAGTCATATTAAGAAGCCTGCGTCGTTAGTAACTTTTTGTTGTTTTAAATAATAAAATCTATGTCTATTAAGAAATAAAACAAACGATTTATTGTTTTATACTTTATTAAAACTAAATCGAAAATCTATTTCCGATTAAAAAATATGGTGATTGTCAGCGTCACAAATAAGTGATAACTTTTGCACCTCACCACTTTCAGCCATTCTTCCTCTGCTATAAGCGGCTACATTAAATGCCTTGATCAGGCCGAGCACAGCTCTTCCCTCAGCCGGATCCAGAAGGAAACCGCAACTCTTGACCAGCTTGGCCTCACAAAGTGAAAAAAGTGATCACTTACTTACGACATTGACATTACCATTACAATTTCCAAAGTATAATTTCAAAAACCAAACAAAATGTCTGATCTTTGAACACATTCCATACTTTACATAAAAGCTCTATACTATAGCCACGAATTTATAGACGCGTTTCACAGTATCACTCATTAGGGTCTCCTCACACCGACGTAGAATCGGCAATAGCTGATTGTGCAACCAACCACGCAACCAGAGTTAAAACGCCATGATTTGACTAAAATCGGCTCTCAGCCGATCCCTACCAACGCGCCGTCTTTTACGATCTTCTCGATCAATCCGTATACACGAGCAGTGATTGGTGATTAGTCGCTCAGTGATTGGTAACTAATCACCCAGCGATTTTTCACTCAGTGATCAGTTTTTTCCATCATCTATTGCCGATTCCGTCGATAGTTGTGAGGATCCTAACATTAGCTTAGGCGTAGTAGCTGAGGTTGGCCTTCTTCTTAGCCTGTACTTCTAGGATAGCGTCCATGAAGTCTTCGTGTGTGACGGCGGTGGCGGAGCGCCGCAGGGCTATCATGCCGGCCTCCACGCAGACCGCTTTGCACTGCGCGCCGTTGAAGTCGTCCGTGGAGCGGGAAAGCTCCTCGAAGTTAACGTCGGGACTCACGTTCATTTTCCTGCAAATAATTAGTTAGGTTAGGTTAAGTACTATCTTTTTACCCGCGAATTAGGGCACCACACCATCTATTGTTTATGTAGTCCATATTATCTCGACAGCCAAAGCACAGATTAGGTAAATAATAGTACCTACTACATAGAGAAGTTCCACTATCAAGTGTGTTAGTTTGAAATTTTAATAAAAAAAATATGTATGTAGTATACTTAATATAGGATAGGATGGACTGTTCCATTGAGCAAAGGCACCCCTTTGTCGATTGGAAATTCGAACAGAAAATTTTTGATTTATCATATTACATTACAAGCTAAAAAAGCTTTGCATAGGCGGTAACAACATTTCCCAGTAGTGCCCTTCATCCTGTACCACTTTCTTTTAAGAAATTCAAGCAAGAACATTGCAAGATGTTAACTACCTGTGTTTCTGTTTCTTGCTCTTGCAAGCAAAGAGATGAGATAGCCATAGTTGGCAGAAAATGTAATCCTCAAAATGCAACAGAATGGACATACCGTGAATGGATCTGCATGATCCTGGCTCTGGCCTCCTCGTTGGGGTGCGGGAACTCGATCTTGCGGTCGAGCCGACCGGACCGCAGCAGCGCCGGGTCCAGGATGTCCACTCGGTTGGTGGCTGCGATCACCTGGAATAGAAATAGGTTGATTGGGGTCAATACAAAGCTCCTATGAAACACAGATGGGATTAGTTGATTCATAAAAGTCATTTCTTCATTCTCGTGTGGTGCCGGGTAAGAATAGCACCTCCCCCTTTCTTCCCGTGGGTGTCGTAAGAGTCGACTCTGGGAAAGGGTAAAGTGTATTGTGGGCGATGGGCTAGCAACCTGTCACCACAATATCACGTTTAACCACCTGGTTACCCTGAATTTACTAAACGTGGCGCTGGATTTTTGAATTCATGTGCTCTGCCTGCCCCTCATGGGAACGCAGGCGTGAGAATTTGTATGTACGTAAAAAAGTCATTTTCCATCACTCTGAGAGCAGAGGTGATGGCCTGAAAGAATGATAAAAAATTCTGAATGTTTGTTATTTTTTTTAATGCCTTGACTTAATTACTAGAATAATCACTATATGAATATAGGATGTAGAATAACACCTCTCCATTTCTTCCGGGGATGTTGTATAAAGTAATTAAGGAAATAGATTACAGTATGATTCGGGCGATACCCTAGCAACCTGTCACTAGATTATAACTTAAATTAAAACATAAAAAGTATGCAAATGCAAGATGATGGTTTTGTCTATGTAGCATTTCATTTGCTCTGCCTACCCCATTTGGGAACACAGTCGTGATGTATGTACCTTAATGTCAGCAGTGGAGCTGAACCCATCCAGCTGGTTCAGCAGCTCCAACATGGTTCTCTGTACCTCCCTGTCTCCAGCCTTCTCCGAGTCGAAACGTTTGGTGCCGATGGCGTCCAGCTCGTCGATGAAGATGATCGCGGGCGCCTTCTCCTTGGCCAGGGCGAAGGCGTCGCGGACCAGCTTTGCACCGTCACCTGGAATGGAATTAACATTTTAATATAATGGTTGTAAGTGTTAGTACAGTATTGAAGTTTTCATAATCTTTCTATTGTGAAGTTAAACCTTAAATAGGTTTTCTTCCTGCTTCCAATGTCTAAATGTTGTCAGAGGAGGAAAAGTCCAGTTTACATATGCAAGGGATTCTGCATCAAAGATCATAATTCTTTGTGAAAAGCAGGTCATAATAGAAAGAGACAGCAATATTTTTACACCTAAACATGTTCAGGAGTGGACTTTCCGTACATAGCACTATTACCTATTCTGTGGTATTGTGTGTATTCTTTTCAAGTATACAACAAACATATAGTTACGATGAACACCCATTTTAGAACTATCAAAATAAAACTGGTCAAAGACATTTCACGTAATGCTGCTGTCAGGAATAATGCCAAAAACAAAAGTTGACTTTCAACTTTCTCCTGCAAAAAATTTGAGAAGAAAGCTCCGTGAACTTTCCCTCATTAAATATAAGATCTCAAAACATCTACCATAACTTACCAATAAACATCTGCACCAGCTGCGGTCCAGCCAGCTTGAGGAAGGTGGACTTGGTCTGCGCAGCGCAAGCCCTGGCCAGCAGGGTCTTGCCGGTGCCAGGCGGGCCGTACAGCAGCACACCCTTGGGCGGATGGATGCCGAGGTTCACGAACTTCTCCTTGTGGGTCATCGGGAGGACCACGGCTTCAATGAGCTCCTGGAATAGAGAAAATTACAGTTTGAAAAAAGTAGTCTAAAAATCCGATTAAAACATGGAATTTATTGGCATCCAGAGTGTCAATCAACTTTTGTGTTGGCTGGTTACATTTTTACATCCATCACTGTGGATTTTTCTTGTAGTGTAACAAATTTCACAAAGAGAAATTACTGTTATAAATGGAATTATCTTTTCTGTGTTGTTATTTTGTCCCTATGTTAGGAGACAATTGTGATAGAGTTGCTTTGGTTGTCATTTGTAATGTTTTAAGCTCAGGATACTTGTCATTAAGAAATGTGTCTATAACTGTAACAAACTATTGTGCCATACATATTCTGAATCACTTAAAAAAATGTGGGATACAGTGCACAATAGTTTGTTGTGTCACTATGGCAACCAGGGCAAATAACTGATTGACCCAAATGCAAAATTTTCTGATGAATTAAAATGGAAAAACATTGTGCACTGAATTTATTAAAAACACTGAGAAAGAAGTGGGGCACTCTTAGTTTTCAATGTAGCTAAGACAAGACACTATCTATGGTGTTAATTAATTGCTTAAATTCAGTTGTTGCATTCACAAACAACAATATCTCCAGATGCCCATTGAATCTAATTGACTAAATCTGACCTGAATTTGTTTGTCCAGCCCTCCAATGTCTGAATACTGTTCAGTGGGTCTCTCATCCACCTCCATGGCTTTGACGCGCGCATCGTACTCCGCCGGCAGCGTCTCCAAAATCAGGTAAGAGTCTTTGTTGACGCCAACCAAGTCCCCAGGCTTGAGTTTTTCTGCATCAACTAGACCAATGACTGGCAAAAAGTAAGTTTGACGGGTGGAAGTTTTAATGACTGCGCATTTTCCTTTACGCTGAGAATCTAGATCTACCACAGCACCATCTTCTTCCTCCTCCTGTGGATCGACATCTAGAAGTTCGATCACATTCGATACGAGATAGGGAAGAGTTTTATTCACTTTGATTTTTTCTGTATTTTCTTTGATTTTCTCGTTCTGTGCTTGCAGCTCGTGGGATATCCTCATAACCTCGCTCTTCATGATTTTAATTTCATTGTCCAGCAGGCGAGTCCGGCTGATAATCTCGTCTGTTGGCATCCGGAGCACCTCCTCGCTGAGCGCTTCCTCACCATCTTCCCAGATTGACTTGTCCTCCAGAGTCGTTGGCGTCGCGACTGCCATTATTATGTTATGGTTTTATTCAATTTACTTATACAGAAATCTAATAGCTAAAATCTAACTTTATACTTTTTTGTTTCGGTCACAAACATGGAAAATGAATTGTCATTCAACTTCGGTGTTCCCCTTGTCAAACAATAATATTCTACAAAAAAAAGTCGTTCATTAAAAATACTGAATCAATTACCATTTATTAGTCCATCAAAAATACCGCAACGAAAAATTATTTTTTCCTTTTAATATTCAAACAGTGAGCGATAGGTATATATATGAGAGAGAGATAGTCTTTAAGAAATTGTTTAGAAAATTTCAAAGTTCACTCCTTGATAGATTTTCTCCTAAAATATAGGTGCAATTTAATATGGTAACTCTAACCAATGCCCCAAATATAAGAAAAACAAATAAAGTTCGGCATGCAATATCAAACGTTTCTCTTTTAGTAACACATTTTCAATACTGTTAACATTTGGTCTGACAATTCTTCTCAAATTCTGACATTGACATTTACAAGCGAATTTCGAAATTTGCGGAGCGATTAGTCGTGGAATACTTTTTATAGTTTTTATTTCACGAAACTCCTGATTGTGGTGACTAGGTTGATTTTAAGTCCAAATCTAAAATGGCATTTTCCATGTTCCTTTGCAATTCAGGTAATTACTAGCCTAGACGTTCATATTTACTATTACATAACATATGTTTTGTTTCTTGGGGCGGCTTTGGAATGAACTAATAGCTATTGATGTGGCTTAAATCTTATAATGCGCTATTTACTTTCAGTTGGTCTTTGAATTTTACGTAATATTTTTCATAACCGAATAGTTTTTGTAGATTTTTGAGGTTATTAAACAATGTCTTGTTTATAAGCTACATTGGCACTATCCGCTTTACTAATAAACCTAGAAATTTAATTGCTTAGTTTTAATACAAATTAAATTGTATCAGTAATGAGTGCTGTACTACTATTTCATTGCATTGTGTAGCTTTATAAAAAAAAGTATTACAGTTATCCTCTATTAAAGCGGTACCAGAAATAAATCTTTTAATTGTTTTGTTTTTAATTCCAGCATGTTCAAGTCGCATATTCACCCAGCAAGTGATGCGGCTGGCAACACAGCCCTCCCTGCAGAGGGCAGTGGCATCATCCCTTCCAGCCAGGAGCCTAACTCTAGCCGAGACCAAGAGCACACCCATCCTTAACTCTGTAAGTGTAAGAGACCGGCTGATCTCAATTATCTTTTTTCTATATACAGATTGTAGTTTTAAAAAATGGTTTTAAAAAAGAGATTTAGAACAACAAGCAGCTTGTACTTTTTTTTGGGAAAAGGACACACTGCAAGCTTTTGTAGAATCTGTACACTTTACATGATGTTGCAATGGTGTTTTTCACACAAAACAAATTGATAACAAAATAGTGGTTTAAGTGCGAGATGTGGTTGATTAGTTAATTTAAATATTTAATAAATTTAAAATGTGTCTAATTAAATTAGGAAATATTTGTCTTAAAAGAAAATTTTATTTAAATGCTAATAGAATTCAAAAGTGACTGAGTCATGTAGTCATCGTTTTGTCTATCTATCATTTTGTGTGCTCTGCCTACCCCATTTGGAAATACAGCCGACATTATGTAGTGGCTATGAAACTTAAAACAGTCATTGTTTTGACTGAAGTGTTTTCTGTGCTCTGCCAACCACATTTAGGAATACAGGCGTGACATATATTATGTAATTATTCTTTCCCAGGTGCGTTCCTTCCGCACGACACGGCCCCGCCTGGCGATCGACGACAAGCCGCACGACCACTCCAAGCTGTGGGTGATCGAGCGCGCCGTCACGGCCGCCATGGTGCCCATCCTTCCGCTCGCTCTGCTCATGCCCAACAAACTGCTCGACTCAGTGCTGGCTATTCTCATCACCGCACACAGTTTCTGGTGAGTTGTGTGGTGTTTACACCTTCAAAATAGTTTATTGCAGTACTCGGTTACAGATGTACCACAAAAATATAAGTTACATCGGCAATCTTCAGCCGCGAAATTAAATCAAATGAAATCGAATTTGTGACCAATTTCAATAAAAAGTAAAAACCTTATAACTTTAAGCATTAAGCATATGCAATAACAAATTAAATCTTTCGTTCTCGCTTATCTCGCCAGGCAAGGCGGGCGCCGCAGTTGCCTGTGTCGCGCGCGGTAGGTATATTAGCCAATGGCTGTTAAAGATTTTCCCGCGCAAGGACACTGCATTATGGTTGGCTAAAAATATATTCAAATAATGTATTCTGTGCAGGTACATCAATATAACTTATATTTCTGGTACAGATATTGCACATGCCTTCTCGGTTGATATAGGTGCTTTAGAGCAGGGCTGTCCAAACTAGATGGCCCACTGCTAACAAAAATGACTTAAAATTAAATGTGACATACTTTATGTAGATAATATGTTTTTTTTCCAATGTGATCTTGAGAATATTGTATTGAAAATACGATAATCATTATACTCACACTGAAATAGATCTCTTTGTCCATTGATACGCATGAATGAGATATTGTTTGCTATCGGAAACACTTGACCTAACTTACTATTGTAAGTTGACATGAGGAAAATAACAATATTACTTTCCGTCACAAGGAAAAAGTATCAAACAGGTATTTGGAAGATGTCTTAGAAGCAGAAGATTTTATTTAATTCTAGGGGTACTGTAATATGGTATAAGTAACCTAACTTTCCTTTCTACCAACCATTTCCCCGACCTTCCATCCACAACAACCTAATCTAATTGGCTACTAGGTTGATGGAAATAGTAATCAATTTAGACTACTGCAGCAATTTATCTGTAGAGTGAAAACGCTCGTGCGTTTGTGAGTATGTGTGATCGTTAGTTCACACACAAAACAGCTGAAGCAACATTGTTAAAATTTAATATGCATATAGCTGACACCTTGGATCATACAGATCATTTTTATCTCGGAAAAATGTAAAGATCCAGTGGGATAACGATGATTCAATTATGCGCAACAATACACATAAATCGAATTTACCTCGACATGTTTCGTGCGAGATAGATATACCTGTTACTGTCTAAAGAGGCCTGGATACAGGGCTACGGACTAGCCCGAAACCTGACGAGCGAAACTCTATTTAACGATACATACATACATATTCTCACGCCTGTATTCCCAAGAGGGATAGGCAGAGCACATGAATTCAAAAATCCAGTGCCACGTTTAGCAATTTCAGAGTAACCAGACGGTTAAACGTGATATCGCAGTGACAGGTTGCTAGCCCATCGCCTACAATACACTAACCCTTTCCCAGCTCTATTTAAGATGCGTGTTATATCTGTATTTTCTCAGTGAGTTACTCTAGTAGGTAGTTTGTTTAAAATCATTTTCCCATTAAAAAGTTGTCCCTTAGCCCAGTCCCTTTCCTGACCTGAACCTTCCTCCCTAGGGGCTGTGAAGCCATGGTGGTGGAGTACCTCAGGGTTCTGGTCGTGGGACCAGTCGTCCCGAAAGTGGCCATGGGGGTACTGTACTTCCTAATGGCAGTGAACCTTGGGGGCCTCTTCTTCCTCATCTTCAACGATATCGGCCTGACAAGAGCCTACTGGAAGATCTGGAAGAATATGAGGGGCAAGAAGGAAACATAACCGAAGGAAACTTCAACGAAGGTTTTGACTTGGATTATCAGCTGACATACATACATAACGCCTGGTTCCCCAAATAGGGAGGCAGGGCAGACGAAACGCGCAGACAGAACCATGTTTTTTCCACATTTAATGCCCGCTCCAGACTCTCCACGAGGCTACACGAGGGAACGAGAGTGCGAGAGTGAGGACGGTTCGCTCGTGTCGCCTCGTCTTCCCTCGCCTCGCCTCGCTGTCGCTCCGATTTGTGTCGGTTTTTCGGGCGCGAGTCAAAGGACGCGAGGGGGCGAGGCGAGAGAATCAACCACACTCTCGCGCTCACTCGCTCACTTTGTTATTAGCTGCTGCAGAGTAAGGACGTGTGTATTTTTTATCATGGTGGAGTGGAGTAACGATTAGTGTACCACATTTATGGAATTATATAAAATGGAACCAATCATTTGGAATCCAAAAACTCCATATCATAAGGATAAAAATAAAGTAAACGACGCGTACACACAGTTACATACAGTAGAAAAACTAAAAAAAACTTTATTAAATAATACGCAAGACATTATAGTATTGGTAGGCACATAAAGTAGCTAACAGAGTCAGTTCAGTCACGTCCATCTCGTAGTAGACGTAGCGGGCAACTGAGTAAATCGAGAGTGTGGATGGCTTGCACTTTTGTAGCCTCCACTCGTCAAGACTCGTGCCGAGAGCCTCTAGGAGTCGCCTCGCGAGAGTCTGGAGCGGGCATAAGGTATAATAGTGATAAATTGTTGCCTGTACCTTTTTGTAAACTTTTCCTTAAACGCCTTTCACGACATCCACGGAAATGACGACTGGTTAGATGATTTTCCCAAAATAATTATTTCCAAGTAGCAAAATTTCTATTCGCATTTTTCCCCAAATTACATTTTACCCAGTTTCGTTTTTTACTGAAGCCTATTTTCAAAGTAGCATTTTTCTCAGTTAGAATCGACCCAGAAACAGTGTCGACGGAGCTCCGCTCACGAGGAGCTCCTATTCCTACGTTATTTTGATGGCGCCTCCGGGCCGATGAAAAAATAACAAAACCTAAATCTACCTACGTTTCTGTATCGATTCTAACTGGGTAAAAAGTCATTTGGGGAAAAATACTAATAGAAATTTTGCTACTGGGAAATAATGATTTTGGGAAAATCATCTAACCAGTAACCAGTCAACCCCACACCACACAGTCCCCTATTCGTACACGTGTAGGGTTAGCTAGTGGAAAACACTCGCTTTTTCCTTTAATTGTACTTAATTTTATGCTTTTTCGCAGGGGCCTGGAGGCGATAGCTGTTGACTACGTCCGCGCCAGTGTGGTGGGCCCGTTGCTACCCAAGGTGACGTAAAATTGATTATCTTTTATTCTAATTTACGCTCCGAACACTCCAAGTGTTCATGTCAGCTTTATGGGAGCTTGCAAGGTTACCTACTCAAAGGAGAAATCAAAAATGATAGGTATATGCAGCTGAAATTGTCATGGTTTTGGGTTTTGACTATTTTAACGTTTGGCAAGCTAATAGCAGCATTTATATGGACATATGTACGTATAACTTATTTTATTTTGGTAGACGGAAAGCCAACGTCACTTTTAAAATCCCGGGATACTTTTTTTACATAGCCTCCTTCCAGAAAATTACCCCAATATTTTTTCTGCTTCTGAAGTCTCCAAATATAGGTAATCATTGCAAATAAATGACCACTGTTCCTCTTGCAACAGGTGGCGATCGCGCTGGTCTACCTGGTCTCCATCGCGACCCTGGGCGGGCTGTTCTACATCATCAGCCACGACGTGGGCGTCGCCAACGCCGTCCGCCAGTTCTGGTCCATCAAGCCCCAGCAGAAAGCGTAATTTTTCATTGACAACATGATTTGCGATAGGTGAAGGTCGCTCCGTGCAACTGAGGGCGCTATAACGTTTGAATCTGTCAGATTTTTGAGGTAATGTAGGCACTATTGTATCTGTCAGATTTCGCGAATGAAGGCACTACTGTTGTATCTGCCAGATTTTTGACGTGAATGATAGCAACTGTCGTATCTGTCAGATTTCTTGCTCGAATAGAGGCACTACTGGCGTATCTGTCAGATTTTTGACGTGAATGATGGCAACTGTCGTATCTGTCAGATTTTATTCGCGAAGGCATTACTGTCGTTTCTGTCAGATTTTTTTTATGCAAATGTAGGCACTACTGTCGTATCTGTCAGATCTTTGACGTGAATAAAGGCGCTACTAAACGTATTTGGCAGATTTTTACACTCATGAAAGTAGACCTTGCATGGAAAAGTAATAACGATTTTTATCTATCGTAAATGATTTCTCTAGTTTAAATATTGGTTTTATATGCCCCTAAAGTAGAAGTAAGAAATGGTATAAAACCATTATTTGGTTTGAAATAATGTACTTTTACCTTGTATTATTGTATGAATAATACGAAGGAAGCATTTTTAGGACGTAATATGTATAACCTAATGTTAGTGGCAAATATTACCAATGTTTAGACGATCTGACGAGTTGGCCAGATGTTTGATTCGAGGTTTTACAGTTAATATTTATGAACTTTTATCATTTCTGATAAGTAGTCTTGATGTTTTAGCATGTGAAATTTTTATGAGATTCGTTTTATGATTTTACGGCGTATTGCCTTTTAAATTGTTATTTTTACCATTTAGATTTAATTATGTTTAACTCGGTTCAGAAATCTGGCACTAGGATGTATCGAGACAATATCGGGTACTTAAGAGAAGCACAATTTATTCACTTTTGGAAAGTATTACTTAATTTATGGATTTCGGCTTAGTGTTAGTTCGCTGTGGATTGTGCTGTGAAGTATCTGCGAGTTTTGGTGTAATTAATTTATTGTAGCGTAATAAAATGTACGTAACTATTACCATGGTTGTTTTATTTATTCGTACCCTGTTACTTTCTGGTCAAATGAACCCCGCTACACTTGAGACAGGAAACCACGCTAATTTATGAAATCTCCTTTTTTTACTATCATGAGAAGTGAATATTAAATGTAAAGTGCAGTTAAGTGTGTTGAAATAAACTGTCAATAGCTTTTTACCAGATTGCAAGGGAAGATAGATGACTCATCTTTGATGAAGTGTTGTTAACATAAGGTTACAACAGCTTTCTTTGACGGCTAAATAATACTAATACCTTTATTAAAATCTCTATTTTCTGTCCACTGCTGGGAAGCGCTCTTTTGTGGAGTTACAAGAAAGTTTTAGTTCATATAAAACCACTTCGAACCTTAGGACAGTGGTCCTATACCTTTTTAAAGACAATCGTACTTCAACAAATCTAATTAAAGTCTGGCGACTGATTGTAGATGGTAAAATAAAAACTAAATAATTTTAAACAAAAAAAAACCGACTTCAATTCTATACTAATATAATAAAGCTGAAGAGTTTGTTTGTTTGTTTGAACGC